>OY735235.1:3778203-3788203 GCA_963457665.1 Thysanoteuthis rhombus | reverse complement strand
CGTGGATCCCCAAAAATCACAAATGAAAAGGGGCCGACAAAATATAATATGGTGTGATTAACTAGATAAGTTCAGGATATACTGACTCTGTGACGCCAGTGATAGAGAGGTCAGTCGAATCTTATGGAAGGTCTATGTCCAACCACGGACCCTAAAAGGCTGGTGATGATAAACTAAGTTAAACTAAACGTCAACAACTTCGGCTTCACCTTGTTGTGGTAGTATCACAGCTTGTGTAATCAATAAGCGAGCCATAACTTCAATGAAATTAGAATAATCCATCTGGTTTGCATTGACTTAATTTCTAGCCGCTATAATCAATTTTAAAGAACAATTTTAAAATGTTCAAGAATACTGAAATAAAAGAAAAATGAATTATTTCCATTTCTATGATTCATTGTTTCAAAGGGAATATTCTCCAATCATCTCAATAAATTCAAATATTTTAGCGAACTTGGAGCCAGTTTTGACAGTTTTTGAATCTTTTGACTTAAAATTGTGGTAGGTCAGTTTTCTAAGCAAGAGCAGCTGAAGCCATAGCCAGAGTAAGATTGTTTCTTTTAGTTCGATGTATACTAAAGTCCCCAGTACCAATTAGACAATCTATTAGACAACTTCGTTGGAAGAAACTACAAATGGTGCAACCCCACCTTTCCAAATAGGTTCTGTGGGTAGATCTTCGTTTCGCTCCGATAATGTGGTTCCTAATCATGAAACAATGGTTAGCACACTAATGTTGCAGACAATTGTTATTCTAGTGAGTTAGGTCACCATTGGGTGTCTCACGTATGCGGCCTTTTACCATAATAGAGATCTATTGTAGTATGATGATTAGCGAGCCAGTTTAGCAGACTAAATTGTTTCTGTAGCGAGTTCAATTATCGTGGGTGTATATCAGACCAGGGGTTGCCAAAGAGGTCGATATCGACCCCTGGGGGTCAACGAAACTATTCAAGGGGTTGAGTCAAGAGTTTAAACGCCGGTAGAGGTAAAAAATTAAATGTAATATAGTAATTACGATAATTATTGTATCAAATCACAGTTATCTTTCAAATAGCCCGTCGGCCAACCAGAGTTGGCAACAGATTCAAATGTCTTTGCTTGATGGGGGAGGCACTCCTGGTTTATTTTTTTCCTGCCCATGTAATAATCTCCTCATCATACATGCTTATACATAATTATTCAAGGAGTTCAAAGTGAATGACACCAGCCCCTGTCAGTGAAGTGGGAGATTCTTTTTCTTAGATTAAAATTAAATCAAAAATTTTTCAGAATAAAAGCATATTTAAACAAATCAGTAAGGGACTCTATTCATAATGTAACTATAATTCACTTTCCTTCCGTTCAATATATATATATATATATATATATATATATATATATATATATATATATATATATATATAAAGCTTTACAGCCTCAAATACTTAGCATTAAAAACTTTTTCAACAATTCTTTTTGTCATTTCATTCACTTATTCCCCAGTATCTGTCAATGCAATTTATTTAGTTTTCTTCAGTAATTTCTTTCCCTGTTCTATATATACTTTTTTATTATGGTACAATGTATAAATTATCTCTTGTTGGTATCATCAGTGGTTTACCATGTTATCGTTTCTGGGATTTTAAAAGCAAAACAATAATATTAACATAACACCCCAGTACTGTTGATCAAACATATCATCTCTTCCTTACTATATAGCATATACATACTCGAAGTTTGTCTTTTCATATAAAGTATTTTGTGTACCGTGTATTGGTATTATTTCATACTACATATCATTCATTTTTGAAACAGGGCTTACTTATGTACGTTATCCATAAATGTATTTATTGATGAGGGATAAGTAAACATAACAACAGACGTGACACGCTGCTCGTGTCACTCCTTTTGATTGTTCAACCATGTTGTGTCTGTTTTAATCTCACGCTACACGCAAATCAACTTATGATATCATCTTAAAGAATAATAATTGCACACATATGTATAAAGTCAAAGAAGCTTTACAGTTTTAAACATTGAGCATCAAAATACTTTTTCAATGGATTTTTTGTGCCATTTCAGTCACCCATTTCCCATTATCTGTCAATGCAATCGACGCACTTTTCCTCAGTGTTTTTCTCCCCTGTTTCCCCTATACTTTGTTAATCTTGTAAAATGTATAAATTGTCTCTTGCTGGGATCATCAGTTGTTTACCATGTAACTATTTGGGGGATTTTAGAAACAAAACAGTTACATTAACATGGCACCCCAGGAGTGTTAATCAAACACCCCTCTCTCTTCCTTACCATATAATTCATGTTATACTCGTAGTAGTTCGTCGTTTTATATAAGTTTTTATATATATATATATATATATATATATATATATATATATATATATATATATATATATATATATATGTGTGTGTGTGTGTGTGTGTGTGTGTGTGTGGTACTACCGAAGTATGTGACGTAGTTTCCAGGTTTCGATCCGGCTTCATGGTACTGGATGGGATAATGGATAGTCTATAGCCACAATGAAGAGTTGTAATACAACAAAACAGCTGTCTGTGGATGACACAATAACATATATATATATATATATGCATATATATATATATATATACATACTTACAAAATACACACACACACACACACACTGACACACACCTCTCCGTGGAACGAGTATTCAGCTATGATGTACATGTACAGTGAAGAGGAAAAAATGTATTTACACACTTATAATATTATAGATATTTATACAATATACTCTCAATGCTCACTTCAAATTTACACAGGTGATATCTTTTTGAACAGAATTAGTAATTACTTAGAAAAATACATTCGATGCAAGTATATTAAATGAATATTTTGCTAGTGTCCAAATACTTCTATCAGCCCTTCTATACACACATCCGTACACACACACACATATATATATAAAGAGAGAGAGAGAGAGGGAGAGTGAGGGGGGGTAGACAGAGATGAAAAGATGGAAACTACATCATATATTTTGGTAGTACCTTATATATATATATATATATATGTGTGTGTGTGTGTGTGTGTGTGTGTTCTTTTTAAATCCCAGAAACGGTTAAATGGCAAATAATTGATGATCCCAATGAGAAAATTTCTCACATAATACCATGATATCTAATTCTGTATAAAAAAAATTCGAAATCACTTGCAAATCTTACATTAATTGCATTAACAGATATTTGGAAATATTTGAATGAAATGACAGAAATTTTAAAAGATTCTTTTAAATCTTAAGCGTTTAAAGTTGTAAAGCTTCCGAGTCTTCCTCTCTGTCTCTCTCTGTCAATATATATATATATATACATATATATATATACATATATATATATATATATATATATATATATATATATATATATATATATATATATATATATATATATATATATATATATATATATGGATTCACTACAGAAAGATTCACTAAAGATGCCCAAACAAGGTAGAAACATGAACGTGTTTGTGTGGAGAATCCTTAATTTCATCGTAATTCAAGCTCTACTTTAAATCAACTTATGGCTTGATGTTGAATGCATCGTGCACTTTATGAGCAAAACCCATCACGCATTGGATATTGCTTTATATCATATTTTATATGGTATTCCTGATTTGTACTTTATATATATATATATATATATATATGTGTGTGTGTGTGTGTGTGTGTGTGTGTGTGCGTTTGTGTGTGTGTTGATCGATTTATCTATCAGCATATTTGTGTGTACTTATCTATGTCTCCTGTCAATCTTTCTAAATAGACTTTTAATTAAGTGAGCTTCCAGATATTTCCAATCTATTCGATTTCTTCCCCATTTACTCACGCGTATAGAATCCATCGCCGCGAGAAACGTTTTCGTTTCTCTATCTCAGACTCAATTGTGCGTGACAAATGAAATCGAGGCTGACAGCTATCTTTTTGGGTCATTGCAAAATCAATCTACGGTGCCAATTACGTCCTTAGATAACCGTAATCATCTCGGCTACTGTAAATAAGGCAATGTTTGATGTCTATGAAATGACAGCATTGTAAGAAGCTATTATCTATTGTAATCTTTCTCGTCAATCCGAAAAGTCATGAAATACTAATCAGAAAACGTAATGAACAATAAGGATATTAGGTTGGTGCAAAAGTCTCTAGCATTTTTTTTTTACCAAGACTTCCATTTTTATAACTTAGTATATATATATATATATATATATATATATATATATATATATATATATATATATATATATATATATATATATAATGTGTACTTTAGAGAGTGAGACCGACTCGGGAGTGAAGTGTTTGGTGGTAAGGTTTATTAATCCTTATAAGTCAATAGTCCATACATGTTTCGGGATTCTTCCCATCGTCAGTGGTGTGTGCTGTATGAGTGTGTATTAAAATGTACCATATATATATATATATATATATATATATATATATATATATATATATATATATATATATATATATATATAACATAGTATTATGATTCTACCAATGACATATTTTCCTAGTATTTCTTCTTGTCTCAGTTCATCCGTGCTGGTTGGAATGTTGATTTAACTAAAATCCTCAGGAAGTTTCCCCGATGCGTTTTTTCCCAATCTACTTTGCTATTTTTTAAAAAGCAATTCCTCAATGAATGCCTTTATTTGGGTACTCTGTACCACGTACTGATGCTAACTCCCCTTTGAATTTGATAATTTCAGCTTTTACATATATGTACTAATTAATAAGTTGAATCAATTTGTCACTACTTATGATATTTTGGTCCGTTGGATGGAAAGATACCTTCATGGTAATAACATGCACCTCTTACAATGCATGTGTTTTGAATGCACTATCGTCTCCTTCAACAGCCTTTTAGTGTCTGTGGTTGGTCATTGACCTTCTCAAAGATTCACCAGACCTCTTTATCATGGGGGTCGTGGAGTCAGTATTTTCTGAACTTGTCTAGTTTGTCACTCCATCTTATAATTTACCAGCCACAGATCGACGTTCTTGCTACATAAAAAGCCCATTGCCATTTGAGATCTCAGATTCTATGATATTTATGATCCTTGTTTGTCCTAAAAAATGCTGTGTTGTCCTGTGATCTCTCCATGCTATGTTGAGCTTCTTCTTCTTCTTCTTCTTCTTCTTCTTCTTCTTCTTCTTCTTCTTCTTCTTCTTCTTCTTCTTCTTCTTCATCTACCAATGACTTTGAGCCATCTGTCAGCTAGATTCGGAATTCCATCATATTTTCGACAGTCATACATTGAAATAAATTCATATCATTATTATTCAGTCATCAAAGTATTTCCTTTGCTTTCTATGACCTCAAACCATATTTTAGCTAGATTGAGCATTCCATCATGAAAGAGCGATTCCAATTTTGAATCGATAGATTCTTCAATAAATTCACTGGAACTGCTGACGTATGAAAATTTGTATCATCCTTCTCCATTTATATCCTTACCGAACTAAAGATGAGTGTTCTACCACTGGGTCACGTCTATTGGTGGATCTGTTGATAGTTAACGAAAAGTGGTGTAGAACATAAGTTGGAACGAAGCCAGTAGTGGTTGGGATGAGAACTCTCTAAGAGTGGCTCAAATGATCAATATTGAATAGGAATTGATCCTTGGCGTAAATAATTAGGAAAAAAACCCAGGTCACTCAATAGAAACTGCCTCGTGACTAACATCTTTAGGCCGTATGCTGTGTTGAGGGTGATGAATTGAAAAATTGGTAAAAAACAGGGGTGATCAATGAACAAGTTACTTATCTAGCTCTTTGTTCGGTTCTGGTTACTAAAATGTCCAATTCAGAAAAACAACAACAACAAAAATGAATAATGATAAGCATGAACTCTAAAGGACACAAAATAAGCGGCTAATCTAGCATGAATCTACATTGTAAATTGAAATCCTGCTAAAAACCTATCGGGGGTGAAAAAATTCTCCAAGACATAATAAGGAGTAGATGTTAAAATTTCCAATATGGCACATATATAGCCAGCCTACCAGCAAGACCCTCTCAGAAACTGAAGAAACCTATGTTGATGTTGACATTTTTGTTTTGCGGTTTCTAACACCTGGATTATGAGTATTGATATTCAAGGCAAACTGGCCGCCCATCTTGAAAGATTGGTGCAATATAATCTTCCAGCCAAGCACTTTCTCTCGTTTACTCTTTAGTTGTACTAAGTTATGCTCGCAAAAATTCAAAAAGCCAGGTTTTTCAAATTATAATTTTTAAGGCAGGTACGCTCTTCCAGGTACGAAAATCGGTGAAGGAGAATCCTTTTTCCTTCAATTGTTCCAATATCTAACCTTTTCAAAATTAGAAAAACATCAAAAATGAAATGTTTCAAGCTCAGGCTTCAGAGCAAACAGTCCTTCATCATCAGTCTTTTAACGTCCGTCGTTGGACATAGACCTTCCCCAGGATTTGCCACACTTTCCTATCATGGGCGTCACGGAGCTAGTACTTCCTGAACTTGTCTAGCTTGTCTCTCCATCTAATATTATGCCGGCCTCGGTTGTGCACGTGATCTCGGGGGATCCATGTCGTTAGTCGTGATGTCTATCGGTTGTCTGCCATTCTTGCAACATGGTCAGCCCACCGCCATTTGAGATTTTTAACGGATTCTATGATGTCCCGGACTTTTGTCTTTTCCCAGATGTACTGTGCTGTTTTGTGGTCTCTCCATGTGAGGCCCAGCATAATTCTTTCATGTGCACGTTGCATGGTTCTCAATTTGCAGATCTGTCTCTTGGTTAGGTTCCATGTTTCAGCTCCATAAGTGACTATTGGGAGGATGCATTGGTTATACACCCTTCTTTTTAGGATTATTGGGATCTTCTTATTTTTGAAGGTTGAGCTTGCTCTGTCAAATGCTTGCCATCCTAGTGTGATTCTTCGCTTGATTTCTTCTTCTTTTGAGGGTCTCATGGAGATTCGTTGTCCTAAGTAGATGTAGTGATCTACTTCCTCCAATTCTGTGTCCTCCATTTTGATCTTGGTGTTTTTATCTTCGATGTGGTTGTTGCACATGATCTTCATCTTGCTGAAGTTCATGTGTAGACAGTCCTTCACCAATTGGAAAATTGTTGCAACATAATCTTCCTATCGCCATATTCTCCTTTGCCGAACTTCGTCATGCTAGCAATTCTGAATACTTATTCGGAGGATTGATGCTGCACAATCTTCTTATTTCTTATTTCCCCTGATTTAACCATGTGCTGTATTGACCTAAGCTAGCAAACATAAAAAAAAAACGAACGTTGATTTTCAATGCAAGAAGGCGCGCCATATTTGGATGACTGACTTAACATAATCTTTCAACATCACATTTAACTTCTTTTGGCTTTGTGCTTTCTTTCTTTAATATCAAATGTGATATCAGCTCTGGAATAAGATTAATAAAAAGTGGGTTGAAAATTAGATTTGAAGAAAAGGAATTTTTCGAACAAACGTAATGTTTTTTTTTTAAATTTTCAAATCTCGTTTAACCGAGATATCGTTCTTTCCTGATCAACCTTACTCCATTTCTGCACGCAACCTATTCTTAGGACTGATATTTTCAATTCGAAAAATTTCCAAATGCAGACCAAGAGAGAAAGAGAACAAAAGAAAGAAAAAGAAGTGGGAGAGAGAGAGGGTGAGGCGGGGAAAATAGAAAGAGAGAGAGAACACTAGAAAAAAATCATAAAGAGATAGATTGACAAATCGCTTGGAAAAATTAAGTGATATCTTTAGACATTGAAACAAAGGTTAGCCATCTTCTCGTCTGACCGAGATCTTGCCGTGATCTCATTAATGACCTTATATTGTTGCAATGGGCGATCAATTTTCGATATTTGATATCTTAAATCAGACGACTGCGGATCAAAGTCGACACGAAACGAAACAAAAAATTATTGTGAAAAAAAAAAGAAATCAAAAATTTTTTGAAATCATATTTTGACATTTCAGTAAAAGATCAATAATTTCCTCATCTGAACGATTTCAAGTTAATCACTTTTTCTGGCCCAACGCCATAATTACCGATTCCTATTTTGGTATAAAACTGGCTGAGTAGTAAAGAGCTCGCCACCAGTTCTGTAGGTCGTGGGTTCAATCCATGGCCAGATCATAGAATAGATTTCAACAATTGTTCATCATCATCAGTCTTTGGACATAGATCTTTCCCCGGATTCGTCAGACTTTTCTATCATGGATGTTGCAGAGCCAATACTTTCTGAACTTGTGTAGTTCGTCTCCCTAGCTTGTATTCAGACGGCCTCGATTTTTCATTTGATCTCTGAGGATCCATCTTGTGAGTTGTAATGCTCATCGGTTATCCGCCATTCTTGCAGCAAGACCAACCCATTGCCATTTGAGGTTCCTAATGGTCTCTATGATGTATTGGACTCCTGTTTTCTCCCTTATATATTGAGGCTGTCTTCCGATCACTCCATGTGAGGTTGAGAGAGAAAAAATATCATATTGGAAGCCTGGGTAGAGTCGGTTGCTGCTGTAGCCAGCGTAAGGAGATAAGCTGGTTATTTTTACTATTTTAACACTTATATCGTCAACTGTTGCTTTTGTTGTATTTGGCAGTTTCAGATGAAATCCCTATCGTGTCCATATAATCCTATCAACCAGTGTTTGGCTGTTTAAGCCATCCATGTAATCTATTGGGAGAATGCATTGGTTGCAGACCCTTTTTTTTCAACTAATGGGATTTTCTTGTTCATCCACCCTTGTTGAGCTTGCTCTACCAAAATCTTGCCATCCTAGATTGATTCTTCGCTTGACTTCTGTGTTTGAGGATTTCATTGAGATTTGTTGTCTCAAGTGGATGTTGAGTTCTGAATTTTTCTATTTGGATCCTTGTGTCTTTGTCCTCAACATGTTTATTGTACATGAAATTTGTTTTATTGAAGTCCATGCGGGGACTAACATTCTTGCTCTTTTCGTTCACTTCGTCAAGCATTAGATGGAGATCGTAAAGGTTTTAAGTCTTCTGATTATCATTCTTTCGTCTCAAATCTTATGTCCTTTCTCTTCTCCCTCCCCATCCACCCTTGCAATGTAATAAACAAGGGTTAGAATGGACGGGGATACTTACGCTTGAATGTGAGCAAAGAACCTCGACCTTTACAATAACTGTAATCTATTGAGCATTCCACCCTCCCCGATCTGAAGCCTTAACATTGTTATAGTAGTGGTAGACCACCTAAGCGTGTACAAGAACTAATTATCTTAAAAAAATATCCAAAATTATCTAAAAGAATAAATCTTTTACATCAAATAATCTTTAAAAAAAATATCTTTGATCTAAAATTTCCTAAAAGAAATACCAGCTCAAGTTTGAATTTCTTTGATCCAAAATGAACATAAAGAATCCCTCCCCCATAAAAGAAAATGTTAGATGCTACCAAGCTGTTAACTCATGCCGTATTTCAAGATTTCAGACCCACAAATATGACCATAGGCGTCCCACACACGCACACATGCAAACACGCAGTTGAGCAAAGAGAGAAGAATCTGTATCTGATTTGGCTGGTTGGTCGGGGTATACGTGGGACTAGGGCGATGCAACATTACAAACAACAGATATATCATTTCAATCGCTCTTGCATATCATTTTAGCTTATATATGTATATATATATATATATATATATATGTATATATATATATATATATATATATATATATATATATATATATATATATATATATATATATAAGGGGAGATTGTCCATTAAACTGAGATGGCTTGAGCTTAAGTGCCCAGAAGTGTTGGGGGGCTGAGATCAAAATTATGCTCCAGTCAAATGTTCAAAAACTGTTCAATTGAGTGTACCTACAAATATTTCGGATTCTTGAATCGATTCATATAATTACATGGTGTTATACGTGTGCTACATTATATAGAGTACAACTATATGTCAATCAACTAGAATTAACGTCACTTTTTTCTATTCAACGATGCGTGGGCAGGGGACGGGCAGGATCA
>OY735235.1:3765703-3773203 GCA_963457665.1 Thysanoteuthis rhombus | reverse complement strand
TTTCATATTCGAATTTAGATCTATAATGCTAGATAAAAGATCTAACAATATTGATGATAATATATATATATATATATATATATATATATATATATATATATATATATATATATATATATATATCGAGAACTGTTGATCTAGAAAATCTCAAACCAGACACTGTACCGCCTTGTGTACTGACTTATATATCTGGTGAATGTCAACTTTGTATAAAAGCCTGTTGTTAAGTAAGGGCAGTGGATACACGTACGTACATTGGTAGAGGTTTCTTCTATCGTAGTTGGATAATTCATCAACCATGTTTCCAATATATGACAATGGAATCAGACATTTTTGCCTCATCCATACATATAATGACGATATATGCACATTTCTTCTCTGTTAGTTTGGGCTTAAATGGGGTGCTCTCATTGGTTGATTTACCTTCCAATTATGGCATAACAATGAAGATTACGTCATAGAAAGTCTTAAGACTTCGTGTCTCATCACACAAAACAGCTTGAAATGAGTTGAGACTCGAAAAAAAACTTGAAATTAGGATACTTGAATAATCAAAAAGAAATTACTTCATAGAATAGCTTCCTATTGCCGATCCATACATAAATAATCCGAACATTTTTGGCGTGTGTATGTTAGAACTTTTAATGAATAGCTAAGATTTGGTATCTTTATGATCGAGATCTTTCGGTAGCTTTTTTGCAATTCTTTCATGAGGTCTTACCAATTTTTCCCTGTTCGTAAAACTGTTGCTCCAGCCTACTGAACCTTCAAAATATCTGCTGTGTTTTGGGTTTGAACATACCCGCCCAGAAAGACACTGGAGAAAGTGTTACGGAGTCAAACCTTCAAAAAATACTCTAATTTTTTAACCTAAATTTTTAAGTTTATATCAAAGTAATATTTATCATATTTATTCAGAATTTTACTTCGAGACAAACTAAATTTATTACTTTTTTTTCGAAGAAAATCTATTGTTAAAAATGGTTAATATTATATTTGAGATAATCTGATGAATTTATGTGTAACAAAATAGTGTAATTAGGGAAAAAAAATTTCGACAACTCTGACTGGAGTTTGGAGGTCGGTGACGAAAAAATTGAACAAAATTTTTTTTTCAAAAATCTGTTGCCTACTTGGCTTGTTGGTTGGGTGGACCATTTGTTTGGTTGAGGTGATTCGATAAATTAAAAAAAAAAAGAGCATAGAAAGAATGAAATCAACTGTTAAAAATCTTTCATATATATATATATATATATATATATATATATATATATATATATATATATATATATGAATGGGATAAAGACGCGTTATGTGGGTAAAATAATCACTAAATATTTTTTTTCTTTTATTTCATTTTAGATTTCAGAATTCAAATCTTTTCTTATACGAAAGCGACATGTATCGAAAGTGTTTCGTAAAAGATGCCACCCTAACGATACAAGTGTACGAAGGACGCAAACGTGTATGTTATGCTAAAATATTCATCACGTGGCAGCACAGTACATGGTGAGTAGAAATAATTGCATCCTGCAAGAGCCTCATTCGAGTATCCATTTCTTTAGGTTGTATCAGCAATGTCGTTTTCAAATGTAATGTAACGTTTAGGTAAAGAATAACGCTTCACCTGGGTTAGAGTAAATCGCCTTTAACATCTGTTGCTGAGTTAAAATGTATATATATATATATATATATATATATATATATATATATATATATATATATATACTTACCATCTTTTTTCTGATCAATTTCTTATTTGTGTCTCCAGAAAATTAGTTTCTAGATTATTTATAATGAAAAAAAAAAAAATAAAAAAAATAAGACGATTCAAAGTTTGTACCGTAGTCCTTCGAGTGTTTTCGGCTGTCATGGGTCATTTTCAAGAATTCTTTTTTTTTTGGGTTGGTTTACAAGAATGAAAATGACCGATAACAATTGAAAGCGTTTGAAGCACTGCTGTAAGAACTTTGAACCGTTCCTTCATTCTTACAACCCAGCAGAAGACCAAGTTATTCGCAAACAAAAAGAAGTGAAATGATTCTGCTGTGGGCCAATACCTACTGGACAACTCAGAGTGTTCAAGAGCTTATAACGAGGATTACTTTAGAATTGTTAGAATAGCAAGATCGTCTCTTCCCCTGGGTATTTTGGAATCGATATACATCAAAACCCAGAGGCCATTGTTGTTCAAACTGCTCGGTTATGTGTGCTGATGTATACATTTATTCATATAAATTTACATTCATTTATATGGCTGGACGCACACACACGTATATAAATACACTGTGCATTGTAATGTTTATTTATTAATTTTTTAATAAAAAATTCAGCACACGCGTGCGTAAATATGTATGTATGTATGTATCTATGTATGTGTGCACGTATATGTGTTTGTATGTATGTGTGTATCTGTTTGCTTGTTTAAGTAGATAGATATGAACAGAATGATATACATATATATATATATATATATATATATATATATATATATAGATAGATAGATAGATAGATAGATAGATAGATAGATATGAATACAATGAAAGATAGATATGAACAGAATGATATGTATATATATGCAATGCACTTCCATATGAATAGAGCACTCTGGTGGATGGGGAATATATGCTAAATAAATATATCGCTTATATTCAACCTTACTGACCGTCCAGTTCCCTGGCGCAGAGGTACGTTACCAGCCTCCGGGTCTGATGCGAAGGTTTCAATCCTGCCTCGTCGTACTGGATGGGATAATGCATAGTCTCACTGAAGAGTTGTAATAAAACAAAACAGCTGTCTGTGGATGACACAATATATATAAATATATATATATATATATATATATATATATATATAGATAGAGAGAGAGAGATGAACAGAATGAATAATAGATATGAATAGAATGAATAATAGATATGGACAGAATGGAGCATGTTTTCGGGTCGTAAAAGCGAAGTTCTCATCACTAATGACGAATCTATCGGAAAAATGTTTTCCAGTTTAAACAAGTCACACTGTGTGTAACCAATATAGCATTTCACACAAATCCATTGCAGACAACGGTCAATATCGCTTGCCTCATGTACGTAAGAGGCCAACTTTCTTGCTTTTTCATTCAGTTTGTTAAAAAAGCTGGAGACAAGGACACAATGATTGAAATAGAAAACTCAGAGATGAAGAATGTAGACCACTTAATCAACCTAGGACAGTGAGTATCCATGAAATCCTCAGAAGAAGAAAGAAATCAAGTGAAGAATCACTCTAGGTTGGCAAGATTTCGGTGGAGCAAGCTTAACTTTCAAGAACAAGAAAATCTCACTTATCCTAAAATGAAGGGTCTACTACCAATGCATCCTTACGATAGTCACCTGTGGAGCTGAAACTGAGAACCATGCAATGGTACAGGAGAGAATCATGCTCAACATCACATGGAGAGATCAAATTAGAGCAATGACAGGAGTCCAGAACTCAAATGGCATTAGACTGGTCCTGTTTCAAGAATGTCAGACAACCGATTGACATCATGACTCACAACGTTGGTGTCCAGAGATCATATGCAAAAGTGTGGCCGACAGTAAATAAGATGGCATGACGAGCTAGACAAGTACAGAAAGTACCAGCTCAGCGACAGCAATGATAGAGAAGTCTGGTGAATCTTGCCGATTATATTTTTGCTTTGTTTTTTCGAATTTGTGAGTCCAATATTCAGATATTTAGATTTATTTCACAATTTTTCATGTTTTCAAGCCCAGTGTTGCCAATTGAGATGTTTTTATTTTAATTTTAAAGTCTTTGAATTTGAAAGAGACCTCCAGAGTCGAAAAATGTAATTTACGTGTTTTCAAGCCCAGTGTCAGCAATTGAGATGTTTTTTCTTCATCTTTTCGAATTTGACAGTGACTTCCCGAATCGAAAAATTGAAAAATCATATCTCGGTAGGCAACCACATGATGCTGCATTCATATAGGCAAAAGTATTGGCCACCCCTGACTTACCTGAGTATAAGTCGAACTGTTGGTTTTAGTCCATTTTTGTAAAAAGAAAACGAAGACTTGTCTTTTATTCAAAAACATACGGTAATATTCCAGACACACGTTATAAAAAGATGAAAACAAAAGACAGAATTCCAAGATTTGTTCGTATAATTGAACTAATAATCTGTGTTGCTGATGCTGTAACAACAGCATTTCGGTCGATCCATTCTTCGGTCTTCTCTCAGGTGTAACATCTTTATGATCTTTTTACAGAAAAAAGTGGTGAACAGAGATTACCTTATGGTTGAAATACCGACGGGCTCATCTTATGCCCAGTACAGTGAGCCACATAGATGATACCTTTCTGAGACGCTTACTCCTATATTTATATCCGAGGATGTTCTCTAAAACCCTCCTAGCTGAGCAAAGAAAAAGGCAGAAGAAGGCTGTAGAATAGATTGGTCTAAAACATGCAGTAAGAACATTAGCATCATGAAAATACGTTCAATTATATCATTCCGTTTTATTAGATTTAGTATCATAAACTATTATAATTTATTTAGTCGACTATTATCTACCTCCATCTTGAATTTTTAGTTGTTTATAATCACTATCTAACTAAGGGCGTCACACCAAAAACATAGTCTCTATTCTCAATCTGCGCTGTTTACTCACTGTTATAGATTGACGACCCGAGTTCCGTTGCGACAAAAAAAAAAAAAACAGTTAAAAAAAAGAATCTGGTTAGTCAATCGATAGAAACTGTCACGTGACCAATGTCTTTTGGCAGTATGCTGTGTTTGGGTGATCAATTAAAATTTGAATACAGAGGTGATTAATGAATGAGTTACTTCTCTCGCCTTTTTAAAAAATAAACGAGGCTGAACACAGCTGGGCACAAAATAGGGATCAATTTACTATAAGGTTATATTGTGAATTGAACCCCCCACCCCAATTGAAAACCTTTGGGGGTGAAAAAACAAAAAGATTTTTTCTGGCATAAGGAGTGAATCTTGAAATTTCCATCCTCTTAGGTCCATTAGTGTGGCCTATACACGTGATGCATACATACACGCATAGCCAGCCAGTCAGACTAACTTGAAAACTGAAGAAATCTATCTCAACATTTTTGGTGACAGTTTTGATTGACAGTTTCTAATTGAAATGAAGGTTTTTGTCAGAAGACAGTCGACAAAAATGAATAGTTTCTCCATCCAATTATAGTTGTTACACTTGCATGTATAGAGTTGAGAAGACAATGCAGAAAGTTGAGTCATCGTTAGACATGGGTAGCTAAGTTTGACGACGTATGGCAATTGGCAGGCCATGTTGCAAGAATGACAGACAATTGATGGACATCACGGCTCACGACATGGATCCTCAGAAATCACATGCGAAACCGAGGCCGACCAAATACAAGATGGAGAGATGAGAAGGACAAATTTAGAAAATACTAGCTCCGCGAAGCCCACGATAAAGAAGTGCGGCGAATCCTGGCGAAGGTCCATGTCCAACAATGGACATTAAATGGATGATGATGATGATGATGATGATGATGACAAAAAACTGGTTATACCTTAAGAGCTGATTGCTGCTTATATATTATTCCCGCTAGTGATGTTTTCTACTTTCTGAAGAAGTCCCTCCCTACCGACGAAACATGGCGATTGAATTAACCGTTTTCAATTCTCACAACGAAATCGCTTTCCACGTTGTCTTTTTAAATACCATACTGATGGATGAATTAATCTATACCCAAACACTGATCATTTGCATACATAAACGTGATTAGATATTGATATAGATTATGGCTAATCCAACAATGTGCAAAGTGTATGACAATATTGGAAGTTTTGTTTTGAAATAATTGAAATTTTATTCTGATGTTCTACCTATTTGAAAGGAGAAATTTGGGGTCAATTGCTTTTCAGTGTGATTAAAATTATTATTAAGAAAAACAGTCGTATCTTGGATGTTAATTTATTTTCTATCAATACGAGATTCAAATTTCTGTAAGACAATCCTTTTCCATCAGCCTTACATACAACCCCCTGCACATTCCAATTATTATCTGTTTCAAGAGATCCATAACTCAAATTGCACTTAAAACCAAATGTTCCCCAATTCTCCTTTTATTTGGTCGTAAACAAGTCCAGAAAATGAATGGGACGTCGAAATAAAATGTCAGTAATTTTGAGACAAAACTTCTTATATTGTTATTCATTTCTCATATATAAAGGTTTATGAAAATGTAACATTCATTATGGAACAGAGATAGTGATAATGATTTCGATTGTTCGAACAAATCTTGGAATGTGAATAACTCTTCTCAAAGACAATGAAAGAAAAATGATTAAATTTATTCTGTAGGGAATGACATTATTTGAAAAATTAAAAAAAAAGAACACTCGTTTTCACCGATAAATATATGACAACGTAACCAGCATTGCTGTAGGCATAAATATTTAGACAATAAACAACAATTTGAATAAGTTGTTGAGTTGGCAAAATTCTAACCGTAAATTTGTTTGTACGAAGTTCAAAAAGGTCTAACAGTGAGCAGCCAGCCACTTAACAGTTACAAAGGTAATTCTGAACGATATTACTCATACATCGACATGTGGCTATGCTGGGGCCGCCCGTACACCAACAGCTGTCTTTGAAAAGGTCCCAGAACAACGTACGGCGTTCCAGCTGATGACTGTGAACAACTACCAGGTGACAGATGTCGGGTGCATGCAAAAAACTAAATGAATATTTGCGTGCATGTTTATCATCATATACATATATGATTTTCATCGGTTTTTGGATAAGAATTATCCGACAAGATGATATTAGTGATGACAATGTGGAAAGAAACTTAGATTGTTAGTAGAAATCAAGACCTTATTTCATTCATATGTTTCACCAAGAAAGCAAGACCTGGTTTCTCATAAAAATCTGGTACGTTTGTATTTCTACTCATTCTGACGAAAACGGAAATGAATTTTTTTTTTCGTTTTTTACAAACAATTTCGTTTTTTTTCTGCATTGTCATTACGAATACCATACATGAGTTTTTATATGTTCTGTGTGTGTGTGTGTGTGTGTGTGTGTGTGTGTGTGTGATGAAATGATAAGAGATAAGTTTGAAGTTTTTTCCACATTGTCATTACTAATACCATACATGAGTTTGTATATGTTCTCTGTGTGTGTGTGTGTGTGTGTGTGTGTATGTGTGTGATGAAATGATAAGAGATAAGTTTGAAGCAGAGTTATAAATAGTCTTGTTATACATTGATAAAAAATGTGTTACTTTGATTTAATCTTTCTTGACATTTTCCAAAAATGTTTCCATTACCCGCAATTCCAAAACTATATTTATTTCTGGGGAACCCAAAACGATAGAATTGTTGGAATCAATTTCGATTATTGATCATTTCAACATCAGGTAGGAATAGGATCACAATAATTCAAGGTGATATTTGACTCAAAAACATAAATAACAACCACAAAGGGAGAGGCAGACAATGGGAGTCGTTAAATC
>OY735235.1:3660703-3760703 GCA_963457665.1 Thysanoteuthis rhombus | reverse complement strand
ATTCAATAAAAATCAAACATTTTAACCCTGCCCTCACGGGAATGGACATATATACAATTTGCTATAAGTGAAATAGCTTTGAATGAAAAAGATATGTGGACTGAAGCTTCGTTTTGTTTTTTTCCCTCTTCTTTTGTTTGTTTGTTTATATATATATATATATATATATATATATATATATATATATATATATATATATATTCAGGATAAATATATATTTTTAAAATTTAACTCTTTCTAAAGTTTTAACCGAGAATAACATTTCATTATATGATATTGAGTGTACTTTTTAAAAAATCAAATTTTGAATACTTTTAAAAACAATCTATAACATGAAAGAAACGTTTGAATTTATCGATTTTTTTAAACCATCGATTGGAGTCTCAAATTCTTTTTACAGAATGTCTAAAACAACGAATAAATGCCATTGTTGCGAAAAAAAAAAACGAAAAAGAATTCGATTTGACATTTTCTTTGACAGTTTTCAAATAGCAAAGGTTAAAAGCGATTCTCCGCTTTTGGAAAATAATATTTTAAAGATTGGAAAAATGAATTGAATTAATTCAACGATGATTTAGCACATTTCAAAAACTGAATTCTGGTGACTGAAAATTGAGTTCGGTATTCTTCATTTCATAATGAGATTTCTCAATAACTTTCAACCATTTCATGAAATTATTTATTTACAAGCCTGACTGCGACAGGGTCAAACTCCACCCCTACTTTTCTTCCGACTGAAGATGATTACTGCAACTTCTGTATTTTATATATAATAAATAAAATCGTAAATGCCAGTTTGGCTCAGCTGGTGAGAGAGCCGCCTAGCAGTCACGTGGTCGCAATTTCAAAATACAGTAGGGAAATGTTTATTGTATATATCTATCTGGTTTAACGTGACTGGACAGACAAACAGTGAAGAGTTCACTCCCCTGAATTGGGTGAGGATTGTTCTTGTTACAAATAATAGACTTGGACAGGAGTTGGAGAGAAAAAAAAGATTTCTTAGTTTGGTATTTGAGTGATGGAAGTTCAAAATCTCATCGTATTTTAAAGCGTTTTTCTCTTCGCATCTACTTCTTTGGATTCTGGTCGTCAAGAGGAATACAGAGTGGCGTAACGGTTAACGACACAGAAAAAAGGATCGGCATGCCGAGTTCAAACTCTAGCCCAAACCCTTTTTTTTCATTCACTTTGCATCAATGATTTAAGGAAAGTCATGAATCCATCACTTCTCCAGTCACTGGTGAATAGTTGAGAAGATTGGGCTCTCTAGCCATAGTTGGAAATCAATCTAGGAGACAGGTAATTCTGATTCCAAACTAACATGGAGAAGGATGTGCTTCATCAGGTGATTTTGCTCTTAACACACCCGTATTGTAATGATCTTTAGCACACCCCCAGCTCGGGGTTAGGGGATAGGTAAAGATAGGTAAATGTAAAGTTCTTTAGAAGCAGGCCATGCAATGATAGAATTACCTTCGAACATGAAGTAAGGACTGGGGTCAAAAATGTTCTCAAGCCGTGGTGTTCAGTCCTCGATTTAAAACTAACCTAAATCTTCGGCAGATGAGCTATGACATTATCACATTGCTTTTTATGGAAATTGGTATTGTCACAAAAATTGTCATAAGAATTTGTCGAAAGAATTTGGGTCCCCAAAAGAGATTTGGAAGGCTTTATTTTATCATTTGTTTTCTTTCTAACTTCATTTTTTGAAATTCTGCTTTTTAGTTTTTTCTTTTCTGTCTTTCTGACTTTTTCTTCTCATCTCTTTTTTCTTTCTTTCTTTCATTCCTTGGCCTTTGTCCTCCGTTTCCCTTTATTTTGAAAAACAAACGATCAAGAACCATAAGTTCAACGATGCATCCACCATCCGTGGTAGTAGTAACAAATGATGTAGGAGGGAGAGGAGGAGGAGTTAGTAGTCTTTCTGCGAGTCAATTGATTCTCATACCTGTAAAATATTGCGGTATGGAAATTTTTTGTAAGTATTTTTTTCAATAAAAATCGTAAATTGACCTTTTGGCTTTTGGGGGCCATTGGGGTGCGTTTGGGGGCAATTTTTGGCTTTTTTGAATACAAAATTTCTAATATGACATCATTGACAGCTGGTAGAAAATTGATCAGAATAATGTTCTTTCAATGATATCATTCCTTTTAATGATGCCATGTCTTTAAATGAGATTTTATCTCTTCCTCCCTTCATATTTCTGTTGTTTGATAAAACTGGGACCGACAGACCAGAAAGCATCAAAGAGACATGTATGGACACATCTGAAAATAATGCTTGACTTCTCGAACGTTACATACTTTTCAACCATATTGTCTTTTTACTGGGTTTTATTTTTCAGCCTTTGTTTTAGAATTCATTTTTCAGCAGTATATTTTCAGCCTCTCTCTTACATTATATTTTTAAAGCTAGCTTCGACCATATTTTTCCAGAGACTTCCTCCGACTATTTTTTTTTCAGCTTCTTTCTTCAGCCAAATTTTTTTCGGCTACTTATTCGGCCTGTACAGCCTCTTTCTCAAACTATGCTCCTTTCCTCAGCTTCTTTCCTCGGTTGTATTATATTAAAGCCTTTTTCTTCCACCATAATTTTTCAGCCTTTTTTATTTTCGGTGGTGGGGGATATTTTTCAGCCTCAATCTTTGGCTATAATTCTTTTTAGCTTTTCTGTTCGGTCACATTATTCCGCTCCATTTTTTTCAGACAAATTTTCTTTTGTTTTTCCATCAATTTTTTCGTTGTTGCTTCCTTTTTCTCTCAACCTTCCCTTCGTGATTTGACTTTGATTTCATTAATCACAAAAAATTAAATGAATTGATAAAAAATAAGTGAGCAAAGAAGAACCACTTCAAAATGAACACCAACCCATATATATATATATATATATATATATATATATATATATATATATATATATATATATATATATATATTATAAGTTTGTGGATATGATACCACACAAATATATTAATCGAATAACAATGGGAAAATATTTTTTCAAATGTTTTATCCTGGCAAGTATCGACCATATGAATTGGAGGAAAATGTTCCATTTGAATTCAAAACTTGTCAATAGAATAAATTATAGGAAAATATTTTTGCATTGTTATTGTTATCATATATATATATATATATATATATATATATATGTATATATATATATATATATATATATATATATATATATATATATATATATATATATATATATATATATATATATATATATATATATATATATATATATATACAATAACACACATATATATATATGAGTTCGTGGAACTACTGCTTGGATGACAGTAGTAGGGTCTCCAATAAAGCTTTTGTCAAGTAATGATCCAGGGTCAGGAATGATTCTGAGGTATCAACCCTAACAATTCTAACCCAAGGCGCTCCGACAATACCGTTCGATATCATCAGACAATGTCGGTTCTTCGGCATAGTGTGAGAATGCCAGATCCATGCAGACTCTGTCCAATACTGGAGCTCCTTAATATATTTCCTTCTTTCCGATGCAGACTTAAGAATAATATAGTCCACAAAAGTAACAAAATCACTTTTTTTTTTCAAAAAATTCTACATAGAAATAATGGAAAATAAGTATTGTGTGTTATTGTTTGTTTGTTTTTTACTTTTTTAACTTGTCATTGTCTGGATTTGTTTTGTTTTTTAAAGTGCCACGATGTCTTTAATATTTTGGTTGTGCAGTTGCAACTTAATTTCAATGGCTCCGTAGGCAACCAGCGAGATTCCCATGGTAGCAGCTAGAATGTAGACTTTGGTGACGACGCAAAAGAAGTAGCTGTAGCCAAAAGCGATCGCACAACCTGTGGCATGAAACATTCGGTAGGAAGCGAAAGCTGCCTCTTGCCGGTCCATAAACAAAACTCCGAAGAGAGCTGAAAAATACAAGACAAAAAGAACAGTTAAGAAACCATTGGAAATGCACAATTTCGATTTCAAATCATTGTAAACGATATTACAGCCAACTTGGACTTCAAATCATTATAAACGATGTTATGGCCAACTTGGACTAGGCTATCATTGAGGGGAAGGTCTGTTCAGAGCAGAGAAGTTAAAATGACTACCTCTATTCAAGGCATTTCAAAATGAGATGGTGAACAGAGATCTGCTGGAATTTAAGGGATGAAATAAGTAGGTGAAACTTGTGCACTAGATACATTTACCTCGGGGTAGGGGCAAGAGTTTTAGTCCCCTTCAAACCGTAATTGAAGTGTATTAAAACAAACTGATAGTCTCTAAACGAACCAGAATTAAGAAATAGTTATTTAAAAACAATTAATCACTCAAATGAATGTCGCAAAACCCCCAATTCTTTACAAGGAAGTTATTGATATCTTTTTTTTAAATGAATCGTGCTGAATACACCCGTCCTCGTACGATCATCGAAGTTGAGGAACGTTGAGCTTGGTCAGTGTCTAGATGGGTGACCAACTTTGTATACCAGTATAAGCAGGTAAGGATCATGATAGAATGAATATTTGAAACTGTCAGCAAAAAGTGTCAACATAGGTTTCTTCAGTTTTCAAGATATTCTGCCTGGCTGGCTATCTACATATCTATCTATCTAATCAATCCAATTACAGGGGCTGAAAATTTGAACATTTACTCATCATATCCAGAAAAAACAGTTTTTTATTTGTTCTTTCCAAAATTTCACAATGAAATTAGTTTTTAGTGGGGTTCGATTTATAATGTAAGTTTATGTTAAGTCGGTCCCTTAGTTTGGGTCCAGCAGCATTCGCGCTTGTTTTTTTAATCTTTCTAATTTAGACCTTTCAGTGATCCAACAAAAGGCACGAGAAGCAACTTATTCATTATCTACGCTCTTTTTCCATTTTTTCTTAATTGATCACCCCCAACAAGGTATGCTACCAAAAGATGTTGGTCTTATGACATTTTCTATTGAATGACTAACCATACCCATTTCTTGTATTTCTCCATACAAAAAGTCATATATGCTATTTATTATATTTAATTGTATAATTGCTTGTATGGTTGTCCTGTCAGATTCCTGATATAACCTACAACTTATCATGGATTGGTCTATGTGAAACATATTAACACTAACTGTAACAAACTATTATAGGGTTTTAATGGAATGTTATGACATAACAATGAATAGAACGTCACAGAGTTGCAGGTCATTTGAAACTAAAAGAAAAGAAAAAAAGAGTAAGTAGCTGAAAGAAATGTTTTGAATTAAGACTTGGAAAACCACCTAAAATTAAAATACTAGAATTATTCTTTAGAAAAAAAAATCAATCTAATAGAACTGTTTTAGGTTCCTTAATGCTAGTCCATATATAAATAACGCCGTCATTTTTGACAGGTGTATGCTAGCCCATTTATAATAGAAGACATCAGAAAGGAATTACGATACATAATTATGGCTCGATGAAGTAGGAATACATCATTTTTGAATTCAGAGTGCATCTACTGCAATACACGTACAGTCTGTACGGAGAGAAAACTGAATAAAAATGGTATATTATCATTTTTGGCTGGATTCCAAGAGTGGCGCTCGCTTTCGTCCTGTGAATTCCTATTGTCCGTGATTTGGACGGAGGCCAAGAATTCTTCCTCGTGCAATTCACGTGATTACACGAGTAGAATACAAACAGAATATGAATTAGAATAGAACAGGTCTGGTTAGTCACTCAATAGAAACTGTCGCGCAACCAACGAGCTGTTTTTTTTTTTTTTTTGAAAGCAGCATTTCGTGTTGGGGATGATCAGTGTGAAGAATTGGAAAAAGAAGTGGATCGATAAATGAGTTACTCTTCTCGCCTTTTGTCAGACAGCGGTCACTGAAAAAAAATTCTTCCAAATCAACAAGCGAAGAGATCGATTTAGAGTTAACTTACATTGAAAACTGAACCCCGCCTCTAAAAAAAGTACCCAGGGGGAAATTTTGAAAAAATAAAAAGAATTTTTTCCTAGACATAATAAGGGATGGGTGTTTAAATTTTCAGCCCTCTAGCTCAGTAGCTTGGAAATATTGAAAACTCAAAAATCCCTTCTAAAAGGATATATTAGCGAACCCATATCTTCAGCATTTAGCTTTCAGACAGTAATTGACTCACTAATCAGCAACCTTTGACCATCAAAATAAACTTTATTTTTAAGTAGATTACATGAAACTGGGGAAAGAGGACCACTCCATATACCTAAGACAACGAATCTCTATGAAGTTGTTTACCATGTAACCGTTTCGGAGATTTTAAAACAAAACATTTATATTAACACACACACACACACATACACACACATATATATGTATATATACATATATATATATATACACACAGCCACACCTAACAAACACCCCTCCACGCACATACAATTTTATTTTTCATTGACATAAATAAAAATAGATTCCATCGGATTTTCTTTCATATTTATTTGTCCCTCTTTGTATTTTCCATCCATTTTGATTCTTCTTTCTTCAATAATGAATAGAGGGCGCTGATTGCATATCAAGATATCATATTGTTCATGCAATTAAGACTTGATCCCTCTCCATGGCAACCGGAGAGTTCATTGTGAAGAGGTGAAACACAGGCAGCGTGAAAGGCTGTTTTGAATTGAGTTCTCCCCGAGGGCGCATTTGGAAGTTGTCCTGTCATTTTTTAAGAAATCGAAATTCAATTCGAAAGATAAAAACTTAATTTTAATTTGTTAGCGGTGAGAGTGTTTGGGGGCACTAGTGCATAACTTTGCTCTGAGCCCCCTGAAATATTCATTAAAATGACCCTATCCAGCCCCTGTCTCTTATTCAAATATCATTGTTTCTTTCAGTGTGGTTAATCAGTAACCAATCTCAATCTGATTTTCTCTTTCTTTCTCATTTTGTCTCTCTATATAACGGCTTTCGTTTAGTCAGTGGAATGCCCCACGTCCATGGGGCACATGCTGGAGGCCTTACAGATGTAGTGTATATAGTCCAGGGAAAAGCTTGAGCGATACGTCTGGAACCCATTGGGCATCAAAACACCTTACGGGTGCTTCATTTCTTGGTTCGGAATCAGAGTTTTCCTTCTCCTAGATTGGTTGCCTTCCCAAGCCTAGAGAGCCCAATCTGCACTACTATCTCACCCATAGCCGTAAAGAGAGATGAATTATGTTTTTTTCCCAGAGGCATTTGTGAAACGTGAATATAATCAGCACTGACCGGACTTTGAACTTGTGTTGTTACCGAGTACGCAGTGGTTTCTTGTCCTTTCCAATAAGTAGAATAATGAGGCGACTAAAAAATGGATCAGTTTTATATTATTGATTAACCCTACATCCGAACATCTAACTTGTAGCCTTGTGCCAAACTAAAGAGGGCTTGGTAAATACTAATTACTAAACTGTCTGCGATTTATGTAGACGCTGTGGGTTCCGCGTAGTAGCTGAGGTAGTTGTGTGCTCCCCACTTTATGGTTCAAGTCCAGGTAAAACCAAACGTTTCAGATGCAGATTGTCAAGGTTGACAAGCAGGTTCTCTCCACTTGAGGCACTGGTGCAACACAATCTTAGACTTGAAACCGTTGATCTAAACTGTCACCAGAACTGCCTTATAGATTTCTTTAGTTTTCAAGTTGTGCTGGCTGACTGGCTCGCAGGCTATGTATGTATGTAGATATCATGCGAGCAAGTCGTGCTAATGGAGTGAGAGGACTGAAAAAATAGGTTTACAAAGAAATTTATGCTAGAATGGCTCCTACTTTATGTCCGGTTACGTTTTCGCTTGCTTTCCGAAAATCCGGACAGCCCAACAAAAGACGAGAGAAACAACTAGTTCATTGATCATCCCTTATTTTCTCAAATTCTAGTGGATCAGCCCCAACATGACATGCTGCCGAATGACGTAGGTCACGTGACGGTTCCCATCCACATAGACTATGGAATTCTCCAAAAATCTTTACCGTTGGTCAATAAGATCTATATAAAACGATCCGCACTCAATAAGCATCCTTCATGGAAACGGGATTGAGCAAATGAGAGGGGATGTGTACGGGAGGGGGGAAGGTTGAAGTAGAAGGAGTCAGTTGCCATGGTAACAAATGAGAGAAAATAGAGATAGAAAGAGATAGACAGAGAGAAAGAGAGAACGAGTGATATGCGTAATAAAGATAGGTATGTCAATAGAGATTGACTATCAGGTGACTACTGACATGAAATCTAATTGACTAAGCTAAGGTCAACATGCCCTGGATATCCCATTCAGGACAGTCATCGTAATAGAATGGAGCCAGCGTCTGTCTGTCCGGATGCAACTCTGAAATTAATACCGGAAAAAAGACATACAAATCAGGTAAAAGTCCAGGGAGATACGAGAAACAGAAGGGAGTCACGAGAAGCGAAAGAAAGCAACGAGAAGCGAAGCAAAGATATTATTTTTTTTTACCAGAGACCATCGATCTAATCAATGAATAACCCTAACCCTTAACCCTAATTACTTGAATCATACCATTAGGCATAGGTCGGCAACATGTGGACCGCATCGATTCAGGTTTCAAAATTCTAATCGGCGGATTTCGATAAAAATTTTGTTTCCACTTGCAGAGTAAATATTTAAAATCTATCGGCCCCAAGGACAAATTTTTGTCTGTCAGATATGATACGATATGATATACATTGGGGGTTGGGGAGATAGACATGGGCAGAAGTAAAAGTTTAAAAGTGAGCCATTTCAAAGAGAAGTGGCTGATCCCTGAATGAAAGTTTTCTGTTGGTTCATCTTAGCAAATGGATGGGAAAGGCGGCAAGAACTCAAACATTCATATATATATATATATATATATATATATATATATATATATATATATATATATATATATATCCATACATATATATACATGCACATACATTCTCACATACATTCTCAGTTGCTATTTCAGATGTTTTTTTTTGTTTTTTTTTCTATTTTTTCGAATTAAGGAGCACAGTATTGTTGATATATATATATATATATATTATTTTCCGAATTTTCCGAATTTCGAATTCCAGTGTTGCTGATTTATATGTTTGCTTTTTTGATTTTTTTTTCTTTCAAATTTGGCAGTGATTCCCAAATTCGAAAAATTGAAACAAACAAACAAACATTAAAAGTGGTAACACTGGAAACCCAACCCACCCACGCACATTCATCGCACAAAATTTTCTTTTCCTTTCTTCTTCTTTTTTTTTTTTTATCTCACTTTGAACAAAACAGTTCCTGTCTTTCTCGTGTGCCAACAAAATCTTCGAATCCATTTCCAGCAAGTCATGACGAAGCCAAATCGTTTTTCTCTTTGCTGCGTTCATTTTCTGCCAACCCAACCGATTGGTTCTGTCGGGAAAAAATCTCTTTTGTACACATTCGAGCAATAATTGGGTACGTGAGGTGGGTTAATTAGCGCAATTAGGAAATTGATAGAGAAAGCAGTCAAGTAATTAGTCAAGAACCAAACAAATCTCAAAGTAGGTCAAATAACAAGACACTTAAGAGATTGACTAAAAGGCTATCATCCGTTAATTCATATCTTGCGGCTAAGCCAATCGGAGGATTTGTGGTGGTGTGGCTTGAGCTTAATTTGTTGAGCGTAGTGTAGAGATCGGTATCCACTTTAGAAGAATTAACAGGATCATCACAGGCAGCTTTCTACTTGGCTCTCAGTTGCTTACAACTCTCAGTATTTCTAGACGGTCGCTCATTTAGGTACTGACCAGGCTTTAGTAATCGGGAGTAGTAGTCAGTGATCCAATATAGCACACCCGTATGATGCCAGGGTGATTCATTGCTGATATAAATCATGGCCAGTCAGTTGGTCATTGGTCAATTTATCGTGAGATGAATTAGTCGATAGGAAAATTTGTCGCTGGCGCCTGTATAATTTGTTTACATACGTTGGTTTCAACAACGTTCATTCGGCAAATTCTCCGAGTCCAGACATTTTACCGAATAACATTTCGCCGACGCACATTTTGGTGGGCCAAATACTAAGAAAGAACTGATTACATATTGGGGTCAGATCTCGGCTTCTTGTTACAGTTACCTCCATATAGCATCGTAGCTATACATGAACTGATTTTCATTCAGGTTTTGGTGACAATGGCATAGGCAGAGATATGCAATCTTCCCGTTCTTATTATAGATGGTCCGATAAAAAGTATTTTTCGAAATGTCTAAAAACAAAGGCAATCCAATGGTTGCAACGGGTTCAGGGAATTAGGTTCATGGTAAGTTTGTATCTCGGGTATATGCTCAAAGATCACGCTCCTCGAGAATGAGCAGCGAACCAGTGCAGCTGGCTATGACTGCCCCCTGCCATTGTTCCAGGTGGATGCAAAAGGGTATATTCGGAATACGTCTTGACGGCAACCCTGTTACCAGCGAAAACTCAAATGGCAATGGGGAGGCCATGTTGCAAGAATGAAAGACAACCGATGGACATCACGTCTCACAACATGGATCCCCAGAGATCACATAAGAAACCGAGGCCGACAGAACACAAGATGGAGAGATGAACTTGACAGATTCTGGAAATACTGGCTCAGCGATGCCCATGATAGGGAATTGTGGCGAATCCTGGAGAAGTTCTATGTCCAACGACGGACGTTAAAAGACTGATGATGATGATGATGATGATGATGATGATGATGATGATGAAAGAATACATTTGTATAGCACCCTTATCTCTTATATCTCTTCACCCTAGGTTAGAAGTCCTGATCAGGAGGGCGAGGAGCAAATCTCCCCCAGGAGAACACCCATGCAGCTGGGGTTCCGTGACACTGTAAGATCCAATTGATATTTTTTAAAGGACAATTTCGATACTGTTTTGACACATACAAAAAACCTGGAACTTGAGAAGTACACTGAAAAAGTATTAAGTAGACCAACTTAGAATAATTCCTCTAATTTGTTACACGTGAATTTACTAGTTTGTCACAAAGTAGTATTCATCATATCTAATGAGAAATCTCTTTCGAGACCAACTGATAAATTTAGGTTAACAAAATTGGAGCAATTTCTTCAAGCTGGTCGAAATAAACACTTTTTTTTTCAATGTAGGTATGCACCATTCCCCCGGGTACAGCTGTGTGTATCTATTGAAAATCAAAGTTGTTGATGGGCCTAATTTCCAGTTACCTCGCCAAGTGTTAAGGAGAGCAGAAACCTGGCAAGAAGACAAGTCGGTGCGTAAGAAATTCATTATTCCTCTCCATTTTATTTAGTGAAGCTGTAATTATTTTGGTACTCAAAGTTGGGAGTTGATCAAAAACAATACAATCACACAAGTCTGACTTTATTCAGGAGTCATGAAAAGGACAGATGAGGGGAACGGGTCTGGTTGGTCAGTCAAAAAAGTTCATCACGTGACCGACGTATTTTGGCAGCAGGCTATGTTGATCGTGATCAATGAGAAAAAGGGTGATCAATAAATAAGTTACTTCTCTTGCTTTTTGCCCGGCAGCAATCACTAAAAAAAGTCTGAATTCTCAAAAAACAAAAACAAAAAAAAAACAAAACAAACGAAGGTGAACATTGTCGGGCAAAATTAAGGGACCAATTTAGCATAAACCGACTTTGCAAGCCCCCCCCCTCCCAACAAAAACCTTTTTAGAAAAACAAACTGAAAAAATTCTAAACAGCATAAAGATATTTATAGTTGAGGCGATTAAGATTTAAGCATCTACTCTAAAAAACTAATCTTAATTTCTAGAAATTTTTTTTTTCAAATCTACCACTTCAGCTAGGGGGCTAATTTGAGATGTAAATTCACGCTAAATTAGTCCTCAGCATTCACTCTTGTTTTTGAAAATTCAAGCTTTTTTTAGTCATTTTTTTAATTGATCACCCCTCAACTGATCATTCTTCCAAAAGACGTTGGTCCGTTACGGTTTCTATCGAGTGACTAACCAGATAAAGACACACACACGCACACACACGCACGCACACACACACACACATACATATATATATATATATATATATATATATATATATATATATATATATATATATATATATATATATATATATATATATATACATATATATACAGATAGATAGACAGTCTAGAAAGCTTTACAGCTTTAAATGCTAAACATTACAAAACTTTTTCAATAGATTTTTTTGTGTCACTTCAGTCATCCATTTATATGTATATACGTATATAGAGAGAAAGAGACGGGGAAAGAAAGAAAGAAAGAAAGAAAGAAAGAAAGAAAGAAAGGAAGGAAGAAAGAAAGAAAGAAAGAAAGAAAGTTAGTAGTATTCCACAAGAAGGATTTTATTAGTGTAAGAGATAAGTAAAAAGCAAAAATAAGCCAGTGGTTTTTATTTAGTAACTTGAATAATTAGTAAAATGTTTTTGTGTTCATAGTTGAATTTTTCAGCTCATAGAAAAGGCTTTTATTCATATATATATATATATATATATATATATATATATATATATATATATATATATATATATATATATATATGTGTGTGTGTGTGTGTGTGTGTGTGTGTGTGTGTACGTACGCATGTATATATCATCACAACTACCCAGACTGCCATCTTATAGCCACCAGTAAACAGCACAGATCGTACAAAAAGAATTAGAGCTTCATCATCATCAGTCTTCTAACGTCTGTCGTTGGACATAGACCTTCCCTAAGATCGTCTCAACTCCCAACCCAAGTCATCTTTCCCCTGATTGGTGGATTGATCCGTTGTTTACTTCTTAGATATTCAGAAATTCTTCGTATTATAGGATGTGTTGCAACATGGCAGCCATTGGATGTATTGAAGACATTCTGAACACCAAGAATGAGCGGTATCAAGCCTGGAAGAAAAAAATGGACAGAGAGTGATGACGAGTTTACGTCACTTTCTAAGCACTGCAAACGCTTCTCTGTAAAAAAAAAAGTATACTATTACGTGTTAGGGACGAGAATCGACGAATCACTCCTTCTTGCTATTTTCTTGCTTTTTTTTAAACAGTAAAATTTTCACGCAGGAAAAGATATCCAGAAAGATAAGTTTGGGTTTGGGTTACATACACAAACACGCACGCGCGCACGCACATGCACACGTGCGCTCGCATACACACACACACATACACACACACACACAACTCTGAAGAATTGTCCTCAAACATAAATATTAATTATCTATTAGGATCGTTAGTTTTCAAAGATAATTAAATCTTATTGGATAATGGAATAATACGCTATTCAAATGAGATAATGGTTACAAGAAGAAAGCATATAGTCGGATGCTGAAAAGTGCGTTAGGCTCGAAATGTTGACATTCACCGGGTATTCTTGCAAATCTCATTTTTATTTATTAATAGCTCTATTCATTTTGATAAATATTGAGAACTGTGATTAAATATCATAAACAACAAAAAAAAATCTGTTTTCTATTTCTTTCTTTTTGTATTCTTGCAAATTGAAAATACATTATGAAGTATATATATATATATATATATATATATATATATATATATATATATATATATATAATCATTACCAGCAGCAGAGGTCGTTATAAGTCCACTGCTGAATAGAGGCCTTTCCAATTTCTTTCCATGACAATTTGGTGTGCGAGCAATCTGTTATAGTATGGCAGCCATAAAAAATCTTGAGACCTTTCCGAACTCAATGAATGGTATGAAGCCATATAAAGCCAAGAAAAAAAAAAATACAGAATAAAAAAAGTTGTAGGATAACTTACTGAACGTCTGTGTTTGCCAGATGGCATCACACAGTCCAAGACATGCTGCAACCACGTAGAAATTCGGTATGTCCAACGGTTGAGGTTTCCAAAGACTCAATACCATCAGGATTCCAGCGTTGAACGTGGCTGCTGCGGTGATAAATGCAAATCTTTTGATGTGTTTCGCGATGTATCCAATGACGACAGAACTGATAGCATTCACCAGGCCGAAGGTGATCAATATCAAACCGATGCTGTAGATACCCAGAGTGCATTGCACGTAAGACTGAAAGGAGAGGACAAAAAGCATCACTTTTAGCCGAGTAGCAAGAGAATCAGAATTTGGCAAGAAGTAATCCACTTACCTTATATGCCGGCATATAAGTTGACTTGTGAAGCATCAGGGATTTTCCCTAATGGATTGTATCGTTACTTGACACTCCGATAGACACTATGCTGCGTAATGTTGGAGAGTCGACTTTTTCGGCTAATATTGGACTGAACCTTGAATTAACACCTAAGTTTTTGAGTCAAGTTAAGTGCCAACTAGATTTTGACAATGTAAGACAATTACATTTATTATTACTGCAAGGTGTTAACAGGCTATAAAAATGAGATGAAAAGGAAAACTAGTCAAAGATTAATAGAGGTATTTCTTCATCTAAGAAATTATAATAACTTAAAACTATTACATCTATAATACTACCAAGTGTTATCAAGCAACAAAAATAAGATTAAAAGGAAAACTAGTCAAATATAAATAATGATAATTCTTCATCTGAGAAATTTTGACAACTCAAGACAATTACATCTATTGCCACTACAAGGTATAAACAGGCAACGAAAATTAGTCAGAAAATTAATAAAGGTAATTCTTCATCTAATCTTGATTTTGACAACTTAAGACTATTTGCTTTTGATTCAATACTTCATTAGAAACTGTTACACATACTAAAATTCTACAACATCAAAGGAAACATTTTAACATGGCTTGAAGACTTGTTAATAGGAAGGAAACAATACATAGCGATAAATTGTACAAATTCAAAATGGAAAGAAATAAACTGTGATTTCAGGCCCAATACTTTTTATCATCGTTAGCCGTACACCTTCCCCAAGATTTACCAGACCTCTCTATCATGGGCATCATGGAACCAGTATTTTCTAAAATTGTCCAACTTGTCAGGCCATCTTACTTTCTGTCTGCCACAGTTTTACATATGATCTCTGGATGTTGTTAGTCATGATGTCCAGCAGTTGTCTGACATCCTTGCAACATGACAAGCCCATTGCCATTTGAGTTTTTCCAGTGGTTTCTATGAAATATCAAACTCTTGTCTTTTCTCCAATAAACTGTGGTGTCTTATAATCTCTTCATGTGAGGTTGAGCATGATACATTTTATATTATAGATTAACAATTTACTAAAAACATTACTATCCAAATGTAGTAATACATTGACAGATGACACAAATATTTATAATACAGTAAAAGATCAAAATAATACAAAAATTAGAAAACTGGACTAAAAAACAGCAAGTATACTTCAATAGAGACAAATGCAAAGTAAAGAAAAACAACAACAAAATAACTATTACATGAATGATAAAAATAACAAGAAACCATAGAACAAGGAAAAGATCTGGGCATAATCATAACATCAAAACTCAAAATCCATAACCATATATAAAAAAAATACTAAAAAAAGTTGCAAAAATAATGAGAATAATAAAAGGCATGTTGGATTTCCTTGATATAAAAGCATTTAAAATATTACACACAATATACATTAGACTCCAATTAGAATATGCCAAGTGAGTATGAGCTCCATATTGCAAAAACAATATAAAAGAATTGGAAAATATCCAGAGAAGATTCACAAAACTTGTTCCAGAACTAAGAGAAAACCCTATGAAAGAAAGACTTGAAAATTAAAACTAATGACATTTGAAGAAAGAAGAACCAGAGATATGATACAAACATTTAAAATAATGATAGACATCAACAATATCCCAGTCAATTTCCTTATTCTTTCAATTACAATTATTTTCATGTGTTTGCTGGTATTAGAGTTTATTAGCTCACTTTTGATATTCATTAACTATTTTTTTTTTAAAGCTGAATGAGTTAGAAAACAAACAATGGAGTTTAAACTAATCATTATAAATCATTTCTTGAGTTCACAGTTGAATTAGATCTTCCAGTTCAATGTTCTTTCACAGAGTTATCTCTTCGGTCTTTGCACACCTGTCAGGAATTTGCCATTCCAACAGTTCCTAAGTGACTCAGTTATTCTATGATTAATACCTGAGCAACATTCTTACAGACATCAGATATTTAATTCCAAGCCGTGTGGATCATTATTGTTCAAAATACCAAATTTCAAACGATCATGGTTGATATCAGATATCCTAGATCACTGCGCATCAATTTGAGCCACCAAATGCAGGATCAAATGTACTGGCTCATTATCATTATAATTACTTTTTGAGTTGCTTTTCCTCTTTCTCAAGTGTAGCATCAATGTCGTTTGAATGATCATGATCAAATTACTTGCATGTTCAAGATGACGGGCAGAAGTGAATCAATTTAGTCTCCTTCATTTGTGATATCAGAAAACAATTTTATATTGAACCATGATTCATTTAATGAAGTTTTAGAATTATTATCTGAAAACCTGCCCAATGGCTGAATTCTCCATTGTGGGGGGACTAAATAGGGTCTTTAGCCCCATTAAGAGATCAATAGTTTAAAAAAAAATTTTTTTTTAGGGGAACCTCAATTCAAAATCCCTGGCTATAATGCACCATTTCGGTTATTTAAAGGTCAGCTTCAGATTAACAGAATCAGACTTTTGGTTTTATACAGGTCGGACATTTTTTTGCAGCATGCTATGTTTGGGGTTATCAATTAGAAACATTGGAAAAGGGGATGATCAATGAATAAGTTCATTCTCTCGCATTTTGTTGGGCAGTGATATCTAGAAAAATTTGGAATTTTCAAAATTTTTTTTCAAAAAACAAGTGGAAACAAAATAAGGGATAAATTTAGCATAAAATTACACTGTAAACTGAAAATCTAAAAAAGTATTGGGGGGTGGGATTTCACCCCCCCCCCAAAAAAACCTCCTCTTTCTCCTAACATAGTAAGGAGTAAATGTTTGAATTTTAAGCTCTCTAGTAACAGTCACGTAACCTCAATGTGTGATACCTACATAACCAACCAACCAGCCAGCCAGCCAGCCAGCCAGCCAGCCAGCCAAACCAACTTGAAAACTGAAAGCTTTGGTTTACAGTTTCCAATAGATAGATGGAAATCAAATAATTATTATTGGGGTGAGCACAAACACAGACCAATTTTCAAAAACTAATTTGCCTTACTGCTTCGATGGTGTAGTAGTTAGCACTTCTACCTCACATGCAGAAGGTATGATTCAATAAATACATAATTCAAATCCACGATCACTTATCTCAGGTCGGAACGAGCAAAATAATGTTGAAAATTCTATCTTGTCAAAAATTAGGCTTTCTTCAGTAACTAGCCAAAAATCTTTTCAGCTACAGTACCCTACAAAAAACATAATTCCAAACACACTCTTAGTCTTACCATTTTTGTAGATTTCAGAATCATTACTCAGGGCAATGGCCCCTTACCCCCTTTAAAGAGCTTTCCAGTGAGTTCAGAAAGTGTCATACACTACAAAGTTTAATTTGACATATTTATACAGCTTCGAAATTGACAGAATTTGGATTTAGGTTACACAGCCTTTACATAGTATGTTCAATCTGTATTTCAATTTGTATATTTTTATTTTTTGTATTTGTTGTATTGGTATTAATGCTGGATCCGATTTTTGTCAATTTTGAAGTTGGATAAGAACGCTAAAAACCTTTTTGCAATGTATTAGATACTTTTGGCACTCACTATAACATGCACATGAAAAGATTATGGAGCATATGGAGAGACCACAAGACAGCACAAAACATCCAGGAGAAGATAGGAATCAGAGACATCATAGAATCCATTAAAAAACTCAAATGACAATGGGCTGGCCATATTGCAAGAATGGCAGACAACCGCTGGACATCATGACTCACGACAAGGATCCCTATAGATCAAATGTGAAACCAAGGCCGGCAGAGTACTAGATGGAGAGATGAGCTAGACAAATTCAGAAAGTGCTGGCTCCGCAACGCCTCTGATAGTGAAGTGTGGCGAAACCTGGGGAAGGTCTATGTACAATGACAGACATTAAAAGACTGATGATGATGCTGATATATATAGAGAGTGCTCCATACCTACATAAGGGATAGATAGAGCATTATGATAATGAAAAAAATTATACAAAAATCTTAAACTCTCGTATGACGACCTCTATTCTGAAGAACACTCATCTAATGAAACACAGTGTGAAGATTTTTTTATCACTTTTTCTTTTATATGTATGTACATATATATATATATACATATATATATATATATACATATACATATATATATATACATATATATATATATATATATATATATATATATATACATATATATATATATATGTATATATACATATATATATATGTATATATACATATATATATATGTATATATACATATATATATATATATATATACATATACATATATATATATATACATATACATATATATATATATACATATACATATATATATATATACATATACATATACATACATATACATATATATACATATACACATATATACATATACATATATTTACATATACATATACATATATATACATATACATATATATACATATACATATACACATATATACTTATACATATACATATATATACATATACATATACATATATATACATATACATATACATATATATACATATACATATACCTATATATACATATACATATACATACATATACATATATATATATATATATATATATATATATATATATATATATATATATATATATACATATATATGTATACAAACAATACAAATCAGGAATTCAATATAATGTAATATAATACAATATCTGAAGTGTGCTGTTCTCGATAATATTTCTTATTACATATATATATATATATATATATATATATATATATATATATGTAATAAGAAATATTATCGAGAAATAGGAAAATAAAGTGAATCAAAGATGAAAACTACTTGAACAAAGCTACTTTTTAACAAATAAAACAATATATTCACAAAAACAAAACAAAAAATAGAACAATTGAAAACAAGAACAACAAATCATAATGTGACCCAAGTTATCAAACAAAAAAGTCATTTTCTGAGTATGTAAATGACTATAAGGCCCAGTTACTTAGTCTATCTGATGAACTGAATAGAGTGAAACAAAGATATACAATTGTCATAAACAACATTTATGTATTATATGCTCTGTCTAAGTATTGAGCACTATTGGAATGAAGATTTTTTCCGTGTAATATATACAACTTTGGGGTATATATTTCACCTACACACACACACACACACACACACACACACACACATGTATATATATATATATATATATATATATATGGATCCATGTTTTTTTTTCTATGATATCAGACGGAGCAAAAGGTTAACCAATTGGTGTCCATGGGACAGTAAACACAGCAGGAAAAGACCAGACAGAAGATGGAGAGATGAGATAGAAAGGTTTGTCAGTAAGACATGGCAGAGAGCAGCATAATCACAGTCATCATGGGAAAGGCCTTTGTCCAGCAGTAGATGGTTGCTACTGCTGCTGATGATGATGATGTTGAGGCTACTGATATATCGGGAGTATTTCCCAAATGCCTAGGAAATAACAATAGTGATTATTTCTCATTTCTTTTTTGACATAAGAAATCATTGTCTGGCAGGTAAGGCCTCCAGCTGAGTCTGGAAATGTGATATACAAAATATCCTGCTTTATTTCCAATGATCAATAGAATTCTATTCAAAAATGCCAGCCTGCCTTGTGGCTGAGAGAGTTGCGTTCTACCTATTGGACTCATTCTACTTCACTTTCTTCCCTCTCTTCTCCTCCTACTGTCTTATTAAGCTTACTTTCTTTTTCTCCTCCTCTATCCTCCTACCCCTTGATTAAACTACCCAACTGCCTTTCCTCTTTTCTTCCTTTCAAAATGAAATAAAGAATATTTTAAACGAACCACTGTAGGATCAGTGCGCAGTGTCCTCTTTGTCTCTCTCCTACACACCTGACATACTCTTCCATAGGAGTAGAGCACTCTGATGGATGAGGAATTTCTGTGTTAATAAGTATATTGCTTAAATTCAGCCTTATTGACCGTCCAGTTCCGTTGGTAGGATATCAGCCTCTGGGTCTGAAGTGAAGGTTTCAATCCTTCCTCGCGGTACTGGATGGGATAATGGAAAGTCTATAGCTACACTGAAGAGATGTAATACATCGAAACAGCTGTCTGTGGATGACACAATAATATATATATATATATATATATATATATATATATATATATATATATATATATATATATATATATATATATTTACAAGCATATACCCTTAAAAAAATAAGGGTGGTATTTATACGTGGATAGGTTCTATTTTAATAATTTAAATACTCTAATTTTGAGGGTTTTTCTTCCAGGTCTGAACTCATCATTAAACATTTCTTTCAATCACTAACAAACTCTTTTTTTTCTTTTTTTTTGTTTCAACTGCCTCATGATTCTCTGGCTTATTCTTCATTGTTATGTCATGACAGCCTATCTCATTCTATTACAACCCTGCAATTGTTTCCATTAGCTGAGTTAATCCATTTCACACGGACCAACCCTTTATAACAGGAATCAGACAAGACACACAACCATACAATTATACAATTAAACATACTAATTTGTATACATGACTTTTATATTGATAGATATACAAGTGAATGATTAATTAATTCCAAAATTTTCTGTACTGTTCAAAACCCCTCGTAATGTTAATTTGTACAACAAAAGCCTAATTGTACTACTAACCAAAACTGTACATTTCAAGGTATCATTATGATTTAATGTATTTTTATATAAACCACACACATTGTTAAATTATTTTTATGGCAATACTTTGATGTACTATATCAAAACCCACACTTCTCAAAACCTCACTGTTCAAAGTCTTATCATAACTTAATGTTTTTTTTTTCAGTGAATACTTAGTAACATCAAATCTAACCGCAATACCTTAACTGTTTTAGATCAGAACCCACACTTATCAAAACAGTACTATTCAAGGTACTCCTGTACCAAGTTTACACTCTCTTAGGTACCTTGTCATTAGCGGTAAGTAATTTTTGGAATGACCACTGAGAGAAACCCTGATGATAAGATAGGATCTGATGTTTAAGTCCATAAATAGTCCTTACAACAGTAACGTCTTTGTCGGCCACATCTTGGCGTCATTATATAGACACAGTTCTTTTGTTGACTTAGCGTTATATTTATCGAGTTATGTTTAAAAGCATTTTAGAAACCGTGAACTGAAACTGCCAACATAGTTTCCGTTAGTTCTAAAGTTAGTCTGGCTAGCTGGTTATGTTTGTTTACAGGACAAACCAATGGAGATAGAAGGCTGAAAATTTCAACCTTTACTCTTTATCATGTCTGTGAATAACACTTTTTTGTGATCTGAAAATCTCCCCCCTGTCAATAGTTTTTTAGTGATGGGTTCAATTTACAATGTAGTTTTATGCTAAATTGATCCCTTTGTTTGTGCCTGCCTATTTTTTTTTAGTGTTCAGACTTTTTTAGTCATCACTACTCAACAAAAAGCGAGAGAAGTAACTTATTCATCGATCACCTCTTTTTCTAATTTTTCAATTGATCACCCTCAACTTGTTGCCAAAGGACATTGGTCATATAATGGTTTCTATTGGATGACTAAGCAGACCTGTCTATATATTATAGTCTTTAGATAAATTGTTCCATATCTATACCAATTTAAATGAGTTGATGCTGTCAATTTTTTTCAACAAAGTATATATACAACACAAATATTAACTTGTGAAAAAATCTTCTCATTCAGTGTCTATTTTTATACTATCCTCATCTTTGTTATTTTTATTTTCTTAAATAGATATTTATACAAAAGTATTTAAGATATAAGAATAGGTCTGATTAGTCACTCCGTAGTAACCGTCATTTTACCTATGTTTTTGGCAGCATGCCATGTTGGGGGTGATCAGTTGGAAATTTGGAAAAGGAGGCATTAATGAATTGAATTCTTCTCTCACCTCTGGGTGGGTGATGATCGATGAAATAGTTTGAATTAAGAAAACAAAACCAGAAGAATGCTGCCAGACATAGAAATTTAAAAAAAAAAACACTCATAAACTTACATTGCAAATTGAACCTGTCACTAAAAATCCAATTGGGGGGGTTAAAAAATAAAGAAATGTGTTCTTTGTAGAATGTATGTGCAAAGCTTTAGACCTCTAGCTTCATTGATATAGCCTGTACATGCGATATATCCACAGCCAGACAGCAAGACCAACTTGAAAACCAGAGAAACCTATGTCTGCAGTGGTGGTTGAGATTTCAAACAATGTAGTGAATGCTCTGAGACAGTATTGCAGCTAAAACAAAAAACAAGACCATCAAGTTCAGCATTGCGACCACCATCTTAGGTGGTAGTAACAGGAGGAAAAGGGAAAAGAGCAGGTAATCATTTTTTGAGCCAATTGGTTTTTATGCTTGTAAAATATCGCCCTATAGAAAGTATAATTATCTTTAATGAAAATCATAAATGGACATTTTTGGCATTTCAGGCTATTTTATTATGACTACATTAGCAGCTGGCAAAAAAAAATTGATCGGTGCTCTTCCAATGTCATCACAAACTTTTATGACATCCTTCCTTCCTATTTCTGTTGTTTAATATGACGGGGATGATTGAAAGACTGACAGACTGACCAACCATAGAGCTTTTAATAGAGATATGTGGACACATCTTAAACTAGCATCCCAAGGGAAATTATGAATCACTGCCAGCCATAAACGCTACTTTTTATCTTGATATATTAAGCAGTGGTGGTGGTAAAATTAAGTGACCTCAATGAAAATATCACCAGTATAGTTTGAACCATGAATTTATGATTTAAAAAAACATGGACATAAACTAAGGGACCAATTTGTCTGAAACTTTCATTGTAAATTGATCTCTCCAATTGAAAAACCTAACGAGGAGAGAAGTTTTCAAAAAACAAAAAAACATTTTTCTCTACTAAATGAGGGATGGGTGTGTGCAAAATTCCAAGTTTAAACACTTAGGGCTGGGTGGAGTCTGGATAGATAGATAAGTAGATAGATAGACATAAATGTTAGAACACATGAATGATGTAAACCCAGCAACAGTGATTAAACTGGTCTGTTGTGGGTAGCGGTGACTATAGGTCAGCGACTATAAAAACATTAACAGCAATGAAAACAATGGCTCATATAGTTGAAACACAACACAAAGATTTTAAACATTTTAGTGTCAGCCCTTCTGGTTCCGTTGGTTATGGACAAGAAGGATTACATTATAAATTTATAGACACACGCAAGTCCTTTGGAGTCTCAAATTACCAAAACAATAGCAGCACCAAATTTGGACATTGTTGGTCCAAAATGACCATAGAGACCAAAAAAAGCCTTTTTTTTTTTTTAAATAAAAAAACTTTTTAGGTGGTGCCTAGTGATGTATTTGAGCAAATTTTCAAGGTTGGAGCCTCCAAAAACCCCCAAATGTGAACAGGTGTGTCCAGAGACAGACACGCACACACACACACACACACACACACACACACACACACATACACACACACACATGGACACATAGATAGATAGACACACATACACTCACACAGATGAACTAAGAGAGAAAAATATGTAACCCACTTGGCTAGTCGGTTGGGCTGGCTATTAGTGGAACTATGGTGATTAGATTATCAGACACCCATTTAGTCTAAAGTAATCAAAATAACTCATTTATTTCAATAAAAATATTTTAAATAATCAGAATTTGAAAAACACTTTTTAAAATTATTGATTCTCCAACATAATTTAATTATCAAACTATTTCAATAAGTATTAATACAAATTTATCTCTGATCTATGTTTTTTAAAGGATTATAATTAGAAACTGTCAACCAAGACTGTCAACAAAACTATTGACAAATATTTCTTCATTTTTTAAGCTTGTCTGGCTGGCTATCCGTGTATGTATATATCAAGAGTATAAGCTGTTCCAATGGAGCTAGATGGCTGAAAACTTAGTTTTTTCACTCCTTATTATGTCTCGAATAATGATAGATTTATTTCACCGATTAAAGATTCATTACCTTGTAATGTCTGAAAAAACATTTTTTAATTTTTTGAAAATTCTCCCAAAATAGTTTTCATGGAGGGGGTTCAATTTGCAAATAATTTCATGCTAAATTGGTCCCTTTGTTTGTGTCAAGCAGCCTTCATGCTTGTAGTTAAAAAATTCTGATATTTTTAGAAATCACAAAAGACAAGAAAAGTAACTTATTCGTTGATCACCCTCTTTTTTCCAAATTTTTTAGTTGATCACTCCTAAAGCAGCATACCGACAAAAGATATTGGCCACATGATGGTTTCTCTTGAATGACTAACCAGACCTGTTTAATCTTTTTTTTCAACTGCAAAGAAAGTGGGCAGTTCTTAGAACAAGGATTATTTCATATTTAGACCAATTTTCAAATCAGTTAACAACATTTGTAAGGAATTATGTGACCCAAAGAGAGAGTGGTTGAAGAGAGATAGTGTTCTTTCTTTTTTTTAATCAGTTATTAGCGTTGGTTAAGATAGAAAGATAGGACTGAGAGAGTGGGCAAAGAAAGAGTAATATTTTTGTTTTCTTTTTTATGTCAAAAAATTGAAAATACATGGAAGAAAGAAAGAGCACAGAGAGAGAGAGAGAGAGAGAGAGAGAAAGAGGCCGACAGACAGACAGACAGACAGACAGACAGACAGACAGACAGAGATAGAGAAAGAAAGAAAGAATTGTGCCATGTTTATATACACTCCATGTGTATATATTTATCACTTGTGCATTTTAGACTTTATTTATCGTTTTATTTCTGCTGTGATCATTATTTTGTTTCGGGCGTTTTAACAGGAATTAGTTTGAAAATTCACATGAAAACGAATGGTTTTCATTAGAGACACAAATATAGACAAATTCTGCCAAAAAATGTACATAGATCGTCGCAGTTTTTGAAAAGATTCTGTTCTTTTTCTTGTTTTCGCATATAATCACACAAAGGGAATGGAAGACTGTCTTTTAAAATGTCAGTCATAGCGAAAGAAAGAATCTCTGGTTACGTAGTATCATATATTCAGATTCAATGTTAAAATGAAATTGATTTTTCGAAAAACCATTTTCTGTCAGGTAGGCTTGTTGCTATCAGAGACAAAGAAAAGAACTCAAGACTAAAGAATTCTTCATTGATTGCAATGGGGGGGGGATTCTTTGAATGTGTCAAAGCAACCTGAATACAGGTTTCCCTTCTCCCCACACCCGCAATCTGAAAGTAGAGCATCCTTATAAAAATAAAACTTTTGTAAGCCAAAATGGTGTAAAGTGAAGAAGCAATTACTAGCGATTTATAGAAGGAAAATGTTTGAACATTCACAGAACCCCCCACAAAAAAAAACCTTGTTTGAGATTCTCAAAATATTCTGAATTTGTGGTCCCAAGAATTTCTGATTAAGATATTGTTTACCTCTATGATTTTTTAAAGCTTTCCCTCTTTGAATTTATCAAAACCCGTCAAGAATTATATAATCAAAATTAGAATGTTACGATTCAGAGGCATGGCTAGTGATTTAGGGGGATTCGGGACAGTAGGGGGTTTGACCCCTTGTAGAGCCTCATCTAACATTTAGTGAGATTTGATGAAAAAGAAAAATTTGCAATGAATAGACATGCATTATCATTTAATTGGAGAAAAACAATACCAAAGCAGCCAAGTCTCCTCCAGCCCTCAATTCTCTAGCTATCTTTAGCTATACCACTGGCTATACCCTTTTGTCTACAGACTTATAAATTGGCATCACAACACCACTGAACCCCTTCTAAAAAAAATGTTTTTGATTTAGATGAAAAAAATCTATTTTTACCTTTTGAGACTTTATTTTATTTTTCAAAAATTTTTTAGATTCTCCAGAATCTAGATGTTTCTAGATGTCTTTTTTTTTTCACTCTATTTTGGATGTTTTCCTATGGAAGTAATATATATATATATATATATATATATATATATATATATATATATATATATAAATCATCAGTAAATTTTAAATTCAATTCAATGTATAACTAAAAACACCTAGATTCTCCAGAATTACATTATATATATATATAAATATATATATATATATATATAAATATATAAGTATATATATATATATATATATATATATATATATATATATATATATATATAAATATATAAATATATATAAATATATATGAATATATATAAATATATATAAATATATATAAATATATATATATATATATATATATATACATGTATATATATATATATATATATATACATGTACATATATATATAAATATATATATATATATATATATATATATATATATATATATATATATATATATATTACATGTATCATTAATGATGATTTTACAATCAAAATATATTGAAAATGAGTTTACCATAGAAATGTATTAAAAAATTAGGAAGAGAGGGATTATCTAAGGTCAGGAATTAATGCAAGCATTACTGATAGAATTGGGTTATCATCTTCATTACATGAATAATACATTGGTGATGATTTCACTATAGTAATACATTGAGGATCAAGAGAAAGGTATTGTCAGGGGTCAGATATTAATATAATCATCACTGCTAAGAAGGATCTGCTCAGTCACTCGATAGAAACTGTCACAGGACCAACATCTTTTGGTAGCATGCCATATCAGGATGATCAATTAAAATTGGAAAAAGAGTTGATTAATGAATTAGTTCTTCTTCTCTGGCCCGGGGCAGTGAACACTATGAAAGTCATAATTTTCAAAAAGCAAGTGTGAATGCTGCAGAACCACAAACTAAGGAACCAATTCAGCATAAACTCACATTGCAAATTGAACCTCCCTTTAAAAATCTATTTAGTGGGTGAATTTTAAAAAAATAAGGAAATGTTCTTTCAATCATTGTAAGGAAAGAATCAATGAGTGCAGCCTGTTTGCATGATACATACATAGCCAGCCAGACCAACTTGAAAACTGAAGAAACCTATGATGACAGTTTTGGTTGACAGTGTAGTCTATTTGTTCCTAATAGGGCTATGATGTATAAAATTTGAATAATATACTGCTAATTATTTTACTATGGAAAGGTATTGAAAATCAGGAAAAGAGGAGTTATCAGTCTATACATAATCGTCTCATGCCTCAAAAATATTCCATTGCTTTCACATCTTTAAACATTTTTAATGATGCCTTCAGGCCAAAAAGTTATGTAGAATTCCAATCCTGATGATATGAATCAAAACATATCCAAGCAAAGGCATGTCTGGAAGGGTGCCTTCAAAAAGCTTCTTTTCACTGATTGCATTGAATGACCATAGCCACCAAAGATGGCAAAGGCTTATATCCATTTTGATATGTGTTTGTGTGTTTCAATGCTTGATTTCTTCTTTTAAAGATTTCATGCAGACTTGTTCTCCAAGGTAGATGTAGTGGTCTGCTTCCTCTAGTTCTGCTTTTTCAATTTTGATCATGGTGTGTTTATTTCCGACATGATTGTTGCACATAACCTTTGTTTTGGTGTTCATGTGAATACCGACTTTTTCACTTCCTTCATTCAATTCACCTTGCATTAGTTGAAAGTTGTCTGCAAGAAGGGCAATGTTCTTCTACTAATCTGAGGTTGCTCAGGTATTTGCCATCTATTCTGATTCTTTTATTTTCCCAGTCAAGGTTTCGGGAGATCATCTCGAAGCAGACTGTGAAGAGTATTACAAATCATTATTGTTAATCTGCTATTTACCCTCATCTTGATTTTTCGATCGCTTTTTATCAAAAGCTTATTTCCAGTCCATGCTCCTTACTCACTGCTGTACATCTGAATTTTTATCACAACATTAATCCAGCCATCAATCTCCCACAGTGAGTGAACAGTGTGGATCAGAAATGATGAAAGAACTTTCTATAAAAATTCACTGGAAAATGAGGAGAATGGTAAATAGTAATAAAAAATAATCAACGATGATTAGTAATACCTCATCAGATGAAAATAAACTCAAAAACTGACTCTCAGTAGAAACTATCACGTGACCAACATTTTTTGGCAGCATGCTGTGTCGGGGGTGATCATTTGAAAAATTTTTAAAAAAATAATGATCAGTGAGTCAGTTACTTCTATCGTCTATGGAATTGCCAGAAATTTTCTGAAGTTTCAGAACATGAACACAGGCGGCACAAAGTACAGACCAATTTAGTATAAACGTACATTGCAAATTGAAACCCCACCAAGATTCAGAGTAGGAATTTGAAAAAAAATCCAAGACGTTTTTCGTGGACATAAGGAGTAAATGTTTAAATTTTTCAGTCTTCTAGCTCCATTGTAATGCCCTGTATGCATGATACATACATACATACATACATAGCCAGCCAGCCAGCCAGCCAGCCAGACACCTTGAAAACTGAAGAAACCACCTTTGTTGACTGTTTTGGTAACAATTTTTGGTTGATGGTTTCTAATGATAATATAGAGAAACAGAATCTCCTATCATAGCAGCCAGCCAGACCAACTAAAAAACTGATAGAAACCCCTGTTGACTGTTTTGGAGACAGTGTTGGTTGACAGTTACTTATAATTACGATAAATTTCTTGTCTAGGAATCAGTCTGAATATAATCAGATTTATTTCGAGGAATGTATATTTTTGAAGCTCCACTCAAATCTGATCAAATGAGATCAAAATAATGGCTGAAGTCCATAAATATCTGCATGAATATAATATGTAGAAAAAAAGACGAATGTACTCAACCTGCACATGATTCAGGAAAAAGGTTCGTTGTGGAAGATCAATTTAAGTATAGACCATTCCATTAGTCTAAGCTAATGGCCAATTTGGGGAGAGATTCCAAGATACTGTACCTTCACATGGCAATTTTCAGATTACATTTTTAAAAATTGAAATTCAGTTAGTTTTGCTTGATTTGATTTCAAAATATCTGTACTTCGTATAATTGAATCATTGAAGCTAATTACCTAAGAAAAAATTAGATGAAGAAATAGATATTGTATCTAAAATTGTCTAAAAACAATACTAGCACAATATTTGGGCATTGTTGGTCTAATATAACCACACAGTCCCAAAGAGATGTTTTTGGATGGTGCCTACTTGTGTATTCGTGCAAATATTCAAGGTTGTAGCCCCAAAAATGTGACTAGGAGAGCCCAGACACACACACATACACAAACACACACACTCTCATATAGATACAGATGAGCAAAGAAAGAAGAATGTGTAGCCCAATTGATTGGTCTGGCAGGCCATTTGTGATTCTATGGTGATTCAATTACAATATCTAACTATAATTTAAGAAATCTCTGTCTATCTGTATTAGCGTGAGTGCATGCACCCTGATTACAACAGGCCATTGTACAGAGTTGACATTTGCCAGATATGTCAGGCAGCACACAAGGCAGTGCTGCATCAAGTTTGAAGTTTTGAGGATCTCGAGAAATCTAATAAAAATGAATAAAAAATCATTCATTTTCAAACTCTTATCTAAAATTATAGATCTGAATTCAGTCATGAAATATCTAAATTGGCGATAGAAATGCATTTAGATATAAAATATCTAGATTAGTAATAGATCTCTTAGATATAAAATATCTAAATTAGCAATAGATCTACATTTAGATATAGAATATCTAAATCGGTGATTGATCTATATTTAGATATAAAATATCTATTGATTTGAATTTGGATATGAAATATTGGAATTGGCAATAGATCTATATTCAGGTATAAAAAAATATCTAAATTGACAATGGATCTATATTTGGATATTAAATATCTAAATTGGCAACACTGAAGAGAAATAACAGAATTATTTTGAAGCCGTACTTTCATACAACGAATGGAAAATCATTTTACATGAGTACAATGGCAGGCTGCTCCACAAACTATGAAGTCAAAACATACACTTCAGGAACAGGTGCTACCTAACTTATATTGAAAAGTACTTTTTGATTCCTACTTTACATTATTTACTAAGAGCTTTATCAATATTGACTTGACTTATGTGGCACAAGGCTACAGGTCTAGAGCTCTATGTATAGTTCTCCTATTTGAGATATTATCATATAATTATTTTAATCATTATATTATTCCTAGTTCAACTTTGCCATCAAAAACTGGCAGCAATATTTTGGTAGTTTTGCTATTGCAGTTTTGTAAAAGCTCTGAATATACAGAGAAAGTGTGAAGCAAATTCAATTGAGAAATCATAACAGAATTCAAATATTATTGTGTACAATCATCTTTCTTTTACAAATAATGAATAACACTCTAGCATAAAAATATGGGAGGATTTCTTCTGTCTAAACTCTGTTATAATCGATACTAGTTTACTTTTGCCATCAAAAACTGACGGCAATACTTAAGTAATTTTGCGGTCGCAATTACGTGAAAGCTCCAAATATAGCGAAGTTGTGAATCTATTTCAATTGAGGAATTGTCACAGATTTCAAATACTATCGTGTAGAATCATCTTTCTCTTACAGATAATCAAATAGTGGAAATCCTCTAAGGATAGAAACTCTTGCATATTTTGGAAATGTGTTGGATACTTTTTGCACTCACTGTATAAAACAATCATTGCTATAAGCAGTTTGAATTTTCTGTAGTTGCTACCATTCTTTGTTCTGCACAACTTATTCTTTTTTTCTATACGAGTTGTACGCCCAAAGAAGGCTGGAGAATGAATTGGCTGAAACATTATTGTAGCAATGGGGTCAACAAAAAGAATGTGTTCAATCATTCAAGCAACACTCGGAATGACAGCGAATCTTCTCAAAATTATAGAAGATATCTCCTGTACAGATTGTATGCTTGAAGAAGGCTGAAGAATGGATCAACCAGAACATTGTGGTTTGCAGTAACAAGTGCAACTAAAAGACTACGCTTAATTGTCCAAACAACTCTTGGAATGATAACGACTCTTCTCAAAATTATGCAAGATGTCTTTATCATCTCTGATGGAGAAAAGTTATAAAACTCTTTCCCATGATCAACAATGTTGTTATTCTATTCAAGTATTATGCCAACCAATACTTAAAACTCAATTAGCTTATCATCAAATTATACTGCGTGAAGGGAAACACCTAGTGATATGTGAATTCAGTAATTATGGAAACCTGAATTCTTCACAATGAAGGAAGCTATCAGTTCCAGCCGACTATTATTTTGGCAAATTTCCAATTTTTATCTTCTGGCTTCCAGACTCTGAATAATGGTGCTAGAAAGATTTAAAGACAAAACAGACCTGAAAGTAAGAGGAAGCTCGAAATTCAGGAGGAGACATCAAAAGAGAAAGGAGGATGTTATTACAGCTTATAATGTTTATTTAAATAGCCACGACGCAGAGAGAAAGCTAGAAGTACTGCAATGCTGACAGCAGGATTCATATTTTGGAGAATACTTAGTGGCCAACTTTATAAAAAAGAAGACTGCTTAAAAAGAAAATGGCTCTTTTTTTTCACTTGACTTCATATTCTGAACAACTAATTTGGTGACTTTACAATCCTTCACTTTTATGAAAGACTTACATTATACTAAAGCAAAAAACAATTACCATTGATTTACATGAGAAAACTTTTTAGACATTCTCAGGCCAAAATTTTTTTTTCAACCACACATCATTCAGTTCATTGTTCTTGTAAAATCTTGAACACTTCCATGATATAAATATCTATTCAAGAAGGTGAGACTCAAATATGAGGAGAACATCCATACCTCCTATAAATGAATCACCTTGCCCGAAAAATTACCAGAACTATTTATCTAAAAAGATTATCTAAAATTATCTAAAAAAAAAAAATTGACTTTTATCTGGAAAAATTATTATCTAAATAATAGCGGCACAAAATTTGGACATTGTTGGTCTAAAATGACCACAGAAATACAAAAATGCATAATTTTGAAAAAAACAAAAAAAAAAACTTTTTCAGATGGTGCCTATTATGCAAATTATTATGGTTGTCCCCAAAAATGTGACAAAAAACACAACTCCACACACACACATACACACACACACACATACAGCTAAACACTGCTGAGTCAAGAGAAAAGAATCTGTAGCCCAATTGGCTGGGTGGTTGTGCCTGCCATTTATGGGGCTACAGTGGTTTGATATGAAAATAAGCACTGAATAAGAATATCTTCCTTGGTAAGCTGATACTTGAATTGAAGATGCAAAACATTTGACAGCATTAACTCTTACATATTGATATAGATAAGTTATTCAAAGACTTTGGTATACCATTATGTGACCAATGTCTTTTGGCAGTATCTAGGGGAAATCATTTGTTAAATTGGAAAAGAGTGTGATCAATTAATAAGTTACTTTTCTCACTTTTGTTGGGAAGTGATCACTTAAAAAGTTTAAATCTAAAAAAAAAATGCTTGCAAAATCTAAGGGATCAATTTAGCTTAAACCTACATTGTAAATAAAAAACTTATGGGAGGGATGATTTTCAAAACACAAAGAAAAAGTTTCTCCAAGACATAATAAAAAATAAATGTTTATGATTTTCAGCCCTCTAGCTACTTTGGTGAAGTGATACATACATAGATAGCCAGTCACACCAACATTAAAACTGAAGAAAACAGTGACACTTCTGGTTCATGGTTTCTAATATGCTTTTAAACATAACTCGACAAATATAACGCTAAGTCAACAGAAGATCTGTGTCTTCTGTATAATGACCTGATGATGTAGCCGACAAAGACATCACTGTTGTAAGAACTATTTATAGACTTAAACATCTGATCCTACCTTATCATCAGGGTTCTCTTGGTGGTCATTCCAAAAATTACTTATCACTAAATGACGAGCTACTTCAATGCAATACCACAAACATACATACACTTACATATATATATATATATATATATATATATATATATATATATAGATATAGATATATATATATATATAGAGAGACTGATAGATTTATAGATAGATTCTATAAAGCTTTACAGCTTTAAACACTTCAAATATAAAAGAATATGTCATTTCCTTGTATCTCTCAATAAAATTTATGTAAGCTCTTCAAAGGATTTAGATTGTATTGTGTATGATTTTTTTTTCTTCTTGGGTCATCAGATGTTTACCATATACATATATATATATAAGTGGTACATGGCACTTTGTATTTTGGGTGTGCTGTGTGGTATAGATGCACAAAAACAAAAAAATATTTTAGTATCTATAAAAAGCAACAGGCAGTAAAAGACATTTTGGTATAACATAGGGGAGGTGGTCCTGATTGTAAATTGAAAAGTTTCATAACCTCACTTATTCAATGTTACAAACAGTGAACAAACAAAAAGAAACAAGAGAATTAATGAAAAAAAAAATGAAAATCTGCTGATGATAGTGCCTAATCCAAATTCTGTTTTCCAATAATTCTACAATTTCTACAATAGGCTCCACCTTTCCTTCATTGTGTCAAGAGGGCTTCAGCTGTCCATTCTTTTTATAGACATTAAAATATTGTTATGAATCCATGTATCCATAGCACACAGCACATCCAAGATGTAGAGCACCATAAGCCAGTGATATATAAGTGTTTGTGTGTGTGTGTGTGTGTTTGTGTACCTGGGAAGCAATTCTTCATTAATGAATGTCTGGTTGAAAACACTGGACAAGGAACATCTTGTTAGTCTTTTATTGAATTTTATTTTTGTTCCTTCACTCGAGAATGTAAGCTTGATTCCATAGAATGTACTAGTTGTTCAAAAGTCTTATTATACCTATGGCTTTCAGCGAAACAACAATGTTGAAAAGGGTTAGTTGTTTTGCTGTAAGCGCTAGGTATAATAAGATTTTTAGACAACTAATACACTCTATCAATCCAAGCAGGCATGGAAACATTGAAAATCAATAGGAAAAATTAACAATATATATATATATATATATATATATATATATATATATATATATATATATGTACATTGATGAGAGAAATGAAAAGGCAATATCAGAAGATGTTTCACCTATACTGGCTTGTTCAAGAACTGGGATGTTACGAGAAACTGGTATTTTTTCATAAGGGGTCTGTGAGTTGCGGTAGGTAGTGGTAGTAGTTAATTGAGTAGATGACTAAGCAGCGCATGCGTGTTGTAGGCTTTGTGGTGAGACTTGTTACCTGTGTGTCAGATCCCCAGGAACATCAGCCTCCAGGATTAGGGGGGACATTTATTCAGCTGATATTTTGGGACATCCTCAACTTTGTGCATAGGTTAATTAGAATTGGAGTAACGGAAGATGTACGTCGAAAGGAGGTTTTTTCCCAGGTGGATGCAGTGAGCTGAGTGAAAATGTTTATATGATGGGTAGGGGCCAGTCATGAGATTCTGATAACTCGATGATTGACAAGCTCAAAAGGCACGATAGAGAGATCTGAAGAATCCCTGGGAATGATTGACTGCTATTTCATGACTATAAAAAGCAGAAATCAAAGAGATGATTAATACAAACTATGGAGAAAAATCTATAATCTATATTCTTTTTATTTATTCATATTAGATTTACCAAGAACCACTGATCCCAGCAACTTCAAACTGGGCACAGCGCCAACTAATATATCTGGTGAATATCAAATTATTACACTGGCCAGCTGTTGAGTAATTTCAGTATACATACATGCACAAAGACACATGCAGAGATCTCTCCACTTGTAGATAGATATATAACTAAGTGACATTGTGGGCCACGTTCAGTCATTATTTTGTAATGGAGAAACTACATAAAGAGATCTTTTAGGAGGTCCTGCCCAAACATTTGTATATGAGGTATCCCCACATTAAACTGACCTTGTGTCGCATCCTGTTTTCCTGTATGTGTGTTGGGGAGAGGTTATAAAATCCTGGACTGGCAACGAGTATTGGAAAAGATGAAGAAGATGAAGAGAGAAAATAGACAGAAAGTGAGAGAATAGCAGATGCAAGTGATAATGGATGATTTTCGTTGACAACTTACGCAGGCTATTAGAAACCGATTCCTGCCCAACAAAAAGCCCTTTCTAGTTTTTTTTAATTGATCATCCCCAAGAAGACATGCTGTCAGAAGAAGAAACTATATAAAGAATTACAGAGTAAGATCAACGGGAATTGAATGGATGGGTTGAGTCTTTGAGAGATCACGAAAGAGGATTTATCTTTGACGAAGGATGGGAGATGATTTTCAAAACTACAACATCTCAAGGTTCTTTTGGGATTAAAGTATAAATCAGAATGGTAAGGATTTGGTCAACTGTAGATCAATCTAGATGGAAACAACGACAAACAAGTCTCCAATTTCGTATACCTTGGAAGCAATACACGATCTACAGAAAAGATATTGAAATTAGGAAAGCAAAAGCCTTGACAGCTTTAGATGGTCTGGCTAAAATATATGTAAGTCAGTCCTGCCTCAAAATCTGAAACGTAAATTCTTCACAGTAACAGTCGAAATAGTTTTATTATATGGATCCAGTACCGCGAGATGGAACATACGTACATAAGCTTCAAGCCATCCTTAACATATTTTGGTAGACACATTCAACTAAAAGACAGCTCTAGGAGCATCTCAGACCAACCTGAGTCACACTAAGAGAAAGGAGACTACGTCTTGTTGGATACTGGTGGCGCAGTAATAAATGAACTGGCAAGCAGTCTTATACTTCGGAAATCAGAACAAGGCTCCTCTACTGTTAGACGTCCTTTTCGTAACTATATCGATCAACTTACACAAGACTCAGGTTGTCACCGTGATGACCTTCCGATAGCAATGGCTGACAGAGATGGATGGCGTGGGGGAGTCAAGATGGCCCGGGATGCGTTCTCGACCTGATGATGACGGAAAATAGAATAACCTGCGCTCGCTGAAATTGCTTTGGAAGCTCCTCCACCATTTCATGTAACGTGCCCTCACGAGACTCGCTTCTCAGCCCTGATTGTCATTGAGACGAAATACAGAAATACAATGGATATTCATTCTCTAGTGCCAGTGGCATTGTCTTTAATTGAACCAAGATAAGATAAGATGACAAAGAAAAAGCACGCTCATCCTTCATGTTCGAAACATGCCTGTACAGCGATACTTTGAATCATGCGGTTTTGACTCCTGCAGGTTTTGGATGCAGTACGGTTAATGTATTTCTTTTGGATTTGAAAAAGAAAAAAAAATGCTCATTAGAAACCATCAACCAAAACTGTCAACATAGGTTTCTTCAGTTTTTCAAGTTGCTTTTAAGTTATTTTTCTCGCCTTTAGTTGGGTGGTAATCACTAAGAAAGTTTGATTTTTCAGAAAACAAGCATGAATGCTGGTTCAAACTGGAGGTTGGAGCAATTAAGCATAAACCTTCTCTTGAAATTGAAACTCACACTAAAACCTTTATTGGGAGTTCAAAAAACTAGGAGAATTTTTTTGTAGACATGAGTGAATGTTAAAAAATTTGGTACGGCCGGTACACGTCATATATACATGCAAACATACATAAACAGCCAGCCAAACCAATTTGAAAACTGAAGAAACCTATTTTGACAGTTTTGATTGACGGTCTCAAATTGTTGACTTTTAATATAATCATTATATTCTTCTGAAAAAGATTAACGAATGTTCAATAAGTATTTTGATCGAAAAAATTCCTGGATCTGCCCCTAAATGAACTATTTTCCCTTGGACTATCCTTTGACAAAATGTCATTGAAATTCGTTGCGAACTTTTGGAGATATTGTGTAGACAAACAAAACATAAGATACAAGTGAATACGACTACCTTTTCAGAGATGCAGTGCTCACGTTTTAGGAGGCGCGACTGACAAAATGACAGCCATCACCCACGCTCTCTCTCTCTCTCTCTCTCTCTCTCTCTATATATATATATATATATATATATATATATGTGTGTGTGTGTGTGTGTGTGCGTTTGTGTAAAGGTACCCACTTCATGGAATGAGCAGTTACACAAATTAGGACGTTTGGAAAATGTGTTTTGTTTCGTTAATTGTCGGGGCGGTGCTCCAGTGAGCTCTAGCGGCACAGCACCCCTGTACTTCTTCCGACTTCGTTGGCAGCGGATACCCCCCCCCCCCAAAAAAAACCTTGCCTGTTTGTTAGATCGGATAGATTGAATGACGTTGGTGTAGAATCACACTCGACATGATTACCTTCATAAGAATCTTCAGGCTTCCCAGAAATTATGACGATATCCGGATAACATGACAGTCAACTCCGGGAAGATCAGACGTTGTGCAAATAATGAGATTTTCACATCAAAAGAACTCGGGATTTTTTAAAGCATCGATTGCGGAACAGATGAAAGATCAGAAAATTCCGAGGAGGTTAATAGGTAGAATTGGGAGACAAACATTCAAACACTTATTGCCTCGAGAGTGGTTCGGATCATGGCGAATAATACGTCCAAAAAGGAGGAGAAAAAGGGAAGAAGATATTACAACGATCAGAAGAGCAGAAAGGAACTGCAGTGGAATGGACCCAACAAGCCAAGTTCGAATCCCAGCTTAGACATTTCGTGTTCACTTCACACTAATACCCTTTGGGAAGGCATGAATCCATCTCTCTCGGCAGCTATAGAGAGAATAGCATAGAGTGCAGTGAGTGACACCACTTCAAGTACTTGTCTAATTCAATGTCGCAAACGGACCGAGTAAGTAGCATTGAGATATGTGGTGTCTAAGCATTGATGCCTGAAGCCGTAGCCGGTGTAAGGACACTACTTACAGAATAGAAAGGCAGGGGAAATCGATTTTTGCCTTTTTGTTGGAAGGTATGTGTGGAGAGTATCTAGTTATTCAATATCAACAACAAAAAAAGCCTACCGTGGACAATGGTGCCTTATCCCCCTTCAAAGTGCCCCTCTCATACAATTATTCCAGCGCCCCCTCCAACTTTTCAAAACAATCTGCAAAATCCTCTTTCAGGTTCTGCATCAACTGAATCACAACCTTGGTCTTTCGGAAAAGCCCGAAGTCACATGGAGTCAAATCTGGACCGTAGAGGGCGCTGGCAAAAGCGATGTTTGTTGCCAAAAATCCATGCACATGACATGAAGGTTGGACAGGTTCAGTCATTGGGAATGCAACAGTCACACAGTACACAGACTCATTCAATAGCGCCTGGCTGTTGACTAAGTAACCCCACAGGAGAGGGTTTTTTTTATGAATAAGCAGAAGGTCTACTTGGTTGCAAAGATACAGCAAGGCTCTGCAACCGGTTCTCGAGATAGTCAAAATGCTGGATACTGACGGATATCGTAGTGAGAAAGAAATTGTATCAATCCTTGCAATGATAAACTTCGTAAAACAGTCCTTTTTAATCGGTCATTATTGGTGGCTAAAAGTGTCCGAATTCTTGAAAAAATGGCTAAAAATGGGTTGTCACTAGAACAGCTAAGTTTGTATTTTCACTTTTTGGAGCCTTATATGAGATTTGGTTCACCTTGGTAATAATCTTAGCGTCTTACCGTGGGATAATGATAAACAAGTTAACCTCATAGATAATTATGACTGTGTAGTGAGTTCGATCCGTACTCAGCGCCCAACAATTATGGCCCTGTGACAGACGATACTAAACTTAGTAAATACCAATGTGCCTCAGCAAAATAAATCACTGTTCTTGACTTGCTTGTTTTTTTTTAATGTGAAACTCGGCTGTTAGTCCTGAACTCGTACTAGGTTATCTGTCCCATGCACCGTGTCGACGGAGCACTCATCACGGATGTGTCTGGGGCAAGATAGCCTGACTGAGCCCATCCTTCTCCTGGCTTCCTCAGCCCGACTTTTTATGCTGAGTGCTTAGCAGAGGGACATTCAGTACCATTTCAAAATTCTTCTGTATGATTCAGCAATGAATTGAACCCACGATCTACCAAATCGTAGGCGAGCACTCTACCTCTCACGGGACTATATTTCTCCAAAATGAAATATTGTTAGTGCTTAAAAGTCGAGTCTTTTGTGCCAAAATCTGATAGCTAATTTGTCTAATGATCTTTCTGAGTGGGACAGACAGAAAAATAAAATTAGCTGCTCTTAAAAATAAATTTTGGAAATATTCCCAGCAAACAATGGAACCCCCCTCTCTCTCATTTCTCTCTCTCTCTCTCTCTCTCTCTCTCTCTCTCTATATATATATATATATATATATATATATATATATATATATATATATATATATATAGCACGTGTCAAAAATATATCATCAATCAAAAATTTTGGAAAAGTGGAAATTCTTTTGGCACTATTTTCTTGAATTTAACAGCTAAATGCATTATGTTGTTTTCAACTGATATTCGTGTTCTTTATTTGAAGAAATTACAAAAAAAAATCTAAGTGTTTTAAGAATATATAATTTTGCTAGCAATTTTGCTTGAATCCTTTTAGGCATTGATTCGTATAAAGATTCTAAATGTTCATGTGTTATTTTATTTTCTCTGCGTAGACTGAATCGTCACTATTAAAACGTCTCGAGATATTAGTTTTCCGTTCAATTCAACACCTATAGCATTCTTGAGTTTCTCCCAAACGTTTTTTTTTATTAAGATATTTAAATCCAGAGAAATGGCTGGCCAGTTTAGAATGCTGATTCGCTTACTGGAAAACCAATTTGAAACGGGACATGCAATATTTCAGGGGTCGGGGGGTTACCATGCTGGAGTATCTGATTTTTTTTTTGGTTCATTAGCGAGCATTTGAATCGAAAAAGTTTAACCTCTAGATTTGTTGTATTCATCTGACCTTCAATGGTGAGAAGGACACACTTGTTTTTGGGGGGCCGTAATCGACAGAGGGAATTTTACAATGCGTTTTATTGCAGAGTTTGCAGATTTTCCGAACCTTTTCAGCCAAATATTCTTGTTTCCACGTTGTAAGCATATTGAATGTTGCTCTCATGGCTAAAAATTACCTTTTTTGAATCGTTTCTAGTCCACAATTTGTATTCATTACAGAAATCCAGTCTGGCTTTTACATGTTTGTTTGTTGTTTTTTCTCTCAAAAGAAGAGGTTTCTCAACCTTGTGAGCACTTACCTGTCCAGATTCTTCTAGTCTTAGTCCAGTAGTTAACCTGCTGCATTATATATCCCTTTTCCGTTTCAAACTTTACCAAGAGGTGTTTTTTATTCTCTCTGTAAATATTTAACAGGTAGCAGTCTTGTTTGTCGATTAGTATTCAAGCGTCGTCGTCGATTGTGCCTTTTAGGTTCAAATGTTGTTTCTTCCTTTAGAACTTTTGACATACAAGACTGACCATCTCCATGTGTGCTGCTATATCACGCTGACACATACCTAAAGATGCCAAGTTCAACACCAGTTCCTAGTCACAGGTGGTCAAGCCTTTTGCACCGAAGTGTTGGCCCATATGTACTGAGAAAAGTTAGAGATATTACCAGACAAAAAGCTTTACTTATAGTATATCTTAGAAATAATGTTCAAGTCGAAAAATCGTCATTTAATTAAAGAAACCGCGCAATTAATCAAATACTTCGTAAATGTTCTATATTTTTGAACAGTCGTTAATTGGAGTCAATCTAATAAAACATCTTTTTTCAGTAACCATGTATTTTATTGAAAGGCTCTTGTCCGTCCACCAGACAACGTGCCTAGGTATTGCTACAGAATTTCCGACCATTACATAATAAATTATTTTAAAAATTAAAGATAATTTTAAATGTGCTGTCTTCTATAATAGATATAACATAATTCTAATACACATACACACACACACACACACACACATATATATATATATATATATATATATATATATATATATATATGTGTGTGTGTATTATTGTGTCATCCACAGACAGCTGTTCCGTTGTATTACAACTCTTCAGTGTGGCTATAGACTATTCATCATCCAGTCCAGTACCACGAGGTAGGATCGAAACCTTAGCTTCAGATCTAGGTATCCTCACTCAGCGCCATGGAACTGGACTGTCGGTAAGGTTGAATTTGAGCGATATATTTATTAACGCATAGATATATGTATATGTGTATATCTTGATTAGTACGGGTAATGTGTTCCAAAAATTTTCTTTGCTGTTCAAGGTCTCAATTATAATTCAATGGGTTTATTTTTCCAGCTTATATTCAGTCAGAATATTTTGCACAGTAGTGTATTAACCGTACAACATCAAAATCAGAACTAATCATGACTGGACTTTTAAACAAGAAAAAGATACTTTTTTAAAATCTCAGTATTGTAAACACTGGACTCACTTATTCGAGAAAAAAAGAAAAAACAAAGATTAGGAAAGACGTCTGAATTGGTGACTCTGGTCAAAAGACCTTGGTCACTTGATGGTCTCTATCAAGTGTCTAACCAAGCCTGTTTCTTCAAATCTTCGATTAGCGATAAATGTCTCAAATTGAATATTCCTGTAAAATTCGTAAATTAACTTACTGAAAATATATTGAATCACCGAAACCCGACAGATGGCCTGTCCGACCAACCAGCCAAGTGGGCTATAGACTTTTTCTCTCTCTCTGGGTATCTGTGTCTATGTGTGTATGAGTATCTTCGGGCGCTCCTGGTCACATTTTGAAGGCTACAAATTTGCATGATTACACCACTAGGCACCACATAAAACATTTCTCTTGTTCCGTTTTAAAGTACTTTTGGGGGTCAATGTAGTCATTTTGGACTATCAATACCCAATTTTTCGTGTATTTTTCAAATAATTTTTTTTTTAGATAGATTTAAATTAATGCTAGGTACGGTTTTTTCATATTTTCATGGTGCTCTCTGGGAAACGGGTCTTCGTTTTCTGGTGCTTTTGCAAATTTCGTAGACCCTACGATCAAGTCACGGTTATCAGGGGAGGAACCTAAGCATATCCCTTGTAGCGCAATGACGAGTTACTGTATAGAGTCTCTTTTTTTTCTACGGCTTTTGCAAATTACATTCGAGCTCCGTTCATTACGGTATAAATCTAACCCTATTCTTTAAAGTCAAAGGAGAAGTACCGTCTGGTTGACAAGTCTCAGTTTTATACGCCCAAATTATTTTTTGTCCGGTCTGAAGCAGTGTGGGGTTTACCAGGCTAGTTCTGTCGAACATGGCTCATGAGAGCGATCCTAATTGGGTCCCCTATGATTGCAGACTAGTGTCAGTTGAGAGTAGATAACGCCTATCACTTCAAGTCAGAATGAGTCATAAAGACTTGTAATAAATATTCAAAAGATGGAAAATGACCAATCTGTATAAATAAATAATTTCTATAAATGAAAAAAAAAAGATTGTGAACACAATGTTATTTTTAGCTTCGATTTGTGATGTCCATAGACCAGTGAGAAAGAAAATCTAATCAGAGAAATTCCGTGACGGTAAAAAACGAATTATTATTCGTTCAAGTGTAATATCAACTATCGATAGTTTTGAGAAGAGTCATCAACTGTTGAGGAGGGTTTTTTTCAGACGATTAAACTCCTTCATTGTTTGAGTTCATCTTTTTTTCTTTTAGAAGTCTAGCTCCGAAAGATCGAAATCAGTTTCCTCCTTAGGAGGATTAACGGAATCGCCACAGGAGGTTCTCTACATGGTTCCTAGTTACTTATGGCACCTGGTATTCCCAAACGCTCACACATCTAGGCACTGACCACGCTTGACGTTGCTTAACTCCGGTGATCGTACGACAACCGTTTGTTCTTACACGAGATGTAAGGCAGCTTCTTGGACAGCATCCATAGAACAAGCCTCAGCCATTCAAGTCTTCATCTTGGGATAAGTAGGTCATTTGCCTTGATTTGATCCATCGTATCGAAGGAATGGGTTACAAAGATTGTATTGCACCAACATTGAAAATCAAGATTTAAAAATCCTGACTGTTCACCTAGATTCAAATATCGATCAGTGACACCAGCAGAAATATGCAACTACTTCAACCAAGGAACAGGTTAGAGGCATCCATTCACGTTTATAGTGGGAACCTGATGATCAACGTGCTTGTCTCGCAAGCCGTTTCGTGTACATTGTTTCTCATTGGATGTCTCACACATGAAGCCTCGTTCCAATGTTGGCTATTGTATCCCCGTCAGATTGTGAAACTATTGATTTGGTGAAATTCCTAGGGATTTAGCGAAATCCCTGAACAACTTTGTTATTTCATGTAATCCTTAGTTTCACAGTTAGTGCACTAATTGTTGACAAACTTGTAATGCTGGCCATTGCTACTGTAATGATTTCGATCCTAACTGAGTGCCATACTACTATGGCCTTCTGTGAAAATCAAGCTGTATATATACTGTAAATACTGAAGAACAACAAACTTGATACTTATCTAAGCTCAGCTTATATATATATATATATATATATATATATATATATATATATATATATATATATATATATATTAGTGGGGCATTAAATGAGGATTCAGCACATTACAGTAGCAATAGACATCATAAGCTTGTTAACCATTACTACATCATTATCATCAGTCTTTTAACGCTGTCGTTGGACATAGACCTTTCCCAGGATCCGCCACATTTCTCTATCATGGGCTTCGCTGAGCCAGTATTTTCTAAAATAATTTAGTTCATCTCTCCATCTTGTATTCTGTCGGCCTCGGTTTCGCATATGATCTCTGGGGATCCATGTTGTGAGACGTGATATCCAGCGGTTGTCTGCCATTCTTGCAACATGACTGGTCCATTACTGTTTGAGTTTTATAATAGATTCTATGATGTCTCTGACCCCCGTTTTCTTCCTTATATACTGTGCTGTCTCGTGATCTCTCCATGTGAGGTTGAGCGTGATTCTCTCATGCGCACGTTACATGCTTCTCAGTTTGCAGGTTTGTCTCTTGGTTAGGTTCCATGTTTCAGCTCCATAAGTGACTATCGGGAGAATGCATTGGTTGTATACTCTTCTTTTTAGGATTATTGTGATCGTCCGGTTTTTTACTGTTAAATTAGGGATTACATGAAATTACTGAAATGTTCCTTTAGTCTTGCTGCAACAAAGATACGTTGTCTCCCGTTATTGAGAGCATCAGCTTGTCATCATCATCATCAACAACAGCAGTTTTTAGTGCCTGTCATTAGACCTCTCTATCGTTGCAAAGCCTGGACTCTCTGCACTTGTCTCTCTTGTCACGCAATCTTACTTTCTGTCGGTCACAATTTAGCATATGATCTGTGGGGATCCATGTTGTGAGTCTTGATGTCCAGTGGTTGTCTGACAGTCTTACTACATACCCAGCCCATTGCCATTTGGATTTTCTTATGGTCTCTAAGATATCTCGGACTCTTGTCTTTTTCTCTGTGTGTGCTGGCCTTTGATCTCTCCACGTGAGGTTGAGCATGATGCTCTCACTTGCCCGTTGGATGGTTCTTAGTTTGAGGGTCAATCTTTTGATTAGTTTCAGCTCCATAAGTGACTATCAGGAGGATGCACGGGTAGTGTACCCTTCTTTTGGGGGGCTAGTGGCATTTTCTCGTTCTTGAAAGCTTGCCAACCTAGTGTGATTCTTCACTTGGATTCTCCTCCCAGAGGATTCTTAGTAGATTCGTTGTCCAAGGTAGATGTAGTGGTCTACTTTCTTCAGCTCTGTGTTTTTTCGATTGTTGTGTCCTTGTCCCCAGCATGTTTGTGGTGCATGGCATCCATTTTGCTGAAGTTCCTGTGAAGACTAACTTTCTTGCTTTCTTCATAGCATATACCCGTAAAAAAATGACGTGGTTATTTGTGCATTGAGCGATACTACAGAACCCAAAGATATCCCATTAGGTAATTTAAGTGCAGCTTAGTTTCTGATAAGGCCACTCTATTGCAAAGTGTTGACAGTTAGTTGGTATTGGTTAACTCGAATCGTTCAAAGCCAGGCTTATTAATTCAAATCTATAATAAATATTCAAAAGATGAAAACTGACCAATCTCTATAAATAAATAACAATAGACTGTGGACACAAAGTTATTCTTAGCTTTCACTTTTGATTTCCATTGGCCAACCAGAGAGAAAATCTAATCACTGAAATTCAGTGACGGAAAAAAACGAATTATCATTCGAGCAAGCTTGATATCAACTATCTATTGTTTTGAGAAGGGTCATTAACAGTTGAAGGGTTTTTCAGACGATTGAATTCCTCTCTGTTGTCTGTGTTCATTGTTTTAGGTCTAGCTCTAGAAGATCTAAATCGGTCAATTTCGTTTCAGTTTGTCTGCCAGTCAGTCAGAGACGGTCTTTGCTAGCACATCTAAAAAGATTGAAAACACATTAGGTTATTCTCAGCTTCAATTGGCGATGTTTATTGACTTGGTAGACAACAAATCTAATCAGTGAAATTCAGTGACAGTAAAAAACGAATCATCATTGGTACAAGAGTAATATCGGCCAATTTCGTATGGCTTTGTCAGTCCGTCAGTGACCGTCATAGGTACCAGAGATGCTAGTGCATTAAAAAAGATTAGGTTATTCTTAGTTTCGATTTGTGATGTTTAATGACTTGATGGAAAGTAAATCGAATCATTGAAATACAATGACGGTAAAAACGAATTATCAAGTGTTATATCGATGTCTATGTTTTTGTTCCGTCTTTTTCGCTGGTCGAATTTGATTACAAAACGAATTGGCGCTACAGCCAGATCGCAGTAAATACACTAGTCCTCATCGTATAATCACCGAAGTTGAGTAACGTCCAGCTTGGTCAGTACCTACATGGGTGACCGTATGGGAAGAGCAAATTCAATAAACAGCTGGTGATTATGTTCGGAGCCTCCCGTAGTGAATCTGTTAAGCATCCTAAGGAGGAGACTGATCTCTACACTACGCTCGATAAGGCAAACCAACGGCTCCCCTCGTTTAGCCTCTTGGCACTCTGACTGGCCTGGCTGCAAAATTCAGTGACGGTAAAAACGAATTATCATTAGTACAAGTGTAATATCAGCCAGTTTCACTTCGGTTTCGTTACAGCTAAGAAAAAAAAACAATTAAAAGGTTGTGATAAATTAGATAGTCTGTCATGACGTAGCAATGAATAATACGTCACAGAATTGCAGGCCATTTGAAACTAAAAAAAGGGCAAGTGACTGAAAGAAATGTTTCATATTGAGTTGAGACTTTTAAGAACCCTTGAAATTAGGACAGCTGAATTATTAAAAATAATTAATCTAATCAAATAGGTTTATGCTCCTTACTGCTGATCCATACATAAATAACCTCTTAATTTTCAAAACTGTAAGAGTATTTCAGTAATTCTATATAATCACTAGGTTCACACTCAGAGTAGTAATGGTTAACAAGCTTGTGATGCTGACCATTACTACTGTGATGAATTCAATTCTCACTGAGTGTCCCACTACTGTGACATTGGGTCAAACTAAGCTAAATATCAAGTTTGTTGTGCTTCGGTATTTTCAGTACATATACAACTTAGTTTTACACAAGGCCATTGTAGAGTGGCGCACAGTGAGAATCGGACTCATTACAGTACTAATGGTCAGGATCACAAGCTTGTTAACCAGTACTCCACTCAGAAATTTCGCGAAATTCACGAAATCATTAGTTTCACAATCAGACTGTATCATTAAAGCCAACTTTAGAACGAGGTCACGTATGTGGGTCAACGTACAATGAACAGCTTGCGAGATCGGAATATAAATCAGCAGCTTTCCTGTAAAAAATTACTGTAAATGTATACTATGCACTTTTTTCCAGACTTTTATCGCTAAAACTTAGGGGTGTGCGTTATACACGAGAACTGAATATCACCACTTTTCTCCAGCCAAAATGCGTGGCCATATTCGGGACGGCTTGGTCAGAAGTAGGTTGTATCTATGATCCAAGTTATCTAATGTACAACAAAGAGTTTAAATCTCTAAGCAAACACTGAGTAGTTCAAAATGTTTTATCCGCGTCGATATTGAGCACGTTTAGTCTGCTCCTCAATCATCTGTCTTCAGAACATGATTTTGATTACACCCAATCTTATTTCTGGTTTCCGGATAAAAATTTGATCAAAAAATAAATTTGACTGCTACAAATCCTGAAAATTCAATGCGCGTTATACACGTGGGATGTTTTTCCAGGTTTTAATCGCCGATAATTTGGGGTGCGTGCTATACACGAGTGTGTGTTATACACGAGTGAGTGGACGTCTTTAGCATGCTCTGTGGTTGGATCGATTGAGTAATTCCCGCAGATGTCACTGATCGATATCCGAACCTAGATGAAAAGCCAGGATTTTCGAGTCCTGATTTTCAAGGTTGGGACAACAATAAACTTTCGACCCTTTTCCTCTCATGCAACGGATGCCGCAGATCAAAAAGCAAGGAAAGGTGCGGCGCCTTTTTTGTCTCCTCCATTTCATGTGTTTGTCCCCAGAAGAAGAAGACTTGAATGGCTGAGACATGTTCTACGGATGTCTTCCAAGAAATGTTCCTCACATGTTACGGCCTAATCGCGTCGGACAAACCGGTTATCGTACGATCACCAAAGTTAAGCAACGTCAAGCCTGGTCAGGACTTAGATGGATGAGCATCTGGGAATGCCAGGTGACATAAGTGGGTGGGGATTATGTAGTGAACCTCTCACAGCGATTCCGTTAATCTTTTAATTGAAGAGGAAACTGATCCAAACACGCCACTCAACAGTAAGTGCCCTTACGCTGGCCACAGCAACAGCTGTCTCCCCAGGCTACACATATCAGAAGTTTATCCTCGTCTCTGTCCTTCGAGGTTTTTGCGACATGTGAAAATAAACCTGGAGGAGACAACACCCAAAATGGCGTCAATCACTTCCCCATACACTACATATATAATGTAATCCAAAGCCCGTCCTCTCAAGACAAGAAATGGATGAATGAATGAAGCTTTCTTGACTCATATGAGCCGACCCCACCCATCATTGAGGAAACTATGAGAAACTCCTACGATGACTCCGAAGGAGTGCCGCAAGGATATTTGATCCCCTGCTGTTGTTGACCGTAGTGCCCTGTCTGTTTGGGGTGGGGGCAAAAGAGAAGAACCCACCCACTTTGCTGACAACGTCGAAAAATCTGGATGAGCCCAGTGAACACAGAATCTCGGGAACGTAGTGGACGGTTGACAGCAATGACTAGCTATCGTTAAGCTAATGACGAAGGCGTGAAATCAAATCAATGTAGCCCCACCCGACTAACCAAATAAGATACAGGTTCTCATCTCTTTTGTTCGTCTGAGAGTAGAGCTATGTTACTTTTAAAAGGTATTTTAATGACCTGATTAGAAGGAAATCTTAAGGTCCGAAGACAGTTCAGTTTAAGTTGAGGAGTGCTTTAACGGTTACCAACTGGGGAAAAAGAAATCGGTGGACCGAGTTCGAGCTTTGGCCGAGGCAGTTAACGCTCACTTCGCACCAATGTCCTTGGGAAATGCATGGATCTATTTTTACCCCAGCTATAGGTAAATAGTTAAGGAGTTGGAGTTATTTAACCCTGTAAAGCAGTCCATCCAAGAGAAGGTTGCCTTGGCAGAAAAACGTACAATTTGGCAGTTGCTGGTTCCAAGTGGGGTTAAAGGAGGGGGCTCGGGTTCGTGACTAGCAACTCTATCTCGTATAATTTATCTGATACTGAAACTGCAATAGAGTTGTTTCAGCCTTATTCTAGGAGTCAACAGGAATAAACTATGATAGATGAGTTAGGGCCATGCAGTAAAATATTCCAAACTAACGATTTGACCTTTCAAGAATACCAGGTGCCGTACGCAGCTGGCGATCATGCAGAGAGCCTCCCGTAGCGATATCGTTAATCCTCTTAATGAGGAAACGGATCTCCATACTAAGCTCAACAAAGCAAGCCGGAGGACTCCTCCCTCTAGACCTTCTGATTGGCTGGGCTGCGAGCTACAGGAAATGAATGAATGAATGAATGAATGAATGAAAAAGTTTATTGATTTGATTTATCAATGAATTCTAAAATTAACTGTATTAAATTTGATACTTCGAGTCAGTTATTAATCATATACTCAATGAGAACTACGCTACTGTTAACTGCAAAAACCTGTTAAAATTCTCTGGGATAAATCAATGAACTCTGGTCCTGAATTCGTATTAAGGTTAGGGCTGGGCTTTTTATTGTAATTACTGAATACTTGGAATTATATCTTCGTCAGGTTATTAAATGGTCTGGAACACTACTTATACCAAACCTAGAAAGCACTGCTAACCCTATTGTCACTTAAAACTGAATCAAAATCAGCTCATGTATATCTATGATGAGGGAGGTGATTACAAAATCCCTGGATCCGTACCCAAATTTAATCAATTATTCCTTTGCCCATGGCACTCCTTTCCACAAAATGTCGTTTAAATTCTTTGAGAAATTCTGGAGATACCGAGTGGACAAAATGAATTTAGTTGTAAATGTATATATTTATAAAAAAAAAAAGAAATGAAAATTATCTCTGAATCAAAAATAATTCCTGGGTCCGCCTGCGAAAGTTAATCATTTTTTCCTTTGGCCCATGGCCCAACTCTTCGCAAAATATCATCGAGATTCATTGAAAAGTTTTAGAGATATTGTATGGACGGACTGACGGACAGACAGACGGACATGATGTGGCAGGGGTATTCAAGCAACAAGGGTCCTCTCATGCTACATGGCATGACTTCGTTCCCTTTCTTTCATACAAGAACAACAAGAACAATTCTCACTAAATTTGGGAGAAGACCCTTCACTACGTGTCAATCCCGTCACATCAAGCCAACCTTACACGTAAAATTATCATTTCCATTCCGTGATGTAAAATAACGACCATGTGATTGGAAGGCAGCTCTTTTACCGACTGAACTGAACTGTCAAATCTTATAAACCCGCGAATTTATTTATTATATATACGATACAAATGTTGCAGTAATCATCTTCACTAGGAATAGAAGTGAGAGTTGAGTTTAACGGGTGCCAGGATTGTATTCAATGTTTCTGTTGCAATTGTAGGTTTTTTGTGGGGTGGTGCAGGGCGTTGGCGTGACGCCCAAGCCTCCCCACCCCTCAACCGGGCTTGCGATCAGCTATAACGACTCCCAGGCTATTGTCTTTTTCTTATGTCAGAGTAACCTTCTGTTAGATGAATGGCATTGCAGAGCTAAAGAGCTCCAACTTCCCCACCATTTACCCATAGCTAAGGGAAGGGTGGGAAGAGAATCCATGCCTTTCCCGGGTATAAGTGCAAAATGAGCGTAAGCAGTCTAAACCGAAATTCGAACTAGGTTGGTCTATTTCTGTAACTGTTACGCCACTTCGCACCTCCTGGGATAATATGTATAAAATATGTAAAATTCTATAATTCGACGTCAGGTCAGGGGTCGGTCTCTGCCCCTGGAACAATGCAAACTAGTAAGTACAACCTGTCACTTGCTGCATAAAGTGGACATGGTTACTGCCAAGCAATGCCCACTACCCCTTCCCCAACATGTCATGAGCCAACGTGGCAGGGTATGGACTAACACTCCCCTATGGTTTGCACAAGACCTGGTGAATCTTGGGAAAGGTCTATATCTAACGACGGGTGTTAAAAGAGGGATGATGATTATGATCTTCTTTTTTTTCATGATGCGTAAGGGGCCTCCTTCGTGGTGTCCCCTCTCGACAGCGTCATTGTGCAAGCCAACGTGAATGCAAGGATTTGGAATGCTGATTTCCAAAGACAGACAAGCTCTCCCTATCCGGATAAATTGGCTCAACACAATCTTACCATCTCCCATCTCCACACTGCATTCGCCTAGTTTGGTAAATGCCAATATTTTATCACTTTAGTGAGCACCTACCTTGGCGTGATTGTTAACCAGCCAATCTGTTAGTTAGTTATATCCCCACTGAGTGCCCCGCTGCTGATGCCTTGTGCCAGTTTTGGCTATGCTTAGTAGATTGCAATATTAGGTGCATGAGTAAACTGGGAATTCACTTGGGTCACCCTATCATCCTCCCCTAGAGTGGAGCCATTTGAACACAATCCTCACTATTTTAGGCAATTAATCATCCCGATCCATGGAGCAGTCTAAAGAAAATGCTTCATTTTATTGACAAAATAAAAAAAGACTTGACATCAAAGTCAATAATTGAACTAGTAGCATCAAATTTTGAAGTCATGTAAAAAAATTCCATCAGTCAAATATGGTCAAAATAGATTTCATTTGAGAAATCACTAGCGTTTTCCACCTGGAAACCTCGAGAATAGATTAAAAAAACATCTAGAAGAATCTTGATGTTTATCAATAAACTATACCCGTCAAAATAAGGCCACAAGAAGGTAAAAAATAAGTCTTTTTTTAGAAGCTGTCTACTGAAGTAATGATGCCAATTTTCAATAATGTAGACAAAACGGTATGGCCATGAGTGTTGTAACACGCAAACACACAATAAGTTAGAAAAAGGTAGAACCCTTCGCCGCTAAGGTGGCTCAATTTTTACTACGCATATAAACACAAGCATTTTAAAAAAACATTATCGACAACTGCACTTTGTACGGAGTTGACATTCGGTAGATATATCAGTCAGAACACGAAGCAGTGCAGTGTCGAGTTTGAAGTCATTGGATCAGTGGTTCTCGAAAAATCTAATTAGAATAAATAAAACATTTGAAATTATCTAAATTTAAAAAAAATTAAATTGGCAACACCGAAGAGAAGTATTGAAATACTTCCAATCCTTAGTTTCGCAAGAAAGACGAGATTATTTTAGATGACTATTTTATCGTGGCAGGCTGCACATAACACCATAAAATCTGGCCCTTTCCATATATCTTTGGAACAGGCACTGCCCTAGGACTTCAAAAGACTGTGTTGTTGTAACCAGCGAATAGCGGGCAACAGTTTGGGGACGCATGTCAGGCATGGGTTCCCTCCCCTTAGTTTTTTCCACTTAAACCAGTCTAAGGAGAGAATGCTGAATCGATCCTCGTACTGAATTCGACTGTGACTAGCAATAATGCCCGTGAGAAAGGCATGAATTCGACACCTCTCCGTAGCTACAGATAATAGCGTATGGTGAAGTGAGTGGTTGTCACCTCTATTTTCATAGGTCGCAAAAACTTCGAAGGACTCAGAGACGAGGAGAAACTTGTAAAGCCTGGGAGAGAGACAGCTTTGTCGTGGCCAGCGTAAGGGCTCTTACTTTTTACAGAATTTGCGATGCATATTTGTATAGTATCAAAAAGAAACAGACCTACGTGACTTACTTTATATACTAAGCTTAGGTTAGTCAAGAAAAAGGCTGCATGTGACAGACACCCAGTGAGGATCGTACTCAATACAACAGAGATAGTTTGCGACGCAAGCTTGTTAACCATTGCACCACGGCGAAGATCATTGAGTTTAGCTAGTGGCAATAGGCTGGTCACGTTGCAAGAATGTCAGACAACCGATGGACATCACGATTCACGACGTAGATCCCCAGAGAGCAAATGCGGAACCGAGGCCGGCAGAATATTAGAGGGCGAGACGAACTGAACAAGTTCAGAAAGTATTGGTTCCACGACGCCCATGATAGAGAGGACTGGCGACTTTATGTCAAACGGTGGACGGTGAAAGGATGCTGCTGATTATGATTTTTTTGTGTGTATGAATTACTTCATTAAAATGAATCATGAACAAGAAAAATTGCTCTAAAATTTGAAATTTATTTTAATTTCGGGTAGCTTTGCTGGTAGTTGTAAAAATAAAGAATGCTTTACGAACATTATTCAAGGAGAATAACGCCCGAAAGATCAACATCGAAATAGGCTGTATTTGCCACGTGTGTTAATCAGCACACGAGGTCGGTCGGGAAAGTATCTAGCTGTTTATATCGTTGAAAAATAGTCTGCCTAGGGTAATGGTGCCTTAGTCCTCTCCAAAGCACTCACCTTGGGGTATCACGCACGTACCCAAGTGACCCTACATTTCTCAAAACGGTCTGCAAAGTTCTATTCTTCAATCGTCATCAGTTACCTCTCACATTTTCCTTAAACTCATCCACGTTCAAGAATCTCTTTGGAAAAAAACCCCAGAAGTAGCAGGGAGCCAAATCTGAATTGCAAAGGGTGGGGGACTGACAGACTGGGGTGATGCGATGATTTGCAAAAAAAAAAAAAAACTGTACAAAACGTGAAAAATGGACAGGTTCGGCCATTGCAAATGCTACGGTTGCAAAGTACTCATGCTCACTCAATAGCGTCTGACTTCCTACAGTAACCCCACAGGAGAGTGTCTGTTCATGCATGCACATTATTGTCTCATCTGATTGTTTGCCAAGCTATAACAAAACTGCGCAGCTGGTTCTCTAAAATCTGGATACTTTCTGGATCGACCTCGGAATTATTCTATTAACTATCGATGTGTTTTCACATTGTAATAAGGTTTTAGGGATGTTGATATCAATAAAGTCATAGAACAGAAAAACAAAAAAGCTTATTCATAGATTTTTTATGTCTATTGTTATCGTGTTGGCCGATTGAAAACGCTGTCAGAATCTCGAATCAAGATGCTGATTCGATCTCTGGCGTAGACTATAGAATGAGGGTCTCGACTCGATATTACGACAGCGTTTCCTACTGCAAACAGGCACCCGAAGAAGGATATTGCGTACAAGGGCTGAAACGTTGTAAACAGATGAAAAAACAAAGATGAGGACAATAATAAAAGAATCCACATGTAATGACGATTGCACAACTCGAAAATTTAGACAAAAAAATGAGCTTACCTTCGTAAAATCTCCGAATAGGAATCCTTGTTGCAAGCCAAGAAAGAGCACCAAAGGTATGAGTAACTGGCATCGATAGTCGCCCAACATCTTGATTGTAGCCAGGCACAGTTCCCGTGAAGAAACACAGCCACAAATGTCCTCTTCCTTATTTTGGCCTTCACTGTCCAGCAAAGCCATTATGATAATAGCTCCCATGATTCCACAGATTAGATAAACCCCAAGTAGCATATGGCGGGAATCATCTGAGATCCCTGCGATAATCGGATTAGAATCACGATATTCGGCTCCTGGATCTGCGAGGGGCAAGTCACAAAATTTAGAGCCACACCTCTTCCAGGTCGGCAACAGAGGAAAGTTTAGTGAGATCGAAGAATGAGATGAAGTGTAAGTGGTCAGCAAAGCTGACTTATTGGTTGTAGAAGAAGTAGTCAACCACAGGTCCGCGTCCGGGTTGGACTTTAATGTATCGTTGCTAAAAAGTACCGCTGCAGTGATGATATTACCCCAAATTTGGCTGGCTTGGTAAAATGCATAAAATATACCCATGAACTTATTGACTACAGCGTCGGCATCGTAATTCTGGGTACGTTGAGCGTAAGTGATACCGAGCGTGGTAACTAAAGTGGCTTGTGCACTCCACAAGGGTCCGGCCAGCAGACCCAAAATGATACCCGCTGGGATGAGCATGAAATGCTTTGGGTAGAAATTAGCAGCGAAATAGCATGAAAATAGAACAAAGGCCACAACCATTGTCCATTTACATTTTAGTTTATTGATGACCCATGGGGCAATCAAGCAGGAGAAGACCGTGGAAGAATACATACAGCTTAGGGACACGACCCCTACACCACCATCCGTGTTCAGGGTGCTTTGTAAGCTCTGTAGTGACACAAAAGCCGTGTAGACAAACATGAACGCAAAACCAACAACAAAGACATTTTTGTAACCTTTACGATCTTTAGGAATTGGCGGTGAAATTGTCACAGGATTTCCCCGCTGGCTTTGAGAATGGTGGCTATTCGTGTTGCTGTTATGGACATGGTGATGGTGGTGGTGGTGGTAATAATGGTGGCTGTGCTGACCCGAAACCCTGCTCCCTGTTGGGGGATATTCAGTTCGTTTCATCAAGTCCATTGGTAAGGAATAGAAACGGTAACTCAGGTTGGACATCATATAAGAATTGATTGTGCTCCGACGAGCGTCATGCCCTGCCGAAGATGTCTTGCCAGGAACACTATCACTCCTTCTACTGGTGCCGCCGCAGAGATACCTGTCTCCAAAGTAAGAAGATTGGGGGAAAATGAGTTTCTCTCGAGGGTTATTGCACAACGGTTTATAACCGGCGTTTGTCAACAGTTTTTTCTCATCTGATTCCATTTTGTCTAATTTTGTTGTATTATATAAACGATATATATATATATATATATTGTTTTGTTATATCACGATATGCTTTTTGGGGGAAAGGGGGATTTCGATTTAAAAATGAAGTTTGTTTTTTCTTATCATTATTTTGATTAATATTAAAACGATGTCCACGAGGATGAGTTTTCTGTCATTGGGCGGAAGAAAGTCTACACAGAGCTGTAGTTCCCAAACTGTGAGCTGCAGCACAATCGTGTACCGCCACTATCTCTCAAGTTTGCTTCGTATGTTTTCTTCCAAGTACACAAATATGTATTTAGAGCCTTTCACGTGTCCAGTACGGATAGTAACGTATGTCTGTCCGACTGTTGCCACAAGGTTGCCAATCTTGTGGTTTTATCACTAGATTTTGTGAGATCTGAGTCTTTCGATGAAAGATGGAAGAAAAAAAAGGGACGATGATTTGTATATCAGTATAATCAGTAAATGAAACTTTCCTTCATTGATTACTGAAATGTTATCGTTCAGTTCATTTTATTTTCGCAGTTGGTGTGCCGCGTAAGTCAAATATATTTCTTAGTGTCGTCGTACAATAAATTTAGAAAAGCTCCGAGTTAGGGCCATAGGTTGAGAAAGAAGAGGTAGTTGCTCACTTGGATTAAATTAACGCAGACATTAGGGAATAAAAATTACGTTGTTTCGGGGTGATTTCCATCCATGTGATTACAATGTAAAACTATTTTCCCATTCTCTCTCTTCTGTTCTATTAATATAGAAATTGCTATTTCTATATTTCTAAATAATCCTAATTAGTTCTCTCGGTGATTATAGTAAGTCTGATAGAAATATTTTTTTCTTAATATTTCAATAGTATGTACATATCCATCGGAAGCCGTATTTTTTTAGTCTTTCCAAATAGCACACAGATATGTTTGTTTCGTAGATATGGATTTTGCTATTTGTTTGTTTTATTTTTGTTTTGGGGTTCGTTTTTTCTTTCTTTTTTCTTTTTTGTAATTTCAAATCATCTTTGAATATCCCCCTTGATACTTACAGAAGGTCTGATATCTTTTTTCTTGTGGTACTTTACTGATAAGTACATATCCGTAAGAAACTGTGTATTTTTTTCTCGAATCCTTCAAAATACCATAAAGGTATGTTTGCATAAATCTCTGAGATGGTCAAGATCTCCTTTGAAATCACGTAAGTAAATTTTATATCTTTTTCTTGTAATGTCTCAATAATATGTATATATCCGTTGAAAGCTGTAGTTTTTAGAACCCTTCCAAGTAGCACACAGGTGTGTGTGCATAAATCTGGAAACCTGGTCAATGGTCTCTAAATGGACGACCGTAACGAAGCCTTGGCCAGTATCATCCATTCATACAATGTATTCATTCATAAAGTGATGTGTAGTAGTACGTTTATGTCATCCGGGCTTCGTCGTTTGTTGATATCTACCAAAAGACAACGAAAAATGTTTGAAAATGTCTTACAAGTGCAAGAAGAAGAAGACGTTACAATCATCTTAGCTTTTAAAATTACCAGATTGATATCAGCCACAAATAAATCTTTCTTGCACACAAGCATACATTCATAGAAAAAAATGGTGTTTTAAAAATTAACAAACCGGTGTTGACGATCAAGATATCCTCATTAGATTCACACACACACACACACATACATATATATATACATATATATATGTGTGTGTGTGTGTGTTTCTGTAATTAGAGTGTATATTTTTGTTATAGTAATTTATTAGCTATGTAATGTATCTATTTTAACCATGATAACGTGCAATAATAATAATAATAATAATGATGATAATAATAGTAATAATAAATAACTTTTGCTATCTGTCTATACTTTTGTGGTCTATTACAACTATAACATTTTTTTGGCTTCAGGCTTCTTAAAGAGGAGTAATGAATGAATGACAGTTATAGTGAAGTCTGAACCTTTTTTTCTCCCATAGAAGCATGAACGTCCTCTTGCATACTTACCCTTGTTCATTACATTGCAATGTTTGATGGGGGTGGAGAAGAGACAGAATGAAAGATATTAGGAAGATAAAAAGTAATCAAACAGCGTAACAGTCGTACATACAAACAAGCAAGATAACATTATAGATATTTAGTAACTAACCTGATTTTGATATTCTCTCGTTTTAATCCATGTAAATTGTAGAGTTTATATTTAAACAATATATCCTTATCAAATCACATTCGGTCGAAATCTTCAGGGCGCCAGAAAGTGTTTTTTTTTTCTAAACATGTATGTGTTTGGAGATGTTTGTTGAAACATCCAAGTGAAATTTTGTTCAAGCATGTATGTTTCTTAGGACGTGTACGTTTGTTGGACCTTGGCTGAAACATGTACATTAAATCTGTTTTAAAGGATGTATGTTTTTTGAGACCAGTATATTTGTTGAGACAATAAAACAGTCTTACTATGAGAAACATATGAAATACACCACGCTAATTCATCCTTTTGCAGCTGCCGATATATTTTTCAAAAAACAACTTGGAAAATATTTTAAATTTACCCTACAGTTATTGGGCATCGTTTATATAGCTACATTATCATTCATCTATTTTTTATTTACAACGTTTAATTTGGTTCCCCTGTACTTTGCAACACAGCATTCATTTTTTGAAGATGAAGTCTTCGGGCCTGTTGATGTTGTTTTGATTAGGAGTAAAGCCCCTACGTTGCCAGTTTAGACGCTGTTGTGTATTCTAGTCAAAACCTGGATGTTTTTAGTTGCATCTAGACGTCAGAAGTTGCCATATAGATGATTTCTGATAAAAATGAGAAATATTATTTCGTCCAATCTATAGTATTAAGAGTAATTATTTTGAATAAATCAAGTGCTATTTCAATAAGATAAATGTTGAAGGTTCACATTTGATTTAATAATGATATGTAATATATTTCCTAGATTTTAGATGTATACCCGGAGAATCTATGTTTCTATGTGTTTTTTTGTTGTTGCTCAATTCTAGATGTAGACTTGAAAATAAAGTTGGCAGCGTTATGTAGTCCTCTTTTCTGGTGTGATGATGCGTCGCTCCCGGACCGACTCCTGCGCACCCCCCAGTGTTTGAATGGAGGGACCCTGCCACTTTTTCCTTGTTTACTGAGCTCTCGGATTTTGGCAAATTCCTTACGGGTTGTTGTTGTAGTATTTTGAGATGATGATGAAGAAGAAGAAGAAGAAGAAGAAGAAGAAGAAGAAGAAGAAGAAGAAGAAGAAGAAGAAGAAGAAGAAGAAGAAGACGGTGATGATGACGGGGAGTTGTAAGAGTAAGTCTTCTTCCAGTGATGCAACGAATGCAACAAAAGAATAGCCACGGCTACTACTGTGGTTGTCGTCGTACTAGCTGCTTAAGAAAAGTACTGGAGACATGCAGTGAAGATAGATCACTTCCACGGAAGTTAACATTATAAACAATAATAAATATCTATAAAGATATATATATATATATAATGCTTATATGTTTACGTTATCTCTGGTTCCTGACACAGGTTTTTTTTAATTTCTTCTTTTTTTTAAAAAAATCTTTGTTATTCGTTTTTTCTTTTCACTTATGCCAACTAAGTTGGTAGAGGTATCTGTATTATTCATTCATATCATTTGTCTGTTTGTCCACACACTATCTCCGAAAGTTCTCGATGGATTTCAGTTACATTTTGTTGAATGCTGGGCTATATAGACTAAGGAGGAATTGATAAGATTCTGGAACGATTCAAGGTTTATTTTTTCCGATTGAGAGATTTTTTTTTCATATAGTAAGAAGAGGTAAACAATAGTCCGAAATCTGGAAAATCTAAACACAGTTACCTCCCTTGCATCATAGTATAAATAGAGTCAGCAGAGGAATGTGCTCTCTGAGTGCTTCCTAGTTTAGAGTATTGTTTTCCCCATTCGTTTTGAAAAAAATCGATTTCAATGACTATTCGTAATCCTTCTTATTTCTCATTTCTCTCTTCTCTGCTGCCTTGTTTACATCTGTTTGTCCTCACAATATCTCCAAAGGTTCACGATGAATTTCAAAGACATTTTTTTGTGGAAGGGTGTCCCCTCTGGCCCATAAGCTAAAAAAAAAAGAGAGGGGGAAATCGTTAAATTTGGCAGGGCTGATCGAGGATTTTTTTCATTCACATTTACCTCCCCTGCATCGTAGCTATACATCGACTGATTTCCACCATTCAGTGTTTCTTGTTTCTTTTTCTTTTTTTTTTTTTTAGTGACAGTGGCGTTGGCAGAGATATGCGCTCTCAGAGTGCTTCCTAGTAATCCAATTCGTGTGTTGTTATTCCTCTTTCTTCGTATTCCTTGTTCTGTCTTCTGTGCTGCGTTCTGCTCAATACAATTTCGCTAAGAGCGTTTGAAAAAAAAATCCTCCGTAATAAAAAATAAACCGAGATATTTCTATACATATATATATATATATATATATATATATATATATATATATATATATATATAGATTTCTTTTACCCTTTTCTTTAAAGGTAATCTTGAATCAGGTTTATAAATAAACACGTTATCTGTTGTCGTTGACGGGGACCTGTTTGAAGAGACATTTTCCCCCGATCAACAAATTGTTGCTTGTGTGATTAAAATCTCCGTGTCAATAAAGCTGCGTATCTCTATAATTAGAGTCGGTGCTCGAATCACGACATAGAAACAAGGAGTTAAAGTATTTACTAGAATTTTCTCTCTTTTTCCTTTAAAGAAAAATTAGATATAGTACATTTGTACTGTGAGGGTACTACTCCAGATTATTCCAAATTTGGAATTTGCTTCTTATTTTTTTTCATCTGGGTAAAGTGGCTTTTGTACAGTGTAAAGTGGCTATCTTTAAAATAATAATAATGATAACGAATTGTGTACACAACACACTCAAGCAGGAGGTAATTGCCTTCTTGGAGAATGGAGTACTGGTATAAGACTTCGTTTTCCACTGCTTCTTGCTTATCTATATATTGTAAAAGTAAGTAAAAATACATTCACATAGCTGGGCGGGACAGAACAGCACGCTTTGTTGTTATGTTGCAGCCTAGCTTCATTATTATCATGATTATTAAGATTATTATTATAATTATTTTGTTGTTGTAGTTATTATTTTTTTAGCTTTCTTCCAGTCCACCATTATTATTGATGGTAACTTTTCGTCTGCAAGTTTCGGGATTTCGTGATGGGCCCGTTGGAGTGTTGCCTGTGCCACTCCATCTCAGGATTTTTTTATATCCGGATTTGAGGGAAAAGAAAAATATCTAAAAACATCTATATCTTCCCGGAAAATATCTAAAAAAATATCCAAAAATATACGACGTATTTATTAAGACTTTTTTCCACTGCAAATGATAGAAATTGAATGTAATTCAACAATTGAGACCATTAAGACTTGATTTTCAACAGAAGTGAAATTGAAATTATGAAAAAAAAGTCAGACTCACCTTTAGTCCCCATGAAAAATTTCAGATATATTTGAATTTGTACGTCGTGATGAAATTTTGAAATTTGGATTTAGTTCAGGTCTAAACTTTTTGGATATTTTCAAATGAATATCCAAAAACTTAGATATTTTTAGATTAATAACTACAAATTTTTTATATGTTTAGATGAATTACAAAAAATTTTAGATATCTTTAGATAAATATCTTTTAAAAAATTATGAATATCTAAATATTTTACCAATATCTAAAAAATATTCAAAAAGTTTTCAAAATATCTGTCTCATTCGAAAATATCTCTCTGGATATGAAATATCTGAATACATTTTTTTTAGATCCGAAGGTATAGAAAATTATCCAGATCTGGATGTAAAATATCCAAAGTGGCAACACTGGGTCCCGGTTCTCCTGTAGTAGAGGCAGAAATAGAAAAAAAAATAAGTAGTTGAAGTAGTTTTTCCCCCAGCGCCAAGCGAGGCCCTGACAGTAGTAAGACTTATTTGCAGTAGCGATAATAACAGTGAAGGGGAGGAGAGTATGATTACAAAAGAGACCTTGACGGAGGGATGAAGTAAAAGAGTGACAATAAGAAAGAGGGGGAAAATCGACGCTAGAGAGAAGGGTTTCTGGTGATGAGAGAGGCGGAGGGGATATTACGAAGACGGAGAAGATGAGTGAAAACAAAGAGGGGTAAAGAAAGAGAGCATGAAAGAAAAAGAGAGAGAAAAGATTGTTGCAGAGAGGGAAAAGAAGCGCGAGAGGAAGGAAGAGAGGAAAAAAGTGAGAGGGGCGGGAAATGGCGTATCATTACAAAGAGGGATGGAGAGCCCATGAGAGAGAGAGAGAGAGAGAGAGAGAGAGAGAGAGAGAGAGATGAAAAGAGGGAAGCAGGATATAGGGAGAGGTGAAGGATGAAAATAGCGTATTACAAAGAGGGAAAGAGTGCATGATGAGAAAGGAGATAGGAAAGGAGAGTATGAGAGGAAAGGGAGAGGAAGGTATTACAATGAGTCAAAGAGAACATAAAACATGGGGAGAGAAAAAAGAGAATGTGGAAGAGAGAGAGGGGGGTACTTGACAATGAGGTAAAAAGAGAGAAAAGGAAGAATGTTGGATAAAGAGAGGAAAGAAAGTATTACAAAGAGAGAGAGACAGACAGAGACAGAGACAGAGACACAGAGAGAGAGAGAGACAGAGACAGAGGGGAAGAAGGTGGGTGTGGGAGAGAGAGGAAGGCTAGAAGGAGAGTATTACAATGACAGAAGATAGAATTAGTGAAAATGAAACGAAGAAAGAGAGTATGGAGGAGAGAGAGGGGAGAATGGGGAGCATCGCAGAGAGAGAAAGAGAACACGAGAGAGAGAGAGAGAGAGGAGAGAAAGGGGAGAGAGACGGTAAGTATGTATATTTGCAAGAGAGGGGGCTACTGGTAAAAGATATAGAAATAGAGAGAAAACGATGTAGGTTCTTAATGAAAGAAACGAACAAATAAAAAGATGTTAACGATTTTATAAAAAAAACTTACAAAAAGAAAGATGATCAAGAAAGAAAGTGAGGGGGAGGGAGAAATATAAGAGAGGGTTATTCAACAATAAACAAAAGAGAGAAATCAATATAACAATAACAGAAGGGGGAACCGCATGGTAAAAGAGAGAGGAAAATATGAGACAGTAGGGCATGTTTTCGTGATGGAAAAAAAGAAAAAAAAAATCGGCGACAGAGATATTTCTGTGGAAGGGGTGCCTGATGATAACCAAGAAAAACCAGGAAGAACTTCTTGTAATAAGAGAGAGGAATATGAAGACCCGGTGATGGTTAGTCGTCTGTAATTCGAAAGAGACGAAAAGAGCTGAGTGTTGATATAGACCAGAATATGGAAATTCCATCATTAGGAATGGGGGTGAGAAATACATGGCAAAAATAAAGAGAGGTAAAATTTGGTTAATGAAATTACAGAGAGGGGTAAAATTTGTATTATGGAATAACAAAGAGGGGTAAAATATGGTTTATGATGTAATAGAGAGGGTGAAATTTGTATCATGGAATAACGGAGATGGGTAAAATGTAGTTTATGATATATTAGAGAGAGGTAAAATTTGGATAATGAAAGATTAGAGAGGGGTAAATTTGTATTATTGAATAACAGAGAGGGTTAAAATGTGATCTATGATATAATAGAGAGGGTTAAATTCGGTCCATGAAATGATAGGGAGGGGTAAATCCTGGATATTGAAAATACAGTGAGGGGTAAAATTTAGATAATGGGGTGAAAGAAACTTTTTTTTAGCGTTCCCAGACCCAAAAATGGTTTGAAAATAGAGCGTTCCAGCAAAAGAACATTTTCGTAAATAGCATGCAACGAAGATCAAATACCATTAATTTATATGGAGGTAATTTTTGTAGCGTTCCCAGACTCCAACACAGGTAGGACTGTTTGTTAATCAGAGTCGTTGGCTGTTGGGGTGGTGGGAGGTACAAGAGACTGGGGTTTTGGCGAGAGTAAAAAGGTGCGCACTGCCTCTATAATGGCTCGCTGCAAAACAAACGCTGAACGCTATTTTCGCTTTTTATTTCGTAAATGCAGAAAAGTGGCTCGAATTGAACTATCGTTAGAGCGGGGGATATTTGTACAGTCGAGGGAGGGTAGATAGAAAAAGGGTATATTTACAATAAAGTGGCGTGACTTTAAGGGAGACTAACGGTAAGACGGAAACGGGTGGGGAAAAAAAAGACAATACAAGAATATCTTGAATAGAGCGGTTTCAATTAGCCCCTGTTTTGATGTCGTGAGTATTGTTAAGGTACAACTGTAGAAATTAATGTAACTGAACGTAATCCGGAGAGAAAAAAAAACATTCGATTATAATTGGATCTTGAATGGTGAAGTTTTGTGCAGTATGGCAAATTTTGGAACGAATTAACCGCACTAATTAAGGGATACCTGCGCGTTGAAAAAAAAACAAAGCAGTAACGGGATGTACAACAGATCGTGAAGTCAAAAGAGAAGACAGTTACAATAGTAACAGAGCGGGGGCAGGAATGAGAGACACAGAGAGAGAGAGAGAGAGAGAGAGAGAGAGAGAGAGAGAGAGAGAGAGAGAGAGAGAGAGAGAGAGAGAGAGAGAGAGAGATACAGGGGGGAGAGAGAGAGAGACAGATAGACAGACGGAGACAGAGACAGAGATAGAGAGAGAGAGAGAATAAGAAGGGGAGGGGTAAGTTCAGGCGTATTAAAACAAAAAGAGGGGTAGAAATAGGGTCGAAAACAAGTGGCAAAAACGTGGGAGGAAGAAGAGGAGGAGGAGGAGGAGGAGAATACACGTGCATACACCAATGCATGCGTGCACGTGGTCGTCTCGATATACGACGCCTTGCGTGCGTACACAGGTATTTTCTTCCTTACACATCTTAATCGAGAAAACGGTGGCCCGTGTTTTGAAGCTGGGTATGTCGCACTTCAGTCTTAATCTTAGGTGCGTTCGCCTCTTTTTCTTTTAAGAGACATTCAACTGTATTCAACACCCAACCCATTAATATGGTTAGAATTCTGAGTGTGACGTTTCGCACTCTCGCTGTTAAAAACGACGCATCAATAAAAAGAAGTGAGGGAGTTCACGAAAGAAAGAAAAAACAGTACGGGTAATTATGCTATTATTGCTTTGAATCAATTATATCATTTAAATGCTTTGCTCTGCGTTATAAATTTTTCGATAGATCGCATGTTTATGTCACGTCTGCTGAATCCAACGGGGACCACCTTCCTTATATTGCAGACCTCCCAAGGCTTAGACATTTAGATTTCCCTGGGGGGTCGAAGCTATTTCAGTCTATTGAAAACCAATCTTAACATAATTTTAAATCGCTGAATGCAGGAGACCTGGTATGTCTGCAAATTAGGAAGCGAAACATTTTTACCGGCATATTTTTCCAACGCGGGAGATTCGTAAAAATCCATATAAGTGGGTGGGAGAGAGAGAGAAAGAGAGAGAGAGAGAGAGAGAGAGAGAGGGAGAGAGAGAGAGAGCACTTGACTTCAAAATGCAGGAGTCTTCCGTGGAATGCATGAGATTGGTAAGTCTGGATTCTGAGTGTGAAGTTTCACACTCTCGATGTTAAAAACGGCGCACGAATGAAAAAAGTCATGAAAGAAAAATTGCATGAATCATATTGTTATTGCTTTGAATATATAATATAGTTGAACTGCCTCTCTTCCCGTCATAAATTTTCGATAGATCACATAGTCCATGTTACTCCTACTGAATATACCCTCCCTATATTATATAGTGTAGTCGATTGGCAGCAAGGCTATCTGGAGTTGCCATAAGTTGAAAAAAAAATCTTAAGATCTTATCTGAATTTTGTTAGACGGGGCATTTTAATCATTGTATGCAGTTTAGTTGGACTATTTGCCTTATTTTTCTTTGGGTGTTGCTTGTTCTACTAGTGTCAATGTTCCAGAACTAACAAAACCCAAAGAAGACAAAAGGACGCAAGGTCGGAACTTAGTGAAAAAAAAAAAAAAAAAAGACAAGATAGTCAGATTAAACATACAATGATCCCAAGATCATCATCAATTTTTAGAGAGATTTTATCCAAGTCATGTTCATGAAGTCATCATCATCATCATCATCATCAGTCTTTTAGCGTCCGTCGTTGGACATAGACCTTCCCCAGGATTTGCCACACTTCCCTATCACTTCACGGAGCCAGTACTTCCTGAACTTGTCTAGCTCTTCTCTCCATCTAACATTTTGCCGGCCTCGGTTGCGCATATGGTCTCAGGGAATCCATGTTGTGAGTCGTGATGTCTATCGGTTGTCCGCCATTCTTGCAACATGGCCAGCCCACCGCCATTTGAGCTTTTTAATGGATTCTATGATGTCTCTGACTCTTGTCTTTTCTCGGATGTACTGCGCTGTTTTGTGGTCTCTCCATGTGAGGCTCAGTATTATTCTTTTATGTGCACGTTGCATGGTTCTCAATTTGCGGGTCTGTCTCTTGGTTAAATTCCATGTTTCAGTTCTATAAGTAACTATTGGGAGGATGCATTGGTTATACACCCTTCTCTTTTGGATTAATGGGATCTTATTATTTTTGAAGGTTGAGCTAGCTCTGCCAAAGGCTTGCCATCCTAGTGTGATTCTTCGCTTGATTTCTTCTTCTTTTGAGGGTCTCATTGAGATTCGTTGTCCTAGGTAGATAATAGTTCTAAAAAAGACGCGATATAAAGGCTTCAAATTTCAATTTATTGATTTCTGTTTCCGCGATGGAATTGTTGAACTTTAGAATCGGGGTCACAATGTACAAGAGCTGAACAAAGAAATAAAAAAAAGTCAGACAGTTCTTAGATATGTCATATTTTTTAAAAAAATCTCTGACCTAACGTGTTAATTTGAACCTTTATTTCAAAAAGTTTTGTAATTGTAACTATGTGTATAACCGATGACCAGGCTTAATACATGTTGTTTAGATTAAGGATATCAATCTACGTTATTTTTGGATCAGTTTATGAGCTAGGCTCATCATAGTACATTCGATGAAGTCTTGCGAATTCCAGTCAGCATTGTTTACAGATCATTTCCAAAGCTTGATATAAGTAGGCGGGAGAGAGAGAGAGAGAGAGAGAGAGAAAGAGAGAGAGAGAGAGCGCTTGACTTCAAAACGCAGGAGTCTTCCGTGGAATGCACGAGATTGGTAAGTCCGGATTCTGAGTGTGAAGTTTCACACTCTCGATGTTAAAAACGGCGCACGAATGAGAAAAGTCATGAAAGAAAAACTGCATGAATCATATTGTTACTGCTTTGAATATATAACATAGTTGAACTGCCTCGCTTCCCGTCATAAATTTTCGATAGATCACATAGTCTATGTTACGCCTACTGAATATACCCTCCATATATTATATAGAGTAATCAATTGGCAGCAAGGCTATCTGGAGTTTACTGATCATTTCCAAAGCTTGATGCTGCATTCTTTTTTCTTTGCCTGAATTCTGATTCGCTAATATTTGGCTTATGTTTTTTTTTAGTGAACTTCAGGCCATGTTCCTACCGTCAGACGAGGTATAGACTGATTGAAGTTTTGCAGCAGTGCCATTTAATTACGATCCGACTTCCTTTGGGGTCTACCACATCTATTATTGACTCCATAATTACCTAGATCACGCAAAAAATATTTGACAACCGTCGGACGTCGCTTGATTAGCTCAGGTATTACACATTGTGATATACCCTGATTCTAAAATTCAACTATCTTATCACTTCTGACATCGGACGGCTTTGGCCTATTTCTCATACTGCGTTGACTTGGTAGTCTTTTAACAACGAGATGAACTCATGAACTGAAATTTGAATCCCTTTGTATCACGTCAATTGTCTATGAGTTTAATATTTAGTCGCAACAGAAATTTCCAATAAAAAAATCCATTAAATATACTCAACTCATAATCACTGCTCAACTGGGCAGTGTTTATCCGATGACCAATCTTATAATCACAAACTGTGATGGATTTATTCCGGATAAATAATGAAATTATTCAAAATTTTCATTTTTGAGTTTCAAGTTTATGAAGCATTTGGTTTGGGCTTCGCGACTGAAGGTCTGCCATATCTTACAATGTCCTCAGTCGGAGGGGCCTGTACGCCCGAGGGCCTATTGCGATGTAGTTTCAATTCGGGGTGCTACGTGCGCACAGCCGACCTACCTCTTTAAGTAAGGGTTTGCATGCTATGGCCCACCAAGATGGGACGATGAGAGCTAAGTTGTAGGTTTTATTGGAGTTCCCTTCTCCTGGCAGATGCCCAAGCTATCTGTGGAGGTCTGTCACCACATTTTTGGAGTATCGGATATATATATATATATATATATATATATATATATATATATATATAGTATTATTGTGTCATCCACAGAAAGCTGTTTCGTTGTATTACAACTCTTCAGTGTGGCTATAGACTATCCATTATCCCATCCAGTACCATGAGGCCGGTATCCTACCGCTGCGCTACGGAACTGGACGGTCAGTAAGGTTGAAGATAAGCGATATATTTATTTAGCATATATTCCTCATCCACCAGAGTGCTCTATTCTTATGGAGGAGCATTGCATACGCTTACAATGAACGAATTACCTCACTTTAAGAGTGCTCAACTCTGATAGTATGTGGATATGATATCCAACAAATATATAGATTGAATAATAAAGGGAAAATATCTTTTAACGTTTATGCTTCAGACTAGTTTCGAGTTTAAGTGAAACGTTTTTTCTCCAATTGATATTGTTGCATGATAGCACGAATTGTGAGGAAACGTATCATGTTAGTGACAATGCGGAAACTTGCTCTGCAACCTGTTCAAGAATGTTGTTTTTTCGTTTGCTTTTAAGCGGGGGGTTAATATTTCGAGTGGTGTAATGAAACATCACTATCTGGCAGCCTGTTTTATGACAGCAAGAGTTGCCAGAAATGAGGAAGAGTCTTACCACCTGTCTGCCTTGGGGGCTCCACTCCTGGCGTGTAATCAGAGCTGTCCATCTCCTAGACTGGTTGCCAAGATCAAGTGCACATTAATAGAAAAAGATTATCATGAAATTATGAAGTGTCAATCTCCCTTGAGGTAACAACATTCCTCCTAAGAAAGTTGGCATCCAAAGTTTCATCATCATCAGCCTTTTAACGACATAGGCCTCCTTTTAGATCCACCAAACCTATCGATCGTGGGCGTCGCGACGCCAATATCCCCTGAAATTGTTTAAATCGTGACGCTATTTTTTCACACATGATTTCCGGGGATCAAAGTGTAGTATCTTTGGTAGCTTTGCGCCGATGCAATGACGTGGCTAATGGTGGCTCACTGAGGCTCGGTATTGCTGAGCGTAAGAGACTGAGGATTTGTCCTCTAGCCTCAAAAGATAACTCTGCCCAGTGTCAAAAGATCAGTAAGCCCCCGGGCAGCACCTTCCCATCGCACTAAAAGGCAAGGGTCAGGCTTGCCCTGACGCCTTTGCAACACCAATTGCAGGGACTGGAGAATATTTTTAGCTCTCCGTAGGGAATCCCAAATTAAACCGACCTTGTGTCACATCTTGCTCTTGTGGGGAAGTGAGCAAATACGGATCTGTGGAGATCCACGTTGTGAGTCCAATCTGTCGTTCTTGCAACATGTCTAACTCATTGCCATTCGAGTTTTCTAATGAATTATTTGATCTCTGACTTCTGTTTTTTCTTCTCTCTACGTAGACTTAAATTCCAATCAATGCGTATCAACAAAAAATCGATACCGTTGTTACCAGCAAGGCAACCTCATTAAAATTATTTCAGTCAAACACCTACAGTCAGAGACCGCATTCTATACCTTTAATAGTCGAAGATAACGACTTTTTTAGCTAATTGCTTCTATCACCCGAGTGCTTCCATCTTTTATTTTTATTGGAAATTCTTATAATTCAGTTGACATTGGATCTTGATCGACTCTAAGGGTAACAGCTTTTTTTGTTGTTACAGCTACCTGAGCAGGTAAGATAGTTATGGGGGAGTGGTCTGGCCGAAGTGATCACTCACTCACTGCTTTCTCCGTTAAACATTGTCATCGTGTAGGCAAAGGTGTATTCATGCCTCTCCTAAGTTCATTAGTTAACTTAAAATGCCTCAGCTGGAATTCTAATTCTATTCACCGATTCCATATGACGTGTTATTATTGACCTTTGTTCAGGGAGGATCGAAGTCACAACACAGCAATAATCTCCTACTAAACTAGCTTACCAACCATTTTCAGAGGAGGAGGAGGAGGAAGAGGAGGTGTCCATGTGGTCAAACTCAAATCAAGTCGAAGTTTACCTAGTTACCCCCCCCTCTTCGCAATGATAACAACAACAACAATCCTCATCTGATCTAGAGGAGTAAACTCTTCACATTCATGTTGGACCAAACCGATTAGCACCCCCCTAAAGTGATTTAAAGAGATTGGTTGGCAACTTTCTTACCAACTCAGCCAAACTGACGTGTCCTGCATATCTGCAAATGTATCTATTAATCATATATTATTGATAACTGGATGAGGTATATCCGACAGAATGGTGAATTTAGCATACAATATTGGAAACTCTTATCTTTTGGTATGATAATATATTTGCGTAATATGTTTCGAATGTTATCCACTTACTTTCAAACGCAAAAAAATGAGGGGAAATTATGAAATAGCCGAAAAATCACAAGATTTGGAGTTGGGGGTGGGGTTTGATCGGAGTTTTTATCTGAGAAAGATAAGATTTGTCTAGTGTCAGGTTTTGGAAATGGGGTTAGATTGTGTGAGAAGCGAAAAATAGTTGAAGGTTTTATGTGATATTGTGACATTAGTGTGAAGTGAACAGTCTCGACCAGAACTTGAACTCTGCAGCTCTGTCTATGTAAAGATGTAGAGATGCTGCATCTTTATTGGATGAGCCACAACCAACCAGTTTTATTTATTGCGTAAAGACATTATCGCCAGGATAGAAGGAATCTCGCGGTCGAGGCGATATCTGTGAATGAGTTCGTGATAAACGAAGAAGGAAAGGAAAAAAAATCAAATTAGATTGTGTTGTAAATAAATAGCAGTACTAATAGGCAAGGAAATCTTATTCCGATCTTGAGACAAAATTGGTTCAGCCTACACCACTACACAGTGTTTTTCCGTGGTTAAAATTTTTTTTGTTTTTTTTCGACATATCAAGTTTTAATTGATCTGAATAATATATAAATACTACATCATGATTTCTATTTGGATAGCTAAAATGATTTCCGGGAAAACTTCTTATTTGTCTCATTTTTAGAGGAGTTGATTTAGCAAGCCAAAAAATTAAAAATTGAAACATTTTTTTTTAATTCCAATGTATATATAATCTATTTTACTTGAATTAGGTTTTATTTATGTTTTATGATTATGTAAATAGGAAAATGACGTATGTTTAGCGTAATCAAATCATATATTGATATAATTTTTTTTAAATCTAGGAGTATTTTTTAAAATAATAATTTCCTTGAAATTCCATAAAATTTAAGAAAGTTTTATAGTCTAAATATCCATCGAGTTTCACCGGCTAATTACATAATGGAAAAAGCATTGTAAAAAGACATTCTATAAGCTTTTTGCAAATAGGTCTGCTCAGGGTGATATATAGGTACAAAAATGTGTGCTGTATACATTTTTAGGTATTCAATGGAGTAAACAAAACACTTTCTATAGTTTGTTTACGTTGTAAGTTAAAGAAAATATTGGAAAATATACTATTCTTTATTCTATGATTTTTTTGAATTACGGTTTTCAATGAAACTTTTATTTTCGGCCATTTTTGCTTTATTACAAAGCACTGTGCAGTGGTTTTTACGCAGAGGTGTGTAGCCCTTGGGGTGTGCATGAATAATTTCAAGAGGCCATGCTAGCCTGTAGAAAAAAAAGTGAGAATCTAGCAAAAAATTAGGGAATTCACTCAACAAGTGTTTTCGTTATATTGTGATGAACAAAACATTTTATTCTCCGCACAATATCTCCAAAGGTTCTCCATGAATAACAATGAATTCACTAAATTTCCAATTGTTTGAAAGAGACAACCGAAACTGTCAACAAAGGTTTCTCCAGTCTTCAAACTGGTTTGGCTGGCTGGCTATGCATGTATGCATATATCACGAGCACAGACCGCTCCAATGAAGCTAGAAGGCTTAAAAATAAAACATGTCTATAATAACAGATTTTTAAAAACACTGATAAGTTATAATGGGTGATTCAATATGCAATGTTATGTAAAGGTACACTAAATTGGTCCACTTTTTTTGTGTCCAGTTGCATTCATACATTTTTTTTTTAATTCGGACATTTTTTGGTAATCACTGCCCAGCAAAAAGTGAGTAAAGTAATTTATTTTTTGACCATCACTTTCCCCAATTCTTAACTGATTGCCCCCAAGCAGCATCCTGTTAAAAAGACGTCGGTCACATGACGTTTTCTATTGAGTGATAACCAGACGTTATTTTTACGTATTTGCATCTAATCATTTGGTTGAAGATATGAGGTTTAAGCGTCGGGGTAAGGCGGGGCGGTGACGGTAAAAACGTCAAGATCTTCTGTTCTGGTCTAAGGTTTTGTTTTTGAAAGACTCAGCGGCGCCAAGCAGCCATGGGAGGAGAATAACATAACAGCCAAATATCATTGTATTCAAAACTTGGCCTCAAGCAATAAATATCCATGGGAGGGGGATCGTTACCATCATCATCATCATCATCATCATCATCATCATCATCATCAACAGCAGCAACAGGAGCAACAATCATCACGTGTCCATAACTGGACAAACCCCTCGCCCATCTCCTTTCTTGACGAGTTTGATTGCGCTAAACTTTGCCAAGTTTTACTGGCAAAATCTCATCCCTCTTATTTGAGTCTGGTCTGTTTCTACTGTGTTCATCGTCCCACAGGCACAAATTGGTAAACCGTTTGTTCCATCTGTTGTCCATTCTTCTCGCTGTTTACCCTGCCCATCTCCACTTTTGTTGCCTAATTGCTCGTACGATATCCTCCATCCTGGCCTTCTCTCGGATCCGCGTTGATCTTCTCCTATCACTTATGTGCGCACGCAAACAAAGATAATACAGTGCTGGTTACTGACAAAGGTTTCGTGGTAGCATGCCGTGTTGGGGGTGATTAATTAAAACATTGAAAAAAAGGGGGGTGACCTATGAATAAGTTACTTCTCTGGCCTTTTGTTGGGCAATAATCAATTGAAAATTTGAATTTTCAAAAACTAAACAAAACAAAATAAAACAAGTGGGCACAAGTAGGGACCAATTTAGCATAAATTTACTTTACAAACTGAACCCAAAATAAAAATATGCATGGGGGTTGAAAACATATAAGACATAATAAGGAGTAAATGTTTAAATTTTGAGCCCTTTAGCTCCATTGGTGCGGCCTGTTCGCCTGATACATACCTGAACAGCCAGGGTGTCTGTTAAGGACAAGGACCAAGACTGCAGCAGTTTATGACCCCTGTCTAGGGCATTTCATTCATTCATTCATTTCTTGTCGCTTGCAGCCAGGCCAGTCGGGAATTTCAGAAGGGTAACGGAATCGGGGCTTTTGGCTTCCCTTGAGTAGAGATCGACATTTCCTTTGGGAGGTTGAACGGAACCGCAACGAGAGACTCTCTACAAGATCCTAATCTGCTTATGACAACTGGTATTCCCAGATGGTCACTCACTAAATACTGACTGAACCTGAAGTTGCTTAATTTCGGTGATCGTACGAGAACCTGGTGTCCATCGCTAGTTGGACGTAACACCAAGGCAGTGAAACATTGAAAAGGGGAATCGGGTTTCAAATCAGCCACTCTCTTATCAATCTACAGTCATGGCGTACCAGTGATAAGGTCAGGGTCAAGATCACTGGTGATGAGATAGATTGCAAAGGAGGATCGGGTTCATGATTTTCCCCAAAGAGCGTTAGGGCTGAAATGATTGAAATTCGAATGATTCAATCTCACCAATGCACACACCCTCTACCGAGAATTCGTTTTAGCAATATTACATGACTGGAGCCTTCCTGGATAGACCTCGTTCCCTTCCCCTCATTATATACACACACATACACGCACATATATATACATATATATATGTACACATGGAACAAGCCTAAAAGTCAGAGCATATTTCTCTTCCTGGCATCTTCATACACACAGACACACAGACACACACACACACACACATATATATGTGTGTGTGCGCGCGTGTGTGTGTGTGTGTATGAAGATGCCAGGAAGAGAAATATGCTCTGACTTTTAGGCTTGTTCCATGTACATATATATATATATATATATATATATATATATATATGTATATATATATACATATATATATATATATATATATATATATATATATATATATATATACTTGTAGTATGCATCTTCTGGGGGAGGGTGTAAATATTAAATGTGTGTGTGTAAGATATTATCATTTTATATGTATTCTTGTTCAATAAATCTTTATTAACATTTGAGCAAAGTAAACCCGATTGCCTCGACAAAAGGTGTTAGTCAATATTCACCGAAAGGTGTTAAATTTCGATTAGCCCAGAAGCGCCGCCAGTTTCTTAAACCTCAAGACTGAGACCCGAATAGAGAAAGGTGTCATGGTGAATTACATCTACAAGAAAAGGTAAATAACCCCCTAATATTCAAGCAATAATAAACTGTGCTGGCATAATTCATCTTTGTTGAAATTATCTCTCCCTCAATTTTCATCATTACTAAGATAATTATTCTGCAGTAAGAGTATTTGCGAGAAAGTCATGAGGTCTCAGATTAGATTAACCCTCAAAGATAGATGAGCTTCCACAATGTATGGTATCTGGAGTTCTGAGAGGAACTATATGGCCTGCCCCTCGTTCGGTAGGTCGTAGATTCAATCCACGTCTGAAAATGGTACTCAATGTCCCTCTACTAAACACTCAGCAGAAATAGACATGGATTCCGTCGGGCTATTTTGACCAAAACACGCCCGTGTTGGGTTGCTCAACGACCTAGCACTGGGGACTGAAAACCCTGGAACAATGGATTATTGTCATCATTCAAAGATAATGTGGACTAATGTCCTAATCTTTGTTGCCTTGATTACACTTTCTTGTTTCGATACATTCTCCGGTCTTCCTAGAGTTATCTGAAGTTCTGAGATGAATGATCGTCTTTACTCCGTGAAGGATTCGGTCTAGCGCTCTCACTTTTTGTTGTTTTGGCCATTAAGTTTAGTTTGAGAGATCTTTGATCATCCAAGTATTGAGCAGATCTAATTGAGGATTGAATCCATTACAGGAGGGAAGCTTAGCTTGACTAGCTTGCTTACACTTGCACCACGGTGTTGTGAATAAAAACGAAATCTTTACCATAAACAATGGTTCTATTCAACTTGGAAAGAGGACATAATAAATTAAAACAATCAGTGTTAGCACCTTTATATCCGTAGGGCAGACATGTTGGATTATTCAAAAAATTCCACCCAGAGATCAACTAAGGGGAGACAGTTTAGTAGAGTTCAACTAAAGCAAGCTAATTCTGCTGACCGTTGTTAGTAGGTTTGATCTTTATCTAACCCCAACCTGTATAGGTATTAGGTAATATGATATTTACAACAAGCGATGTCAGCTTAAGTAGTTATCTACTAAGCTAAGTATAGTTTGCAACGAAGCTTCAGTAGTGAAAATCAAACTCTGTGCGTTAGCGGATAGGTCAGCAAGCTTACTGACCATTGGGTTACAGAGAGCTCTCTTAGAATATGAATAAGTGGCCTGGGGTTATGTGTTTGTTCTACCCTAATTTATTCTCTGATTACCGTAGAGATGACCATTACACCCTAGAACAACAAATAAGTATTAGAAACAGTCAAGCAAACCTCTCATTAAAACTGTTAATGTAGGTTAGGTTTCTTCAGTGTTCTGGTTGGTCCAATTGGTAGGCTGGCTATGTGTCACGTGTACAGGCCGCACCAATGAAGTTAGAGGGCTAAAAAAATTTCGATATTCTAATTATGTCAACAAAGAAAATGTTCAGTGTAAATTTAATGCTAAATCAGTCCATAGTCTGCAGCCACTTAATTCTTGAAACTTCAGACTTTTTAATGCATCATCATCATCATCATCATCATTCTCTTAACGTACGTCGTTGGACGTAGACCTTCACCAAGATTCGCCACACTTCTTTATCGTGGGCGTCGCGGAGCCAGTACTTTCGAAACTCGTCTAGCTCGTCTCTTTATCTGATACTCTGCCGGCCTCGGTTGTTCATGCGATCTCGGGGGAATCCACGTCGTGAGTCGCGATGTCCATCGGTTGTCTGCCATTCTTGCGACATGGCCAGTCCATTGCCATTTGAGTTGCCCAACAAAAGGCCCGAGAAGTAACTCATTCATTGATCACCCCTTCTCCGAATGTTTTGATTGATCACATCCAACACAGCATGCTGACAAAAGACGTTGGTCACGAGACCTGTTTTCTATTGAGAGACTAACAAGCCCCGTTTCAAATGTTGTTGCTTTATATCGCAACTCAACTCAAGACGGTTTCTTTCTGCTGTGAGTAAATGAATTGCGATAAAAGCCACCATAATTAAAATAAGGTTTAATAGTAGTACAAAAATCAATAACAATGATTTACAACCTTTCATCTAATAAGTGAATAGATACAATGTATAAGTATGCAATTTATGGGATACTTTTTTAACACTCACCGAATCTGCGATGCGGTTGTTGTATTACATCTCCCTCTTACAAACGACCTTATTCCAATCATCTATACCAACAAATGACAGTTGAACACCGTAGAGAATAATCGATTTCCTTCGTCAATTGATTTCCTACACAAATCCCGTTCCTTGGTAACAGCGAACCTGCATCAACAAAGGAGACGAGGAGGCGAAATGAAACCCATTTCATACTTCACCCGTTATTCACTCGGCTTCTCTGATTTGAGATTTCCTACCGACTCTGTTCCACGCTGCATTGTCCACTACTGAATCGTGGTACTACTATTAGGCTATTTCTGTGATTAAGTATTTTCACAAATATAAATATCTGGCCGAGTTTTGAATCGTCTAATTTTGTAGCTTTTTTTTTAAATTTATCACAACGGCTTTTTTTTTTCTTTTTCTTCAAACAGGTCTGGTTAGTCACTGATTTGAAACTGTCACGCGACCAACGTCTTTTGGTTGCAGTGAAGTGTTTGGGGGGTAATCAGTTAGAAAAATTGGGTGATCAATGAATAAGTTACTTTTTTTGACAGTAATCATTAAATGAAAGTCTGGATTAAAAAAAATGAAAATAAGCAGACAAGAACCAAGTGATCAACTTAATATAAACACAAATTGTGAACTGACCCCCTCCCCCAAAAGTATGGGGATGGTGAAAAAAAAAGAAAATGTTCTTTCTGGACGTAATAAGGGGTAAAAAAAATTTGAATTTTCAGCCCTCTAGCTACTTTGTTGCAGCCTTTATGCTTGATACATGGAGAGATAGCCAGCCAGACAGACCAACTTGAAAACTTTAAAAAACCTATGTTGGCAGTTTTGGTTAACGGTTTATGATAAAGTCTTATTGTAAATATAACTAGCATCCTGAAGGAAATTACGAATCACCACCACCCACATATTCTGGGTTGGGGATGATCAATTAAAAAGTTGGAAAAAGGTGTGATCGATGAATGAGTTACTTCTCCCCTCTTTTGTTGGGTGTGGTCAATGAAAAAAAAGTTTTGAATTTTCAACAAAAAAAAAGCACTAATTGGTGACAAATTTTGTAAGAACTTACATTGCACATTGAACTACCACTAAAAACCTATTTTGGAGGGGAATTTAAAGAAAAAAACAAAACAATTCTCCTATTCATTGAGAGAGAGAGAGAGAGAGAGAGAGAGAGAGAGAGAGAGAGAGAGAGAGTGTGTGTGTGTGTGTGTGTATGTTTGTGTGAATGTGAGTGTGAGTGTGTGCAAAATTTCAAGTTTCTGTTATGAACGGTAAGGGCTCGGCGAAGTCCAGATAGATAGGTAGATAGGTAGATAGATAGATAGATAGATAGATGGATAGAATGATTGATGAATCACTTAAACCAAGAAACTGTGATTAAACCGATCTGTTATGGGTAGCCGTAAATAACAGGTATTCTCAAACTTCTAACAGCGTGCCCGTTTATCTACCCAGCAGTGTAGGCGTACTCTTTGCGAAGAAATGATTATAAAACGTATGGAGTCCCTTAAACAGACAATAGGCATGCAGTATTAGATTCCGTCTGTCAACGCAGGTTTCTCCAGTTTTTAAAAATATACCACGCGTACAAGCTGCAGTAATGGAGTTGGGAGGAAAACTTCTACAAATACTCCTTATTACGTAAAAAAAAAAAAATGTTTTTCCTTAAACGCCCCAAATAAGTTGTCCGTGGGGTCGGGAGTTCAACTGCATTGTCTGTTCATCCTAAATTGGTCCCTTAGTTTGTGCCCCGTTGCATTCACGCTTGAAAATTTAAACCCCCCCTTTTTTTAGTGATCACTGCCAAACAAAGGGCTAGAGAAGTAACCTATTCATTTTTTCACGTTTTCATAAACCGATCAACTCGCACACGTCACGTTACCAAAAGGCGCTGGTCACGTGACAGTTTTTCTATTGAGTGAATAAGCAGATTCGTTTGTTTGCAATTCCATTCTTTCGGTTCCATATTCTATGAGATGGATGAGCTGGGCTCTTTGCAATAACTCGATTCTAAGCGCACTCACCGAGAGACACACCTGCACATCGTTGTCAGTTGACAGCCTTGAATATAATGAGGTTTACACTGAAGGATGAAAGAAAAATAAAACGTGCATCAAGAATAAAGAGGGGAGTTGAACGAACGCGCTGATAATACGTGAAAAACCGGAGATGTTTGATTTTACGGAATGATCTTTTTGATTTATGCAGTTTGGTTAAATGAATGTCAGGTTTACAAGACTCGAGTTACGTCGAGTTCAGGTATGTGACTCGCAGACCACATATGGCTCAACATGATTTTCTGTATGACACGCTTGATTCCATAATTGTACATCCCAGATATCTCCAAGTATTGAAAACCTTTTAAAAAATGTCCAACGCCTAGTTTCTCAGTACAATTCGTCGGTGATTCATTTATCTTTTTAGATGTATGCAACTTTTATTGTAAGTAGTTTTCATTTTGGTCCGTTCTGTGTTGGATATAATGTTCATTGTATTCTCCTTTAGAGTTGAGTTCGGATTCGTGATGAGTAACGTTTCATGATACCAATTCCTCGAAAGGGTTGTCAATGCCTGGTTTAGATCCTTGTGATTACTTCGAGGTCCCGTTGTTTTTCCAGCCCTGTACTCCTATCCCCCGCTGTAATATCTCTGGCGTAGCCCTAGGGGTATATGTACCCAAGAACTGTACCCGTCACAACGGGCACACAACCGTGGCATGCATAAATACAGAGTAATGCCGGGACGACGTATGTCACGAGATGAAAATTCAATAATACACGAAATCAAGCGAAGAATCACCCTATGATGGCAAGCCCTCGGCAGAGCAAGCTCAACCTTCAAAAGTAAGACGATCCCAATAATCCTAAAAAGAAGAGTATACAACCAATGCATTCTCCCAATAGTCACTTATGGAGCTGAAACATGGAACCTAACCAAGAGACAAACCTACAAACTGAGAACCATGCACATGAGAGAATCATAGTCAACCTCACATGGAGAGATAACATGGCTGCACAGTATATCAGAGAGAAAACGGGAGTCAGAGACATCATAGAATCTATTATTATTATTATTAGAAAACTCGAATGGCAATGGGCTGGTCATGTTGCAAGAATGACAGACAACCGATGGACATCACGTCTCACAACATGGATCCCCAGAGATCATATGCGAAGCCAAGGCCGACAGAATACAAGATGGAGAGATGAACTCGAAAAATTTAGAAAATACTAGCTCTGCAACGCCCATGATAGAGAAATGTGGCGGATCCTGGGAAAGGTCTATGTCCACCCACGGACGATACAAGATTGATGATGATGATGATCCAAGAAGGGTATCGAATCTTTTAAATATCCATTTTTTTTAAACGAATACAAACATGATATAAGGCTGCTGAGCCAATGCAGATTGCATTGTGGGCGATTTTTAGATAGACAAATTAACAATTACTCTGACACCTCAGCTGATTTTTCTGACATATTTAGCTGATAGTCGACAACTTCTCAAAAGATAGAAAAATAAGATAAAACTTCAAAATCGTATAGAATTTAATTCTAATCTCATTACCCAGAACAAAGATTGAAGAAAAAAAAATCTGAGAAATAATTATGTGTGTACACTTTGTAGAACCGAAGATATTGAGAAAAAAATCTTCTTGGTTATTGTAGAAATTTTCGTTTTGCAATGAGAAATTAGCGAAAACTGTAACGCCAAAATACACATAGATATCTACAAAATATCAACTATATGTTGGATTTTGGTAAAAGTGGGAACCCTCTACTGCATACGTCTCACAGAGCTTTTCCCAAGATGCAATGTGTGCAAAGTAAAAATGGGAACCCTTTACTGCATATGTCTCACACAGCTTCTATGCTGCAACACATATGTTTGTGTTAGTGTCTTACTCAACCCGTGACATCTGAACTTCGGAAGCCATTTCTAGAGGTTAATGTAAGCAAATTGGGCTAGGACTTTCATAATCAAAAGATGGCTCTGCACACAACGCCACCCGTGGTCATTCAATATTGGTGTGCTTGTACGTCCCCCCAAAAGATATAAACAAGAAACTCTATAGATATGATTTACTGCAATGATGAAGTTTTACAACATTCGAGCCAGGAGTTATTTTAGTGATTTTTGCAGACGATAATATCCTGAGTGAAGAAAGAATGTGTTCAAGTGAGGCTCACATTTTGTAACGCTATTCCAAGAAAAATGATTAATGGGCGATTGAATTTTCTGGTTATTTTGGGTAATTTTGATACATTTTCTTCGATTTTTCGTAATTTTCCTTCGATTGGTTATTCTATTTATGCCGTCCTAGTTCGAGTGACCTATTCTCGGGAGGTCGTTCCCATTAATATAATGCATATATATATATATATATATATATATATATATATATATATATATATATATATATATATATATATATATAAGGAAAGCCAAACATTTTAGTCATGGTTTCGAGGTATTGTAGATTTCAATAAGCTCTAACTGGTTTCGTACATGTCTTTCAGAAGGCTGATATATGTATATATATATATATATATATATATATATATATATATATATATATATATATACTACATTTACTTTTAGTAAATTTTCCATTAAAAGTGACAGACAAGGAGCGTCTTTTTAATCTGTCTGTAATCTTGTTTTCTGAACAGTAAGACTCCATCTTGCCTTTGAAAATGGCTGATAGTACTACTGAAAGCGTTGTATCTTTGGAGAAATATCTATATTCAAATAAGAAAAAGATTACTGAAAGATTAAAAAAATAATCCTCCCAGTCAAACATATATATATGTGTGTGTGTGTGTGTGTGTGTGTGTGTGCGCGCATGCGTGTGTGTATTATAGGGGATAATGATATCTGACAAAATATAAATGTAATCACAATTTGGAAAATCTTTGAATATAGTAATTTATTCTAATACCGATAACGCGTTTCGCTACTTCATAGCTTTTTCAGATCTATTTCATAATGGAAATACAGTTTGAAGTAAATTTTATTGTAGTTGTCATGAAGGTGATAGATAACAGATACTGAGGATGTTTTGTTCTTATGGAAATAACTTTAGATTTTCGGAATCTCAATCAGTGTCTATCTTGCTTTCCTCGCTGTTTACGCCGAACTGTAATTTTTTAGCGATTAAAACTATAAAATTGAAATAATAATCTATGTGTTTATACGCCTGTTTTTCTTATTTTGTATTTGTTAAAGTATCAAATTGTAGACCCTTCGAAATCTGCATATTTCAAGTCTTATGGGTTTCGAAATAACCGTGGGATTTCAAGAGGTTTCATTAGAATATACATGGTAGTGCAAAATATTCTTTTAGGCCACTGTTTTTTTTGTGTGTGTGAGTGTGAGTGGGTGTATTATTTTGTGTGTGTATGTAAAGAATGAAAATTCTCTGCTTATTTTGCACCACACTGCTTATATTATACAAGATATTTAATTTTACAAAAAGAACACACAAGAAAAAATGATTTGCAATAGATGATTGTACTAAGAAGGGAGAACAGTAAAAAAGAAAGAAAGAATGAAAAAAGATAGAAAGAAAGAATGAAAAAAGATAGAAAGAAAGAATGAAAAAAGATAGAAAGAAAGAATGAAAAAAGATAGAAAGAAAGAAAGATTTACAAAAGAAAGATACGAGAAACAAAAGACTTGCAATATAAGCTCAAACTGAGATAATAAAAGAGCAGGAAGAAAGAAAGAAAGAAAGAAAGAAAGAAAGAAAGAAAGAAAGAGAAGAAAAGAAAGACTGGAATTTCGGGAGGATATGGTATTAAGAAGAAGGGAAAACAGGAAAGAAAGAAAGATTTACAAGATGTTTCTCAAGAGGGGGGTCGGGGAGGTCAAATAAGATGATTTAAGAAGTTGCCGGTTCTATAACTGGCTTTCACATAAGGCGTGGCTTTACGCCTGAGTCGTTCAGTTATTCCGGATGATATGCTGAATGAAAGGGAGACAAAAAAAGAAAGAAAATACAGAAATGGTTTCACTTTATTGCACTTGGTTTGAGTTTGGTTGAGCTTCAAGAGACGCCACCAGTTCTGCAATTCCAAGCCATTTCTTTTTATTTGTTAACCATTCTTTCAATCTGTTCTTTTGAAAGGAAAGAGAGAAGTAGGGAGGAGGGGACTTGACTGATGAGGCTGTGTTGCAATGATGCTTATTTAGATGTTAGAAATCGTCAACCATAACTGTCAACAAAAGGGTTGACATTGGTTACTTCAGTTTTCATATTGGTCCGGTTGGCTGGCTATGTTTACACGTACAGGTGACATCAATGGAGCTAGAGCACTGAAATTCTGACGTTCACTCCTTATTATGTCTAGTACTTTTATTTTTGTTTTTCACAAAATTCACCCCTAAAATAGTGGTTGTGGTGGGGGATTCAATCCACAATTTAAATTTATGCTAAATTGGTCCTGTTTGTGTCCAACTGTGCCCAGCCTCGTTATTTCAAACTATTTAGCGTCCAGCAAAAGGTGAAAGAAGTATCTCATTAATTGATCACCTCGTTTCCAAATTTTAATTGATCAGCCCAACATAGCGTGCTGATAAAAAACATTCGTTACGCAACCATTTCTGCTGAGGGACTAAAGCCACCGAAACAAGAGAGAGAGAGAGAGGGAGAGAGAGAGAAAGAGAGAGATAAAGAGATAAAAAGGTGGGGATGAAAGGGAGGGGAAATTGTTGAAAGAGGAGATTTTTTAATTTTGAATGTTTAAAGAAAATGTAATGAGATTTTGAGACGTGTCCAAATCACCAATAAAGAACGCAGGGAAATGTTCCACACCAGACTGCATCCACTTAACGTACCAAATGGACTCACCCAACCCTTCAAGCTAGAATTGAAAAACAGATTTGATATCCTTACCGATGAAAACGACACCGTACCCTTTAATTTTACGATATATTGAAAATAACTCTTTTAACCAGATTTTTTCAAGTCGCAATATTCTACATGTATGAGAATCAACTGGATCAAAGAGAGACTACTTGTTAGTCCTCATCCTCCTCCCCCTGCTACTACAACCACGGATGGTGGACACATCGTTGAACTTTTGGTTCTTGCTTAGGTACGTCGTTTTATATTGATAATGTAGCACTAATGGGTGACTGTTTGCTCGAACCATTTGGATGAGGAGGAACAAGGGTAAGTGGGAAAAGTTTTAAGAGAAAGGGTAAGTCGGTGAAAAGAAACGAAAAAAAACAGGTCTGGTTAGTCAATCAATAGAAACCGTCACGTGTCCAATGTCTTTTGGCAGCATGCGTTGTTTGGGGGTTATCGATTCGAATATTGGAATAAGGGCTGATCAATAAATAGATTACGTTTCTCACCTTTTCTTGGATCACTGAAAAGTTTGAATTTTCCAAAAACTAGCGGGCAAAAACTAGGGACCAATTTTAACGTAAACTTACAGTGTAAATTGAAATCACCCTAAAAACCTATTATGGAGGTATTTGAAAAAAATAAGCAACGTTTTTTTCCGGAGACAATAAGTAGTAAATATTGAAAATTTTCAACCTTCTATTCCTTCGGTGTAACCTGTATGCGTGATTCGTACATACATAGCCAGCGAGCTGGACCAACTTAAAAACTGAAGAAACCTTTTTTGACAGTGTTGGTGACAGTTTTGGTTGACAGTTTCTAACAAAGAAAGAGAAAACAATTGGGCAGATGGAAATAGAGAGAGGATATGAAGGAAGGGATGATGCTGAATTAAGAACATTTACAAAAAGAAGATACGAGAAGCAAAAACTTGTAATAGATTATCATACGAAGAGAAGAGAGCGGTGGGGGTAGAGAAAGAGAGAGAGAGAGAGAGAGAGAGAGAGAGAGAAAGAAAGAGAAAAAGTAAGGAAAACAGAATTACAGAGAGGAAGGTCGTTTAGAATCTATTGGAAGTAAAAAGAAAAATTTTCAAAAGGAAGATACGAGATATAAAAGACGTACAATAGATGCTTACAATGAGAAAAGAGAGAAGCGTGTAAGTAAGAAAGGAAGGATATGTTGTAAATTGTATAGACATAACCTCAAACCACCCGATTGCTCGTGAAAATCTCAATTCTTTTTTTTAGATATTGAAATAAAAGAAATTTCATAGCAAGAGCCAGAAGTTCAATGAGACGTCCACGATAAAGATTAAACGCCATAATTGACATCACGTCACTGTAAGTATAGGATAATTTTAGGTGAGAAGCATCCTATCAACAGACACCTTTCTATCAAGTCTCAAGCAAATGTGACCTGAAACAGCTGAGAAACGATACGGGGATATATCTACCAACTGACCGACGAGGATACCTTTAATGCAAATAATCTAAAATACAAATACAGTCCCAAGTAATCATAGATTAACTTCAAAATATTATTTTTTCATCCGCAGATGTTTCCGTCTTATTTTTTAGAACTTTTTTGTCGGACTCCAGAACCGGATTTGACTTTATTTTTCTAACGTCACAAGAGTAAGGACAAGACTCACCAAAATTAGGAACTATTGTGATTTGAACTCACGACCAACCGGCCGCTAGAAGATTGTCTTACTGACTGAACTAAATTGACAAGTCTAAGAACTTGAAACAAATTTATCTCACGGATACGCACGAGTTTATTTTATTCTAATCAATAGATACATCTATTACATACATATATATATATATATATATATATATGTATAGAAATATATATATATATATATATATATATGTATAGAAATATATATATATATATATATATATATATATATATATGTATAGAAATATATATATATATAGAGAGAGAGAAATATATATATATATATATATATATATATATATATATGTATAGAAATATATATATATATATGTATAGAAATATATATATATATATATGTATAGAAATATATATATATATATGTATAGAAATATATATATATATATATATATATATGTATAGAAATATATATATATATATATATATATATATATGTATAGAAATATATATATATGTATAGAAATATATATATATATATATACATATATATATATATATATATATTCACACACACGCACACACACACATATATATATATATATATATATATATATATATATATATATATATATGTGTGTGTGTGCGTGTGTAATTTTTTTATTCATTATATATACAATAAAAAAGCTGCAGTCATCATCTTCAAGTGGAATAGAAATAGAAGTTGAGTTTGATCCGGTAGCAACCAATTTAATATTAATTTGTTCAGTTGTAAATTTTGATTATTTGTTTTACTTTACACTTGTTAATTGAAGTGCTAATGATTTAAATTCAAGTGAAAAAGATACTAAAAGGAAGATACGAAAAACAAAGGACGTGCAATGTATGCTCACATTTAGAGAAGGGATAGGGATAAAGAAGGAAAGAAAAATAACTCTTTAGTTCTTGCTGTTTTCTCTTTTCTTTTTCACGTATTCATAAGTAAGAACTTTTTTTCCCAATATGACAACCCCCACTCAAAATTCTGGATCCACCCTTAAACAGGTTTTTCAGACCTTATTCCAATGATGCTGAACTTACGAGACACTTTGTATGACTAGTTTCAAAGATAAACAGTACCCTTATGCTGCATACGGCTTCAACTATCCGTGCTTGGGTTCCACGTATCGCATTAGTTTTTTCTCGGCCCATACGATACATGGAGTAGACTTAGGGGCGAAAAGCACCCGAGATGGCGTCGCCCACTCGACTTTTTTACCCGAAGGTAGAAGGAGAGATGGATTCATACCTTTCCCATGGGCAATTGTGTGAAATGTACATTAACTGTCTGGGTCGGGATTTTCATCTCAACTCATCCAGTCCCCTCTCCATGCTGTTTCCCCACTTGGTTACTAGGCAAGGTTGTCTCATTGCATGGTCACACTGGTGCAGTCGCCCGGGTGACCCCAATAAATTAGGGACCCTGACATCATCATCATCATCGGTCTTTTATCATTCATCGTTGGACATAGACCTTCCCCAGGGTTCGCCACATTTCTCTGCAATGAGCATCGCAGAGCCAGTATTTTCTGAACTTCTCTTGTTCATCTCTCCATCTTGTATTCTGCCGGCCTCAGTTTTGCCAGTGATCTCTGGGGATCCATGTCGTGAGTCGTGATGTTCACCTGTTGTCTGCCATTCTAATTTGAAAAATAAAAACTTAATTCCAATGTGTTTAGGGTGAGGGTATTAGGGTCCCCAGTACATTGCTTTGCCTAGGGGCCTCAAATATTCTAAAGATGGTCCTGTGTCCCAGCACCTTCATAGTTTTAAAACAGCAAAAAAAAAAAAAACTTTTTTTTTCTTATTCACCTTCATCTTAATTGTTGCTGCTTCTTATCGCAACTAAATTCAGGCTGGATGCCCTTCGGCAGTGAATATATAAACTTACAGTGCAGATCGATAAAAAGCAACAACAATTGAGATGAAAGTAAATAGTTGCAAAAAATAATAGATAATAATTTACAATACTTCATTTCATGAAATAAATGCAGTAGAAAAATTGGATTGAACTTAACTACCAGTTAATAATCAACGTGGTACAGAAGTGATCGGGATAGGTAATGATTTTAGGAGTTTGGTTTGAATACACGCTTACGATTGAGTTCCAGTAGCTTAGTAGTAAGAGCGGCCACGCATTAAGCATAGAGGGTCGTGAGTTCGATTCTAATCGGGAACTTATTCTTTACTCCGATCAGCGCTGTTAATTTATTTACTCACTACTGAACCGAACCTAGCCTGAGTTTAGTTGCGATAAAAAACAGCGACAGCTAAGATGAAAGTAAATAGAAGCCAAAAATTAATAGCAATAATGATTCGCGTTACTTCATCTGATAAAAGAAATGGAACAAAATGGATTGGAGCCAATAAAACTTTTCCATGAAACGACATTTGAGTTCGTGACATTAATTCATTTACCTTTTGTCTCTTTCTTTTACAAGGTTTTAATTTCTTGAAGAGGAAAGTCTGTGAGGAATGCGTTGGGATTACAAACAAGTAATTTCCATGAATATCCGTCAGCGTCGGATGAATCCAACCAGATCTTTGGAAATCCATGGAAACAGAAGACGATGATTTCTAATCGGAAACCGGAAGGAATCCTCCAAAGAGCGACATCCGAAACCTCACGACTGTGTCAGAGGGAAAATCCCGAAGTTTTAAATGATTAATCGGTACACATCAGGATGACGTTGGCGTGTCTTTTATTTGAAGGTATTCACTAAATTTAGCTTAGTTTGGCACAAGGCCGAAATTATGGAGCACGAACTGCAGATCGAATGTCTTATAATTATAGTGATATGCGTTCTAGTAGGGTTTTTTTTCGTGTCCACGTATCTCTATCAGACGCTGTTCGGACTGCCAGTCGGTCCAAGTTGCATTAAACAACAGAAAGACAAGGAAGGGTATTGTGTTTTACCTACTAGCTGCTATTATGACAAAAGAGAAGGTGTGATGTCATAAAAAGATGTAACGTCATTAAAGGTATATCTCCAGATCAATTAATGGTGTATCATGCGTTTGTTTTTCTGTTGTCAACTACCGTTTGTTATAAATAGCTAAAACTCTGTATAATGGCTAAAATCGGCTAAACTTCTCAATTTCCAGCTACTTTAATAGTTAAAAATGTTGCTTATACTCGTTTAAACCCCAATTGCCAAATAAAGAAGCCATGCACTAAGGATCCAGAACAAATAATTGGTAAAAATGGTACACTTCAATTCAAAATTATCAATTGGATTTTTAGTAGATAGATTTTCGGGTGAACCTTCCTCAATCTCCCCCTCCTGCTTCTACGACCACAATTGGTAATGCTACTACGACTTCATTTACAATCCCTGTAGAAATCACGGATATGGACGTATAGATGGTGGATGTATCATTGGACTTATGGTTTTTGTTTTTGATAGCCAGATCTTCGAGTGAACTATTCTCACTCTCCTCTTCCTCTTCTTCTGCTACTACTACCACAGCTAGTAGTATTACAACCGTTTAGAATCCTTTTGAAATCGGAAGTCTCAAATATGGACGTATAGATGGTGTACACAGCCTTGAACTTGGGTTCGTCGAAACGTCAAAAATGAAATTTAGAAGTCCAGAAAATGACCAAAACGTCAGAAATGAAATTTAGAAGTCCAGAAAATGACCAAAACGTCAGGAATAAAATTTAGAAGTCAAGAATTGACCGAAACGTCAGAAATAAGATTTAGAAGTCCAGAAAATGACCGAAACATCAGAAATAAAATTTAGAAGTCCAGAAAATGACCGAAACGTCAGAAATAGAATTTAGAAGTCCAGAATTGACCGAAACGTCAAAAATAAAATTTCAGTAATGTATAACAATGCTTCCAATAGGTTCATTCATTTCTCATACTGTTCAATTTACCATCATCCATACCAATATTTATTCGTACTAACCATCAATAGACGGTAGTTGTTCAGCAAGCAGTAACTCATATTGCCTCGTTGTCTGTTGGAAAATAATCAAAAATATAGTTTGAATTAAAAAAAAAAAAAGAATTTAAAAAACATCGGCAGAATTACCGAAGACGTTCTTAAATGAAGGTGATTTGTACAAATTGTCTTCAGTTGAAAGCAAAATTGGTGCAAAAAATAAATAAACAAAAGCCTCAATACTTCAGGTCAATTTTTTTCGCGTTGTTGATGATAATGATGATGACTTTCCAGGGTCATGTGACGACAGTCTTCCAATCATCGATCAAATTCTGGTTGAAGAAAGAAAGGAAGAAAAAAAAAGCCATTTTGGGGAGAAAAAAATCATTTTCTTTGAAATATTTTGTACGAAAGAATTATTTGAATGAGTGCGTGTGTGTAGAATTGTTCTAATTTTCAACAGCAAGCTTTTGTGACATTCTCTCTTTCACCCTTTCTCTCTCCGCCCTCTTTCTCTTCCTCATCCTCTTCTTCTTTCTTTTTCTCGCTCTCTTTCCTACGCCCACTTTCTCTCTTCAGCCCTCTCTCCCTCTTTCACTTTCTCATCCTCGTCTTTCTTTTTCTCGCTCTCTTTCTCACGCTCACTATCTCTCTTCGCCCTTCTCTCCCTCTTTCTCTTCCTCTTTTCCTCGCCGTCTTTCTCACCCTCTCTCTCACCCTCTCTCTCTCTCTCTATCTGAATGACTTGATAGTGTCACTGAGGATGTACGATCGCTATCCGGAGAGTACAAAGTCATTTAATATTAATGAAAATATTGCCTACCTAGGGCAATGGCACCTTAGTCTTCTTCGGAGTTACCCACTAAAAACTTCACACTTTTCCTAGGTTCCATCCCACGTTCAAATACCGTCTGAAAAGTCCCGGTATAGCCATGAGGTACCACGTGCTGATCAAGTTCAGCTCTACAATGGATGAGAGCATATTCATTTGTGGAAGATGAGTAAATGTTGTCATCAGAACTTGACAATTATATTTCACTTTTTAAACAAAGGCGACAAATATGGTTCAGAATCCAGTGAGTAGGAAGGTAACTAACAATAGCCTGCGAGATTTGCATTCTGACTATCAATCGATGGTAGTCGACCAGCAAGCAGTGCCTCATACTGATGTTTCGTCGACTGGGAAAAGAGTTTTAATGAAGAATAAGGAATAGAGGGAAAACCATCGAAGACGTTCTTGAATGAAAGTGATTTATTCAAATTGTCTTCAGATGAGAAAAAAAATGAATAAACAGTTCTTGTTAGTCACTCAATAGAAACTGTCACGTCTTTTGGTAGCATGCTGTGTAGGGGGTGATCAAACGAAAAATGGGGGGTGATCAATGAATGAGTTTATGAATAAGTTATTTCTCTCACCTTTTGTTGGATCATTAAAAAGCCTGATTTTAAAAAAGCAAATGTGAATGCTGCCAGACACAAACTAAGGGATCAATTTACCATAAACTTACGTTACAAAGTGAACACTCACTAAAAAAACATATTAGAGGAACGTTTTTTTCTAGATATAATAATGAGTAAATTTCAGCCCCGTATCCGTGATACGTACATATGAAGCCAGGCAGCCAGGCAGCCAGACCCCCTTGAAAACTAACGAAACCTATTTTGACTGTTTTAGTTGACGGTTACCAATAAAAACAACGACGATGTTCATGATTATACTGATGTTGACCTTTCCAAGGTCTTTGGACGACAGTCTCTCAATAATGAGTAATCGATTGAATTTTGATTGAATTGAGAAAAGACAAAAAACAGAAGCAGTTTGATTGAAATAGTTTGTGCGAAAAAATATTATTTGAGTGTGCGTAAATTTCTGCTAATATTTAACAGCAATATTATGTGACCTTCTCAATCAGTGTCTCTCTCTGTATCTCACTCTGTATCTCTCTCCCGCTCTAATTTCTTTCTTTGTGTGTGTGTATTGCTGGATAAAGTTCCTTGGAAAGTATCCAGTCATTTGATATTAACCAAACTGTAGCCCCGGACAATGACGCCTACACTCTTCTTCAAAGCGCCCCTTCAACTTTTGAAAAACAGTCCGAAATGTTCTCTTTCGGGATCACAATGTGCTGTCCCTTCACGTTCTCCTTAATCTCGTCCACAGCTTGAAGTATTTTTGAGAAAAAGTAAGAAATTAAGTCAGATTGAGCTAAATCCAGAAAGTAGAGAGAATAATAGGAGAGATGGGAGATGCGAGGTTTTGCCAAAAAAGCTGCATGAGGCGTGGAAAATGGCCAGACACGACCGTTGTGAGTGCAACGGTCACACAGTACTCAATCTCACTCAATGATGTCTCACTTCCGATTGAATAACACCACGAAAATGTGTCAGTTCACTCATGCGCAGTAAGGTCTCCTCTTATTGGTTGCCAAGTTACATAATATGATAATGATACTATGACTATCTGACTTTACAAGCAGATATGTCTGAAACCAAGGGGAAAGAGTGTCTGGTTTATATTTTTAGATTCATTTGGAAACCGGCTCGAAGAGAACTTTAAAAAAATAACAGAATCAGAGAATGTTTGTTCTCGTAGCTCAGAGAGACATCGATAGATTCTCTGATTCATATCAGATTTTCCTTCTGGAAAATTTTATCGCATGCGTCCTAAAATTAATTACTATAAGGCCAGGAACCATCTATTTCACAACCACACTGGAAAAAAGTGTGTGGCTGGGCAGCATAAAAGAATGTGTGGTCCTGCATGAGAGAGAGAGGGGAACAAATGCGATCGTGAGGACACACACGAGGTTCTCAAGATATTCAAAATAGCTGGATACTTTTCGAACAGACCACATATTGATCAGGTTTGCCGCTACAATGGAAGAAAGTATTTTTTTGTGTGTGTGGAAGAAAAGTACCCATTGTCATACGAACTTGACGATTATTCTTCGGTATTTTGAACAATGACTACAAATATGCCACAGGTCAGAATCCAGTGAGCAATTAGCTAACTAACAATCGTAAGTGAGATTTGCATTCTAACTATCAGTCGAAAGTAGTCGCCCAACAAGCGGTTGTTACACTACTTTTTTTGTCTGCTGGAAAGGAGTAAAGAACAGAAGTTTGAATTTCAAAAAACAAAAAACAAAAACAAAAAAGGAATGAATATAATAAAGGGATTGTTACTGCTGAAGTTCTTGAATTGTCTTCAAATGAAACAGAAATTGGAATAAACAATCCATCCATATGAAAGTCGTACATGCAAATTGATATGTTCAGTTGTATATTCATTTCGTTATATGCCCTGTCCGAGTCCTATTATAACCTCAAAGTTATAATTGATTGGTCCATGAAAAAAATATACAAACAAATATTTAAAAAACAAAACAAAACAAATGAAGTGTTGTATTAAAATGAAATAGGCTGTTTTAACCTAGCAACGAATGATACGACACAGAATCGGTGGACATTTGAAATTTAAATAGAAGGATCAGGGGTGTGTTACCAGAAGAAATGCTAAATGTTCAGTTGGGACTTTAAAACAAAAATTAGAATTAGAATAATACCTGATAGAATAGCTTTGGATTCCGAAGTATCAGTCCATAGATAAATAACCCAGTCATTTTTACGAGTATATACTTGCAAATACTACCCTTTTTGTGATCTCTCCATGTGTTCGTTGCATAGTTCTCAGTTTGATGGGGAATCTTTTGATTAGGTTTCATGTTTCTGCTTTATAGGTGACTATCGGTGAGATGCATTGGTTGCATATTCTTCTTTTCAGGACAAATGGGATCGTCCTGTTTTTGGAGGTTTAGCTTGCTCAACCGAAAGCTTGCCAAACATTAGTAAACTCAGAAGGGCAATGGGTTGGTCATGTAAAAATGATTGGGTTATTTATCTTTGGATCGATACTTAGGAACCCAAAGCAATTTTATTAGGTATTATTCTAATCTTAATTTTTGTTTCAAAGTCCCAACTCAACATTTAGCATTTCTTTTGTTAACACACCCCTGTTTCTTCGTCATGTTGCAAATAGGTCAAATAACCGCCGAATATCACGACTCACAACGCGGATACCAAGAGATCATAAGCGAAACAGTGGACGACGAAATATGAGATACCGTGAAGAACAAGACAAGTTCAGAAATAGGGAGAAAGTTGTATAACTTTGATGTTAATGATCAGGATAAATCTACGCATACACACATGCACAAATAATTCCTTGTAAAAAAAATTTCAACAAGTAGATATTGTCACCAAAATGGCTCAATCACCCTTTCTTTCTTTTTTTCTAATATTTCGCTAACCAGTTTTCTCTGTCATTGCTATCGCGTTGCACCCATGATAGAGAGTACTGGTGAAACTTGAGGAAAGTTGAAATCCAACGACAGACGCTAAAAGGATGATGATGATGATGCAAATAAACGAACAAATGCACCAATTCCTCAGGTTTTTCATATACATCTCTTTTGCAGTGATGCTGTCGTTGATGATGGCGACTTACAGGCTTACGAAGAATTATTTGTATATGTGTGTGTGTGCATAGATTCGTCCTGATTATCAACAGCAAGGTTATACGTCGTTTACTCCATTTCTCCCTTCCTTACTCTCCCTCCTTACTCTTTCCAGCTTATTTTTTTCTGAAAGTGATATTTAACAGTAATATTATGCGACATTCTCTGTCGTCTGTCTGTCTGTCTGTCTCTCTCTTTCACCCTCTCTCTCTCTCTCTCTCTATCTATCTATCTATCTATCTATCTCTATCTCTCTTCCTTTTTTAGTATGTACGACCCTTCATTTTATATGAACGAAAATATAGCCTACTTTCGACAATAGCGCCATACTCTCCTTCAAAATACCCCCTCCGGACCTCACACATTTATCCTAGCATTGCTTCCACTTTTCAAAACAGTCTGTAAAGTCCCCTTTCCAGATTGCCATCAACTGCTCCTTTGTGCTCCCCTTAATCTCGCCCTAAATTTGGAATCAAGGAGTCACATTGAGCCAAATCTGGACTGTTGTAGTGGAGGCTGATAGACTTGGGCCATGCGATGTTTTGCCCCCCCCCCACACACACAAGACGCGAAGAATGAATTGCCCGATCATTGTGCATGCAACAGTCACATAGTACACAATCTCACTCGATGACGTCTCACTACCGACTGAATGATCACACGAGTGATTGTCTGCTCGCGCAGGCAAAGTCAGGTCTCCTCTAATTGGTAACAATATTTTGTTTCAGAAATTCTAACAGAAAGAAGGTCGGAGAGAACAGCAGTCGCAACTTTGTGATGAATACAACGAAGTGGTGGAAATTGTTCTGGATAAATCAATGTACAATAGTAACAGCACTTAATCTCAGAAATTCAGATAGAAAGATAACCAGAGAGTACAGCAGCCGAAACGTTGTGATAAAGATAACAAAGGCGGAGAAACTTGCCCGAATATCTAAACTGAAACAGGGTTAACCAAAATGTGTACAATGGGTTATGTACGAATACGTTCTCCAGAGTCAACTATCTTATTTACAATGCCAACAGGTCAATGACATTAAAACCTCATCTTTTGAACAATGTGAAATCATTTTGCAAAATCCATTTCTAAATAATTAGGATTTTTTTTCATTCGCCCGAAACCAAGATTATAATTATTTTGTGCAGCGAACGATCGATATATGATTCGGCGTTTGTTATTAACAATTTGCAAAATATCATTTGATAGAATCGAACTTGGTCTTGTCCATAATATTAAAGTCGATCGAATATAATGAAAGGAAATGGATTTTTGTGGAAAATTTAAGACGATTGAAATGAGACAAGATTTGATTAGAGTTCAAGTCACACTCTCCAGGCTAATATTATTCTAGTGATTGATTTTATTGTTTTATATATTGCCATTAAAGTTATCTATTATATTATATTACAGATATAAATAAAGATATAATTATTTCTCCGGGGAGGAATTTCAGAATATAGGTTGGGAGATTTTATTCGATTTTGTAAGTGTGCGTAAATGATCCAGTGAACGTATTTTTAAAGCGAATGAAACTACATTTTTGTTGTGAGTATTTCTCTCTCTGACCGCAAGGATTTGGCATACGTAATATGTGGCCTTCACTGGTGTGCTATTTTAAAAATACAAAACCGAAATATTGAAGTAAATCAAGTATTATTGCATTGCAATCTAACATTCAATTAAATTGGATTATTTTCTTCATTCTATGTCGCTAGCTAAAGCGCACGCAAATATTTATGTTAAAGGGATTGTTTTGCCCGAAAACCCAGACCATTTTGCTCGATTTACACTGTTTTACCCGAATTCTTTTTTTTAAGGGTGGGGGGTAACCTCATCTCTCTGGCTCGTACTTTCATGTTGCCATTGTTGCCATAGAGATTACAGACTTTCACAATCGCTAGTGTGGATCTTTGGTACTGGGGTAGGGGGATAATGCAGAAAGTTTTCATGTTGGTCGATGAAGGTTGAGTACCACTGTTCCGAATGAAGGGCCTCGTACAAAAAACAATATTCGCAAGCTTATGAATGATTGGAATGAGGTAATGGATAATGATTGGACCTATCTCAATTGGCAAATCACTAATAATCCTGAGGCCCCGCCCCTCCTCACTAAAGTTCGCTTCACGCCACTTTTTTAACGAAATCCCCTATATACTTAACTCCAGGTCTCTTCTATCTCCTAACCTTTGACGACTCAGTCTAACATTCCATCATTTCAACTTTTAGGGTCTGGGAACGCTCAAAAACTTTTGCTATATGAATTAATGGTGATTGCTTAATTGCTGTAGGCCATTTCGGTTTACGAAAAGTTTTTATAGAATGCTCTTCTTTGGGATTGTAGAGAGAGTAAACCTGAATTCGTGATATTTTTTCTGCTCCTAAATTTGGATATTATTTTTGGCAACGGTTTTGTAATTAGGGTCTGTGGACCCCGATGGGTCAGTTGAATAATGCCCGAGGGTCTTATTGCAGAAAAACAACATCATTAATTGCACAGCAATCAAAAAACATAATCATTCTTCATGGATCTGTACAATATATTAGAATTCGAATAAACGTAATCCATTTTAAATAAATTTGATTTTTGAAGTTCAAAAATTGATTATTATTGTTGTTGATTACTTAGTCTAAAAACTGAATGCTAAAAATTGGGGTCCGCCCGAGTCTTTCCTCCATAGGAGGGGAGCTTGAGTTTTTGAATCAACAAATTCATGGGATAACAACAAAAAAGGGTCATAATGAAGAAAGTCCTTGATATCCATTTTTTAGATTGTCCACCCATCTCTATGAGACGCTTTTTGGTCGGTTGGTCAGTCTGTCGGTCGGTCCTATTTATATTAAACAACAGAAAGGGGGTGAAAGGAAGAGGTGTGATGTCATTAAAAGTTGTGACGTCATCAAAAGGCGTAACATCCATTTTGATCAATTTCTTCCACCTCTGCTTATGATGACATAATAGAATATCCAAGATCTGCATAAAAGATTTTTTTTAAATGGCCCCCAAAACGCCAAAATGGAAAAAACGCCAAAAATGACCATTTATGAATTTCATTGTTAATAATACTTGCAGGACGTTTCCATTTTGCAATATTTTATAAGTATGAGAATCAATTGACTGAAAGAAACACTACTTTCATTCTTCCTCTGCCTCCCTCTCCTCCTCCTCCTCCAACTACTACTACTACTACCACGGATAATTGACAGTTCTTGTTCTCGTGATTCAATTATTTCCCCTCTTTTCCTCTCCCTATTTTCATATCTTTTAACCAATGTTTCCTTCATCTTGTTTTTTTAAAATTTTAGTGCACCCTTTTCAGTCGATCCATTGGGCGCCGTTAAATTAAACTCCGCTGATTTGGAATAAAAAAAAAGCCGCCGTCTACAAGACTCGAATTCGCATCCCAAACCTCGAGAGCCCGTTTTACATGGATGACACCTTCATTAATTAGGCTATCAAAGGTTTTATGATTGAAAAGGGTTCTTCTTTTCAGTCATCTGCTTCCACTCTGTTCTTCCGACTCTATTCCATGCTGCATTGTTGACTGCGGAATTATAGTACTACTATTAAGTTGTTTTTGGAATAAAGTGTTTTCACTATTACAAACACCTTGACGGAAACCGCCACGTGGCCAACGTTTTGTGTTGGTGGTGATCAATTAAAAAGATTAGTGATCAATTGAAAAATTGAAAAAAAAAGGGGTTATTAATGAATAAGTTACTGGTTTCACCTTTTGTTCGTAAGTGATCACCAAAAGTTCGAATTTAAAAAAAACAGCAACAAAAATGTGGTACTAACTAAGGGGTCAATTTAATATAAACTTACATTGAAAATTGACCCCCAACTTAAAACCTTGAAATTTACAGCCTTTAGCTCCATTGTTGCAACAGTTTGTGGCTGCCAGCATTCACGATTGTTTTTTGCAAAATTTAAAGGTATGAGAAATAGCTCATCAATTGATCCCTTTTTCCATTTTTTCATTGATCACCACAACACAGTATGCTGCCAAAAGACGTTAAATGACTAATCAGACCTGTCCGCTTTGTTTTCATTTGCGTGATACATACAAGCCAACAAGCCAAGCAGCTAAACAATCCAACTTGAAGAAACCTATGTTGACAGTCTGGGTGACAGTTTCGGTTGACGGTTTCTAATAGATTTTTGCTTTTGAACTGGCGTACCGGCATGCTGGCATAAATAAAAAGGATAACCACCAATTATTCCTATGCCGAAAAGTGAAAAGAAAAAGCAGGTTCGTCTGAAAACGCAAGTTAAACATAGGTTATTCACACTCGATTCGACCAAAAATGTAAAGGCCAGGTCAGGTATGTTTATAAACAATTGAATCTCGGAAGCACAAAATAGCCCGTAGAAAATTTTTGGAATTTTCTGCCATGCATATTTATACAAGAAACTGATAAAAGTGCCATTCGCTGGCAGCTTCCCAAGAAATTTACGCGAGAAATTTGTTTTCGTCCCTTATAAGATGAAAGCACCTAATTCCAGCTCCCAGCTGCTCACCAGGTCCTCTCATCCAGTATTTGCTTTTTTCCTATTTTGGCTAATGATTTGCCTGAGGGTGAATGAAATTATTTTAGGGGTGAATCAAACTGCAAAGGTAAATAACGGTAAATGAAGCACGCAGGGACAAAGTCTCCATTTACTCTGACAATCATGTTCTTTTCGATCTTAAAAGGGGGGATTCTTAAGGTAAACATTTACGTTATTTCTGAAAAAAATTTATACCCAAAATTTAAGACTGCTATTTGCTGAATTTGGGCTGGCCATGTTGCAAGAATGGCAGACAATCGATGGATATCACGACTCACAACATGGATTCCCCGAGACCATATGCGCAACCGAGCCCGGCAAAATGTTAGATGGAGAGAAGAGCTAGACAAGTTCAGGAAGTACTGGCTCCGTGACGCCCATGATAGAGAAGTGTGGCAAATCCTGGGGAAGGTCTATGTCCAACGACGGACGCTAAAAGACTGATGATGATGATAATGATGATGATGATGATGATGATGATGATGATGATGATGATGATGATTTGCTGAATTTAAGTAAACTAAAAATTTCTAATATTTTTCCGTTTAAGTCTTTGAGATATTTGTAGTTTCCTTTACATATTTTTAGGGTTTTTGAAAAACTTGCTTAGAATAAACATTTGAAGGATGAGTTAATTCATGCTTTTTGCTTATGATGAAAAATTAATCAAAATCATATACAAAGGTAAATAAGATAATGACACGTCTAGTTTGTCACTAAATCGAACCTGTCACATTACCAATGGCAGCATGTCTTTCGTTGGGCGGTGGTCACTGGAAAAGTTTCAATTTCCAAAAAGACAAGCATGAACATGGTCGGACACAAACTATGAGGTCAATTTAGCATAAACTTATACTGTAAAATGGACAAGAATCCACTTCTACATTCACTCTAAGAGAGAGAGAGAGAGAGAGAGAGAGAGAGAGAGAGAGTGAACTATTGAGAAAATCAATCTGCCATGCCGGTCCAGGTAGTAGCACAAAACGCTGTTATACATCCATTGTCAACCTTGACAGGTGTCAGTTTCAAATACAGTTTAAACGAAAAACCATGCACTAAATTTTTGATACGTACAAAAAAACCTATATATAAGATCTCGCATTTATTTTTATTGAGACTCACTAGATAATCGAAGAAAAGCGTGAAACAAATTTGTAATGTAGATTCCATAGGTGTTTGTTATACAAGAGCTATTTCATATCGTTTCTTAAATTATAAATACAAATTTATATCATTATAATAAGAATATATATATATGTATGCATACTAATGTGGGCAGATCTGTAACCTCTTGGGAACTTTTCATTAGAAGCATTTTTTAGAAGATTTTTTTTATCAATCTGAGTATAAGTAATTAAAAATATGTCAACAATTTTTCTATGGTCTAGAGTGTATAATTTTCCAGATACCATTCAAGATGGTCGCCAAATATCTATAATGCCATCAATCGTTAATCATCCACTTTAGACAAGGTTTCAACCGGTTTTGTGTAGTTTGAGTGTGCTTGATGACATATCAAAATTATATCACAACATTATCAATCGAAAGACATAATCTTTAAGATGGCGTCCAAATCAACTCCAAAATTGATTGGTTTTATGGAAAAACTCACCCCACCCATCAAAATCCACAACAAAAGTTGTTTCAACCGTTTTTTGGTACTATCGAGCGTGCTCAATGACCAACTAGAAATCTACCACAATATGGCCTTTGGGAAGGTATAATTTCCAAGATGGAGTATAAATGGCTTATTGCAGATATACTTCAGGGGTCAGATTTTTTTCTTACGTCCCAAGACCCAAGAATGGTTAAGATGGTATGTTAGGCTGGGCCATTTGAGGTGGTGGTGGGAGGTAGAAAAAAGAAGGAGGGGCTGTGCATTGCCTCTACACTGTCTTGTTGCAAAACAAAAGCTGACTGCTATTTCAACATTTCACCCTTTTTTCGAAAAAGCAAAAAGGTCGTGTAAAGCAAACTTTCGGAAAGTGGGGACCACCTGTATCTGAACTGTATTCTTCCAAAAGGAACTTCCCCCCAAAACTAATATCAGTGGAAGAGTATTTTGTTTGGAGTGGGGCGTAGTGAATATTCTTGTTTGCAAAATTGTTAAAATTAAGTGGAAGACTCCATGGTTATGGACTGAAAACCGAGAAAATAATAACACTGTTTATTGAATGAGGAGATATATACTGTAGCAAAAAAGGACAATGGCTCTTACACCAGTTTTAGGTATCTACGGAATAACGTAAGTATCCTTACTCTGGGCACTGCAACAGCTGCCCCGGATTAACGTAACAAATTTCCCTCGTCTTGGAAATCATCAGAAATAGACATCGAAGCAACATGCACATGAAGTAACATCAACAACTTCACCATACACTATTTCACGAAGAGTTTAGGACCAGAATCAAATATAAGCCTTCTGAGTCGGCATTTGAATCATATTCGGTCTATATACGGTGCTATTGAAAGATGAGCCATCGGCACTTAAATGCTGAATATATAATATGGCTAAATATTCATTCCCCAGCAGCTTGGATTCCCCCATGGATTTGACACACAATTATTGTTGGAAGTGTTAAAAGTTCTATGCATAAATCATTATAAAATCATAAAGTTCCTATATATCAACAAGTAGGAACCATGAAAAAACGAAGAAAAATTCAGTGAAGTCGTCATTACGATCAACATTCGAAAAACTAGGAAGAGAGACAGTGTGACAATCATGGCATA
>OY735235.1:3563203-3578203 GCA_963457665.1 Thysanoteuthis rhombus | reverse complement strand
GGCTAATGATCGTCCAAGCACGAGCCCAATTTTACTTTGCTTTTCATAGAAGGAAAATTCAAATTCAAAGATATAAAAAATATAAAGAAACCTCTCGCACCCAAAGCGAGAATCATACCTCTAGACCAACGAGCCGACATTTAAGTGGTTTCTTCATATTTTTTATATCTTTGAATTTGAATTTTCCTTCTATGAAAAGCAAAGTAAAATTGGGCTCGTGCTTGGACGATCATTAGCCTAAACGAACGAGCCGACGTCTTAGTCATTTGTTAAGCCTTCTCTCGCAATTAGCAATTCTAATTCCATGAATAGAACTGGGCTCTTCCGGGATTTGAACCCGGGACCTCTCGCACCCAAAGCGAGAATCATACCTCTGGACCAACGTGCCGACTGCTTGATTGCTTAAGGCCATAGTCAAATTCAGAAAGTACTGGTTCTGCGACGCCCAATGATAGAGAAGTGTGGCGAATCCTGAGGAAGGTCTATGTCCAACGACGGATATTGAGAGACTGATGATCAGGAAATGGAAAACAGACAGCTTCATTGTTGTATAACTTCGTTGCACAAAAAGACAAATCTATTCACGATAAATAATGTTTCTGGATGCATAAAGGTTGAATCTAATTTTAAGAGTTTGTTACGTGTATCTCCCTCAGTGGTAATAGTAGAAGCAGAAGGAGGAAGGAAAGGCAAGTAGTCTTACTTCGATTCAATTGATTTTCATACGAGTAAAATATCGTGATATGAAATATTCTGCTATTATAATTTTCAATAAAAGTCTTAAATGCCCATATATAGGGTTCGGGGGGCATTATTCTCTTATGACATCATTGGTAGCTGGTAAAATGAAAATGATTGGAATAGATTTTCTTTTGATGCATCACCATTTTTATGACGTCACTCCTTTTAATGACATCATATCTCTTCCTACCTTCCTTCCTAATTCTGTTGTTTATTTTAAGTGCTATCCTTGCACCGACCTTAAAGCGTTTAATATAGATGTGGGAACACCTCTAAAAAAATTTGCCCAAATAAAGTAGCAGTTATAGAGATATAGGAATCGACAAATATTAGTTAATCTGATCGTCACGAGATTTTGAATAAATATTATCATTTTTTGCTTATAATATTTTGAAACATACGTACAAGTATCTTGTAACAGTCGATTCAGTTCAATGGTCAAGTGGGTATTCAGTGAAAGCCTGCTTAAATTTACGAGCGTCCCACGGGACAGCTGAGGTATGGATGACGAAAGATAACAAAACCTGATATTGCCCAGAATGGTATCGAAGAATTAATATGAACAGAATAAATTCTATGTATGACATCAACGGCGTTTTCCACGCGAAAACATCTGAAATATATTGGAAAAACATCTAGAAAGATCCAGATTCTGGAGAATATAGATCTTATTTTTTAAAAACTATAGCTACTGTCATAAGGCAAAGAAGGTCAAAAAAGCTTTTTTTTTTAAAAAAACAAAAACAAATAAAAACGCATTTTTAGAAGGGTCTAGTTTAGTACTGATACCAATACAAGTCTGTGGACAAAACAGTATGGCCAGAAGTACTTGAATACACCAACAAACGCACAAACACTCCACCATCTTTGATGGCTACGATTGTTCAATATGTCTACGAAGTTACTCTGTAGAAACCGATGATCATCGTCTTTTGGTCGCATGCTGTGTTTCGAGTGAGTAATTAAAAAATTTGAAAAGGGGGGTAATCAATGAATAAGTAACTTCTCTTGTATTTTGTTGGGCAGTGATTACCAAAAAAAAGGCTGAGTTTTCAAAAACAAACAAACAAGTGTGAATGATGATGGATACAAACTAAGAGGGCTGTTCGGGAGGGGTGCAAACGGGGCGTCGGCCCCCTCCGGTGGAGCAAGATTTCTCGTCAAGGATGCGGGCGGTTGTAATTTTGGAACATATAAGGGATCAATAGGTCACTGCGAACACTGACAACTTGGTCACAGCTTATGCACTTTCGATCTTTACCTGACAACCAACACCCCGATAAATCTCCCCTTCCTCCAAATACACACACATACCAATCTATCTTTTGCCTAACCCCCCTGAATATATCTTTTTACACCTCCCTGTAAATGTGGGACTGGACACCCATGCTAAGGGGTCGATTTAGCATAAACGTAGATTGCTAATCGAACCCCCACCCAGAAATCTATTTAAAAAACAAAAACGTTTTTTTTTTAGACATGATAAGAAGTAAATGTTTTTTTTAATTTCCAGCCCTCTAGCTGAACAGGTGATAGATACAAGGCCAGTCAGCCAGTCAAACAGCTGAACAGCCAGTCCGAACAACTAAAAATTGAACTAACCTTTGTTGACAGTTTTGGTTAACGGGTTTTAACAATAATCATTTGATAATATTTTCCGTGATTATAATAAACAACTTCTTCTGTAGTAATAATCATCATAGATTCATCCAAGAAATCGTGCGAAAAAATTGTGTGTAAAAATAAAACACATATTTGTGCTTGCATCTCGCCTCTGTTGAAGGTATCCACTTCAAAATTGTCGTTTTTCTCTTCACTATAAACACGAAAATCATTTTTTCCTTCCGTCTTATATCATTCTTTGCATAATTTTTGCCTTTGGCTTGGTTTTTACGACCAAAATCCTGTCTTCAAGTTTTCTTTCTGATTTAACGCCGCTTTGTCTTATGCCGACTGACAATCGTGGTCCTGTAGGCATCAGTCTAGTTTAGTGGTCCCGTAGGCATTAACTCTAGTTAATCTTGAAACTCTTTTAATCCAGGAAACCCCTTTGAACAAAAAGAAGAAAATGATGTCTAAGGCTATTACGATTCACTATTTTGGCAACGGTCACTAGTTTGTTTTTTTTTTATCTGTCGTCCATTTTAAGTATTTATACTTGAAATTGTTTACGTTTTTGTTATTAGTATAGTTGGTGTTGTATTAGTGAGTTCAAGTTATTTATTATTTTTTGGGAGAAGAGGTTTTTTGCTGGTGTTTTGTGTACTTTATTAAATCGTTTGTTTTGTTTTCTGCTTCTTTTTTTGTTCATTGTAAAGAACTTTTTTGCTCGGATGTTATCGATGCCTTTAATCATTTGAAATGCATTGCACAATTCCTTATTCTACTTTCTTCTAGGTCAGTTAGTTTTAGTTTATGTAGACTTTCTTCGTATCAGGTTGGATTTCAGTCCTGGGACCATTTTCGTTACGTTTCTTTGTATGTTTTTCTTATCCTGTGATATCCTTTTTAAACGTATGGATTCTGAGTGTGGCCTGATATATGTCGTTTATTGTATCTTCAAGTTTTTTTTAATCTAATTAGCCGAACTTGGATCTTATAATATCTGTTTTTAGCTACTTTTTCCTAGTTATTTCTGATACGTGATTCGGTATTTGAAATTTAGAAGAAACAGTGATTCCTAGGTTTCTTTAATTTTCAGCCTTAGTTTAGTTTTTCGTTGTTCTGTTGTTTTTATGTTAAGTTCTAAAACCTATCAATTATAATTATGTAATAAATATTCTGATAGAAAAAGGCACAATAAAGGAGGAAACTACTACTATTTATTTCCAGCTCTAGCCCAAAACAACTTGATCCCATGAGTAAAAAGTTGTATGTATCGAGCATTCTATGAAATAAATCCATTACATTTCAGAAGTGGCTTTATATTATTGATATATATATATATATATATATATATATATATATATATATATATGTGTGTGTGTGTGTGTGTGTGTGTGTGTGTGTGTGTGTGTGCGTGTGTGTATATATATATATGTATTTTGTGATTACTTCAATTAATACGTCTTAATAGTTAAAAAAACTATATAAATGAGTGAATATTATTGCCTATATTTATTCATTCCAAAATGTATCTTTAGCAGAAAAACATGTCTGAATGTTGTTAGGCTTGAAGCTCTCAAGTTTATTGTATATAGCCATTATATCTAGCATCCCCTGGCGACCCCTGATATAATATTTAGGAAGTTACGAATTCGAGGCAAAAATTTACAAGAGTTATGCCCCTTGCCATATTCGTCCAAATTCTGAGCAAGAATTGGATGATACCATTTCTTCAATATTTTCTGCGAAATTCCGGAAAAAAGGGAAAAACGATATATTTATAGAAAGTTACACAATTTTTTTATTTCTAGAATTGAATTTAAAAGATCCCAGTATAGTTGACGCCTGTGACTTCGGTATTTTAAACCAGATTTGTGCATCTTTCTGTGCATCGTTGTCATGGAAGACAGAATCGAATTAAGCGCGTAACACTTTTTGATAAGCGCACAAATTCTAAGACAAAATGCCAGGGAACGACACGATGATCCAGATATTCTGATCCTAGGCGAAAGTTTCTACCCATACGTAAATAATCCAATCATTCTTACGGGTTCTATCCTTGTATGTTATAATATACATATGTTATGTTATTAATAATTTTGATCTTTGTTCTCTACAACCCATTGCCGAGTCGTAACCAATGGTTTCACACCAGTTACTTGGTGGTCATCGCTGGAGGCTGAGTGACAGCAAGACTCCTCAGGTCTTCAGCCCAAATCTCATCTCTCCTTGACCTATCACAACAGTGCTGTGGTTCGTACTTCCACAACCATTTGGGTGTTTTTTCCCTCCTCCTTTGTTAGGTCACTGCTAACAGCTGGGGTCGTAGATCTTATATTTCTAGCACTTTCCTCAGTGTTATTGCAGTTCTAGCAGTTGTCTGTACAGTCTCTATCCTTCCTTTTATCCTGAGTTCCTTCATTCTCGCCCTCAGAATCTTTGACACGGTTCCGAGTGCACCTATTATTACTGGCACTACACTAACTTTCATGTTCCACACCTCCTTCAGTTCTCTTGCCAGATCTTGGTATTTTCCCAGTTTTTTACTCTCTTTCCTCTTTACTCTGCAGTCTGCAGGCACGACCACGACTATTATTCGGCAGGTTTTTATTATTATTATTATTATTATTATTATTATTATTATTATTATTATTATTAAGTGTTGCCCGTCATTGACGATATTTTAATGTAGGGAACATACGTCTGCATTTCTGTGAAATATCAAGTTTCGTCATCCATACTTCAGCTGCCCATCTCCTCCTCGCAGTGACAAGGAGAACCCTTGTAGACTTGTCTCACTTTTCTCACTGACCCCCATATGAAGTCCTTTCCCTTTCATCTCCTTTCTGAACAACTGGAATACACCCAAAACACATATTATCTTTTCTCATTTTATTTCTACCCCCAATATGTTGGCTACTAGATATTTGCTTGCAATAGTTTTTCTGCTTCGCGGCATGTGCTTTTGAAACGGAAACACATTCCCCAACAAGTCAAGACCTCTTTGGCGTAAACATGAGCCGCTGCTTAAGAGTGTTTCCTCTATTGTAATCTAAAAATAAAGTCTGGTGGACAGACAGACAGTGTCGATGCGGATGAAATTGTTCAAGTTTTTGACTCTAAACGGAATGAACCCGTTGACCTTTCCAGGATATCTTCCATTATTTGAACATTACGATAAAGGCATTTGAGAAGAACGCATTGGATTTTCGGAGACGGACGACAGTCGATGAATGATCCAGTAAGTATGATTTGATATATCGAAAATTATTTAATGGACTTTTTTTCTTCTCATTTTGGTTGGGATTCGGTCACGATTACCGTTATTCTAGAGGATTTTTTTTCGTTTTAATTCCAGGGATCTGATTTTATCAAACCAGGGTTCTTCAAACTATGCATCCCTTACTGTATCACAAAATTGAGTATAATTGTATATATTTTTCAAAAGATACTTTTCTTAAATCTGTTGAACTGCTTGCAAGACAAAAATATTTTGTCGCAAAAAATATTATTTAGAAGTCTGCTGCCAATGATAAAAAGTTTGGAAAGCAATGCATTGAACCTTCCTGAAATTTGTCAGTTTTTAGAAAAAAAAGGTTTTACAAGGGTTTTTTTTTTCACACTTATTTCCCGTCCGTCGTACGAAACTTCTGATTTCAAGTATCCAGTTATCTCATTTAATACTAGCATACTAGCGTTGCATCTTTCTCCTGTGAAGGTTATTATTTTAATTCAATTAGGATGTTTTACAAAGGCGATGATAAAGTAGTTCTGTTTTGAAACGCAGGACTTACTTACGTCAAATACGTTTTTGGGTAACCCCATGAAGGGATCAATAAATTTAACAAAGGATAGGAGTCGTTTTTCGTGTCACATCTATTGAGTATATATATATATATATATATATATATATATATATATATATATATATATATATATATATATGTGTGTGTGTGTGTGTGTGTGTGTGTGTGTGCACGCGCGCGCGTGTGCGTGTGTGTCGGCGTGTGTGGGGGTATAATGATTATATTGATTATATTGAATAATATTACATTAAAACTCTTATTTGATATCATCTTCCGTAAATACCCGGAAAGTGTATCACTTGAACTAGACAACACAAATAAGATATCTGCAGCAGCCCCATTTTCTTTAATTGTTTATTCTATTATCCGTTTCTTAATAATGATGATAATAATAATATATACATATATATATATATATATATATATATATATATGTGTGTGTGTTTGTGTGTTTGTGTGTGTGTGTGTGTGTGTGTGGTAGATTTGATAAGGTGAAAAGTGAGAAAAATTGAGAAAAAATAACTGTCACATCTCGAAGATTTTTTATTGTCAAGGGAACAGGCTTGATGCATTCTGTTGGTTCAAACTAGCTTTTTCAAAAGCACATGCCGCGAAGCAGGAAAACTATTGCAAGCAAATATCTAGCTGCCAACACAAAGTTAGTGTAGTGCCAGTAATAATAGGTGCACTCGGAACCATGTCAAAGATTCTGAGGGCGAGAGTGGAGGAACTCGGGATAAAAGGAAGAATAGAGACTGTACAGACAACTGCTAGAACTGCAATAACACTGAGGAAAGTGCTAGAAATATAAAATCTACGACCCCAGCTGTTAGCGGTGACCTAACAAAGGAGGAGGGAAAAAACACCCAAATGGTTGTGGAGGTACGAACCACAGCACTGTTGTGATAGGTCAAGGAGAGATGAGATTTGGGCTGAAGACTTAAGGAGACTTGCTGTCACTCAGCCTTCAGCGATGACCACCAAGCAACCGGTGTGAAACTGTAAACCACAGTATTGCTGTGGACTATGTGAGTGTGAAGAAGGGGGCTGGAGACACGAAGAGAATTGCTGTCACTCAACCTTCAGTGGTAACCACCAGGCAACCGGTGTGAAATTGCTACTACTACTACTACTACTACTACTACTACTACTAATAATAATAATAATAATAATAATAATAATAATAATAATAATAATAATAATATCAACTACAAGTACATATATCCAAGAACATACAGCAAATGCCACCTTTGCAGAAAAAAAGAAAAGACGGTTTACCGCATCATGAGTTAATGCAACAAGCTAGAAATATGAAAGCAGGCACGACTGAGTAGGAACAGCGATATTCGGGGAATTATGCAAAGCCATTTAAACTAATGGCATCAGCACAAGCCAAAGGCTGTTCTCGGAAGTAGAAAAAAAAGAATAGGATACTTTTGGACTTGGACATTCTGAGCGATCCCAACCCTCTCAACGAAGCAAGAAGATCGAATCTAATAGCCATAAACATGGAAAATAGAACCAGCCAGATCGTAGGCGAACCTGTACTAGCGGGCAACAGTGTGAAGGCAAAAAAGTGAAATATTAGAGAAATACGTTGCCCTTGGACCGTAACTGAAAAGGTAGTGAAACATAAAAGTTATTCTGTGCTTATGATAGAATCAGAGTAAAAACACTAGAACCAAAGCTGTGCGAGTTGGAAACACGAGGAAGAATTGATCGTGCAGGGTCTGCGCAGATACTGAGAAATTTTTAGATTTTTGGAGAGTTGCTGTCACTCATCTCAGGCAATAACCACTGTTATAGGATAATTCATATCAAAACTTCTCAGTTAAATCGTTATTGCGATTTCTTTTTCAACTGCCCGACTCAAGAACTGAATTCAACTTGGGCTTTTATCAACAAGGCCATGGGTCCCATCTACAATAACGATAATTCTTCGTCTCAGAAATTCAGACAAAAAGTTAATGTCTTCGCTGAACAAACATTTCCGATTTGTAGATCACTTGGAGAGAAATGGCGGAAATAGCCAAGAGTGTTAATGAGAGTCCTGTTGGAAACAAAACATTCGAACAATACATAAATTAAGATATGATATCACCCTCCTTAGTTGAACGGAAAAAGTGACTTGGAAACTGATTTTAATTTTTTTCTCAGAATTTCACATTTGTCGCTCCTTACAGAAGTGTACAATAAGGATCTGTTTTGGGGTTATTTTTTTTATTCAAGAGGTCGAAGAGGAAGTTCTAATGTGAAAAAAAGGTTGTAAGTCAGAGAAAGCCAGCCTGCCTTTCTTGTAAAGCAGCAGCATTCGAAATCCTTGATTCTGTCTTCGTTCAATTTCTGAACTTGATAGGGAGAATACAACAACCTCAGCATCAATAAGTAATATGATATAACTTTTGATGGTCCAACTGCAATTCAGCCTTAATGTCAGAACATTCCTGCGAAGGGGTGGCAGACCTCCATAGTCAGCTTGCATCTACCAGAAGGATGCCCCTGTCAAAAGCCTACGACCTTGGAGTCTTACTCCTATCCGTGCCACCTCGGTGGGCCATGGATGGTAAGCCTTGGTTTAAAGGTTGGGGTTGACCCTGGGCAAGCTGACTTCACCTTAAAACTCAATTGCTTAGGGGTTGAAGGATGATTCTATGCACAGGCCCCGCTGTCTATGGTCCTTCTGCTGTGGAAGACCCTCCCAACAATCTTCGCTCGCTCTCAAAGCTGAGCCAATCATTCATATATACATATATATATATATATATATGTGTGTGTGTGTGTGTGTGTGTGTGTGAGTGTATGTGCGTGTGTATATATATATATATATATATATATATATATATATATGTGTGTGTGTATGTGTGTGTGTGTGTATGTGTGTGTGTGTGTATGTGTATATATATATATATATATATATATATATATATATGTATATATATATATATATATGTATATATATATATATATATATATATATATATATATATATATATATATATATATATATTATTCAGGACCAGATTTAGTGGGAGGCAAATGACTGGAACTCAAAGATACCGAACGCAAATGCCCAGGGACGTCAGTGACTGGGATGCATTTGACTGGGGCACAGTTTTGAGTTATAATATATTATATAGGGGTCCCGGTCAAATGGGTCCCGGTCATTGGCGTACTTGGACATTTGCGACCTGGTCATTTGTGTCCCACTTTTCTTACGAGAGGTTGCCTATACAGGCATACTTTTTTTACAATTTTTTTCAATCAATAAAATCCATACTGCAATACAAAGATAACTGCATCAAACCTGTTTTAATGATTTTGTAAATAATAGGATCAGATTTAGACCTGGAGTAGATTCACGTGAATCCATTCCAGCAAAACTCGAAGTTGATATTTAGATAAAACGATTTACAAAGAATGCAGCTGTACTGCTATGTAATCTTTATTTTCCATAGATAGCAATGGCTAACTCAATAATTTTCTAATTGTTATATTTTTGTAGTGGGGGGGGTATCCTTTATCCTTTTGATTCTCTAGAATGTATGGATAAGTTTCTACTCCCGACATGTAACTTGTAATCAACTGCACGGGTTGCTAACCTTTTTTTCTTCCATTTTCCACGCTGTCATTTACTTCTACTATTCTGTCGGATTACCTTACATCTTCATAATAAATATCGTTAAGAGTAAACTTCTGTTCAACACTCGACCACACATTTATTTTTATATTGGCGCACCAAAAATATTTGGTCAATTTGATAACTCAACTGATATCTAAAATATGCTTTGTAATGAGCTGAAATTGTCACAGAAAATGACTGGCGTTATTCCTTTCCTGCCTGTAAAATATATCCGTATTCCAATGCTGAAAGCGGACATTCTTACGGAACCATTAACATGTAACAAAATAAGATATTTAACCACATCCCTAAATAAAGTAGTATATGATAACAGATCGTTTTTTATGGTAAACTAATAGAATCACAGTTGTCCATCAAATAGTCTGATCAACTAGTCAAGCGGTCTACAGATTCTTATTTCTTTGCTCATTTCATAACTGTTTTTTTTTGTTTGTTTGTTTTTTGTTTTTGTTTGAGTGTGTGTGTGTGTGTGTGTGTGTGCGTGCGCGCGTGTCTGGGCACTCCTGGGCACATTTCTGGGGTCACAAGCTTGAAAATAGGCACTGAACACCATCTACGATCGTTTTTGTTGTTGTTGTTGTTGTTGTTTTTGGGGTTTTTTCTTTTGTTTTTTGGGGTGGGTCAAAAAGTGCTATTAGGGTTTTACAAGATCATTTTGGATCAACAATGCCTAAATCTTGAACGGGTATTTTTAGATCTTTTTTTTAAAATAGTTTTTCAGATAATTAGTTCGGTGATTCATATATGCTAGGTACGGATATCCATCTAAGTATCTATAAACTAAAAATCACCTCTGCATCATTTATCAAAGTGTTTCAAGTTGTGCCGACATCCCATTTCCTTATCTTGAAGAATAAATAAAGTTTTATCCTTGCGTTGACTATGGCTTCAGTACGTTAGTACTCATTCATCCCGTCTGCCTTATGTAAAAGTGTCTTATAGACGACAAGCACCTGAATTCACTCCACTCTGAGCTATTTTACCTGTAGCTAGGGGAAGAGATGGATTCATGACTCCCCCAATGGCATTAGTCTAAGGTGAACACAAACTGTCCATGCCAGAGTTTGAACTCAGCACATCAAGTTCAAGTGTCGTTAAGCGTTCGGCTATTCTGCACCTCCCCAAATAACATCTGAAAAGAATCTAAATACAAAGCTTCAAAAAGTTCAATTTCTCTTCCCTCCTTTTACATTGGGTTTGATGGAGGGTTGAGTGTAGCCGTGACAAGCTCGGGAGGGTGACGGAAGGAATCGAACGTGAGGAAATTTAAATTGAAATACTCCCTTTTCCCTGTGACGATGGACCAACGAACTAACACACACTGTGCGTTATACAAGTTAGATGATTAAAATTTTTTTAAGTGTCCTCAGTAAAATATTTTAGAATTTATAATTCAGATTTTTCTTGTCACAAATGATAGCCAGATTGTGGCTCAGATATTTGCTAATTTTTGGGAAGGGTGGGTCATGGGCTAGGGCAGAAGTGATTCAATTTTGGAGAAGATCCATGTACATTTGCAGCCCCTGCATCGTAGCTATATATTCCCATAACATAATATCACCAAAAGTTCTCAATGAATTTCAATTGAATTCTGTGAAAGGGTGGGCTATGGGTAATGGGAAAAGTAATTCAATTTGGGGCGCATCCACGTACGACTACATCCCCTGCATTGTGGGCAGAGAATTTGAATTAGGGGACCGCTAATCGAAATAATTTTATCTCCTATTGATGCCCCAGTCCTCATTTTTGGCCTCCCGTGGGAAGGAATCCCACCCGTATCCAGCTGTTTTATCGAATTATTCAAAAAAATAATTTTACTATATATATTATTATTATTATTATTATTATCATTACTATTATTATTATTATTTGGAATCTCACACCAGTTGCCTGGTGGTAACCGCTGGAGTTTGAGTGACAGCAAGTCTCCTCAAGTCTCCAGCCCTCCTCTCCTAGTACTCATAGGTCGCAGTAATTCTGCGATATACAGTTTCACACCTGTTGCCCAGTGGTTATCGCTGAAGGCTGAGTGACAATAAGTCTCCTCAGGTCTTCAGCTAACGTCTCCTCTCTTTTTCGCATATCATGACAGAACTACAATTCGTTGCAGTCCTTATATCTCTAGTACCTTCCTCAGTATCCGTGCAGTTCCCAGTAGTGCTGTGGTCTGTACGGTCTCTATCCTTCCCCTAATCCCGATCTCCTCCAGTCTCTCCCTCAGCGTTTTGGGGACAGTTCCTAGTGCGCCCACTATGACCGGTACTACCCTGGTTTTCATGTTCCACATTTTCCTTAACTCCCTTGCTAGGTCCTGGTATTTTTCCCTTTTTTCACCCTCCTTCTTTTTTACTCTATGGTCTACAGGCACAGCAACGTCTACTATTTGGCAGGCCTTCCTTTTTTGTCTACTATTACTAAGTCCGGTCTTCTTGCCTGGATGAGGTGGTCAGTTTGGATGTCAAAGTCCCAGAGAAGTTTGTGGTTGTCATTCTCCAAAACTGCCTCTGGCTTGTGCTGATACCACTTTTCCACATGGTTGAATCCCATTTGTTTGCTTAGTTCCCAGTGTATCATCGTTGCTACTCTATCGTGTCTATGCTTATACTCCTTCTGGGCGAGTTGGCTACATTCACTAGTTATGTGGTTTACTGTCTCATCTCTTTCACTGCACATGCGGCATTTGCTGTTTGTCTGTGTTCTGTCGATTTTTGTTTTTATGTAGTTTGTCCTCATGCTTTTGTTTTGGGCTGCCATGATGAGCGATTCTGTTTCTCTCTTAAGGTTCCCCTTTCGTAACCACGTCCATGATTTCTCGTCTGCTACATCTTGTATCTGTCTTTTAAACTCGCCGTACAATTTTTTCCCTTCCCATCTTTCTTTTCTTGTTTGCTGTACTGTTCCATTGTTTTCTACTTTATTGCTTGTTGCACTATCTCTCGCGCTCTTAATGATTCCTTCACTATTTGTTTGCACATATCTTTCTAGGACTATTTTAGCTCTCTGGACACAGTCTTCTATGCTGATGAGCCCCCTACCACCTTCTTTTCTCTTAACGTATAGTCTATCTGTATCATCTCTAGGGTGTAATGCTTTATGCATCGTCATAAGTTTCCTTGTTCGCCTATCCATTGATTGGAGCTCTTCCTTTGTCCATCCTAGGAATGGTCCTGTATACCTAACTACTGACACAGCCCAGGTGTTCATTCCTTTTATTAGATTTCTGCTGTTTAATTTGGTTTCTAATATTTTCCTTATCCTTCTGAGGTATTCTCTCTTTATTTTCTCCTTCATCTCTTCCCGTTTTATCGTATCACATTCAAGGACACCTAGGTACTTGTATCGGTCTTGTGCAGTCAATGCCCTAATCTTGCTGTTGTCCGGGAGTTCAATTCCCTCAGTCATTGAAAGCCTTCCTTTGTGCATCACCATGATTGCACATTTTTCTATTCCAAACTCCATTCCTATGTCCTCACTATATTCCTTTACTTCGTTGAACAGAGTCTCAAGCTCTCCCCTGTTTTTGCTAACAATCTTATATCGTCCATGTACATTAGGTGGTTGACCTTTCCTTTTGTTTTAGAGAAGTGGTATCCTTTGCTGTTTTTCAGGATTCTGTTGAGCGGTATCATTGTTAGAACAAATAATAGTGGGGACAACGAGTCTCCTTGGAAGATTCCCCTTTTTATCCCTTCCTCGGCTAGTTTGTCCCCTGCGGCTGTCAAATCAACTTTCCAGTCTTCCATTGAATTATTATTATTATTATTATTATTATTATTATTATTATTATTATTATTATTATTATTATTATTATTATTATCATTATTATTAATTTCAATTTAATTCATAATTTTATAATTTTTCTTTTGGCAAGCTTATACAATATACGATGCAGCCAGGACCGGTCGAAAGGTTTTATGCACCTTTAGCCAGACTCGAAATTTACGCTCACAGTTGCTTTTTTCAGTTTGGATTGCGCCCCTGGGGTCTTGGTGCCCAAGGCGACTGCCAGTTCTGGACATTGTCCTCTTACTGGAAATTTTTGCAACCGCTTCTCTGTTCTGAAAAAGATTTATATGGGGACGAAAGGGGTTATTGCCTCCCTCTATACAAAAATATGATAATAAAAAAATTAGTTTCTTTAATGGAAAAAAAATTAGTAATTACTGACAGGAATTCATTTTGATTTAATTTTGGAATTAGTTCCGTTATAGGCCTTCGATTAATTTGAATAAATTGATAGAATTACCGCTTGTGATTCGAGTTATTGGAGTATTGGGTACTAATATGTACTCCGAGTTTTTTCTGGTACGTTTTTCCATTTATATATTTGCTTCGGATAGATAACTTATTTAACCTTTCCATGTATGTATAAGATATCAGATCCTATTACATGCAATAAATAAATTAATGTGTAAATTTTGTGTATGGAGGCACAAGAATCTGAAGTGTCCCGGGTCCTCGAAGTCTAGATCCGGACTTCATATCAAACATCGTTTTTTCCCCCGCTGTCCTTGGACTGCAATCTTGTTTTTCTGGGTCAAGACTGACCGTAGGGTCTTGTTAGCTCAAGAGTTCGAGAACTAAATAAAACAATGGTGTGTGATTCATTAACAAAAAGTATTCTGTGTTCTCCCATCGACACTTTCAATAGTTAATGTTCGACATGGCCAGGTCTGCTTGAGACAAAACAAAACCAACAATAAAGATGGATTATTCACAAAGAATGAATTCGGGAAGATTCATTAACGAGTAAAAGTAGCAAATAGAAACGTTATTAACAACAAAGCCACGAGACTTGGATGCGTGAGGCTCGATCGATATTTATCATCATCATCACCATTATCATCACCATTATCATCAGCTATTATAAGTCCATTACTGGACATTGGCCTTTCCAATCCCCTTCCATGACGATCGTGATTGCACTAATCTCTGCCATGTCTTACTGGCAAACTTTTCTATTTCATCTCTCCATCTTGTGTCTGGTCTTTTCTGGCTGTCTTCACTGTCCCCTAGGCACAAACCGGTCAGTCTTTCGTTGGCTTGCGAGAGAACTTCTCCAAAGGATATGTATGGTTGGAAGTAACTGATTTTATCCTGTTCAAATTTCCCAAACTCTGTATGCATATGTGCATATATGCATACATATATACACGTATATATATATGTATGTGTGTGTGTGGGTGTGTGGGTGTGTGTGCGCGCGCG
>OY735235.1:3343203-3558203 GCA_963457665.1 Thysanoteuthis rhombus | reverse complement strand
ATTTCCTTTTTGGGCCTGGATTTCCATTCTTTGTCCTTGTTGGGTATTGGAAACCACACCAGGTTTAAGTCTGCATTTGTCTGACGTCAGTTACTTACCAGATTTTCCCCTTTCCAACTGCGTCCTTTGTCTATAATACTGACTTCTTCCCAGAGAATGATGTTTTCGCATTTATCTCTTCAAATATGATCAGTTATCCCATATCTTTCTATTTCGCCTTTGGTTATGGCTTTGTGTGTGTGTGTGCGTGTGTGTGTGCGTGCGTGAGTGAGTGCTCGTCGAATCGAACCCTAGCACTGTCATTGGAAAAGAACTGTTAATCACCGTCACTGGAGAGAAATTCTGTTTACCAATACTATGTTCATATATTACACCTGTTGTTTCCACAGCATGAACGACAGGAAGTAGTTTAATCGTCAAATAAACTCTTGTCGGTGATATTTAATCATGGAGTCCAATATTTATCAAAGTAAATAGTATTATAGAAATATAAATTAGAAGGATAGATGCCCGATTAATGTCAACATTTCGTGCCTAACACACTCTTCGGCAAGTGGTTGCTGAAGAGTGCGTTAAGGACGAAAAGTTGACATTCATTGGGCATATGAATTTGTAATTCTTATTATATATATATATATATATATATATATATATGTATATATATATGTATATATATATATATATATATGTGTGTGTGTGTGTGTGTGTGTGTGTGTGTGTGTATAGATATATGAATATATATACATATGAAGAACGGTACCTTTGGATCGAGAATAAGGTTATCGATATTTATGTAAAGTTTAGTGCTTTAAACCAAAATAACGTTATTTATGGACGTTGATATCTTAGTTGTATGATTTTACTATTTTCTATGTCCTTTGTATGAGCTTTTAAAGTGTATAAATTTACCTAGAAATAGAATACCTAACTATCCTAAATCTACCCACTTTTGACCATTCAAAAAAGCTGGTTCAAAATGGCTGTCCAAAAATTGCGTTTTTCTGGAAGGATTACTAGTATGACAACTCAGCCTAACGCATTTTTCTATAATTCTTTCTTTTCAAAAATTCTTACTCCAATTGTAGGACTATCTCATGCAAGGTTATTCTTTGAATCAGGGAACACTAAAAAATTATATAAACATTCCTGTTCAAAAGGATATATGTCCACTTCGCTTTACGTCATTTTGGTTTACGAGAGGTTTATATAAACTTTCAAATAACGAGAAAATCTGCACTCGATGTACATGAGTAGCCTCCCTTATATCGTGAATTGAAATCTTTTGAACATGGTGTTGAGAATAAGCTATCCAAAGTTACCTCCCTTTATGAGTATGGATTGCCATTTTCAAGATATTTTTTCAACGTTTTGATAAAGCAATTTTTCCCGACCTCTCGATCATTATTATCGTCATAATCTAACCGTTACTAAATTGGAAAAAAAAACAAAAAACAAAACAAATAAGGTCCTCTAAAAATTGTCATAATAGAGAGTTGGTTTTATGGTGTTTATTAAGCAAAAATTGGTTTTAAAATATGAATTGCTAAAACGTAACAAGAAGGAAATTTATTTCTCAACAAATAGTCAATAGCATCGAAATATTTCACAATAAGTGCCAGAGAGAGTACATAGAAATTTCCTTTTTTAACCCTTAATATTTCCTCATTCCAAGCCAGAACAATTTATTCGAATTTCATGTAACTCTTTTTCATTTTCTTTCAATTTTCATTAGATAAAGTAAGATAAAATAATATTATGAATTATAAATCATTATTATCTCAAATATTCGATCACTTTTTATCATTATCTAAATTTTACTGGTTGCTTTTTTTTTCATTAGATGAAGTATCAATACCTTTAAATATACCTTTTAATGACAGCTGAATAGAGTCATGAAACCATACGCAGTCCATCAATAAATCTTGCCCGGACAGGTTCGGGCTGGGCTAATATGAAAATTGATACTTGAACTTTGAGTCTCTGATATCTGTCAATAAATTGTTTTTTGAATGCATTGATTGATAGTGAGGAAATAGTCTCTTTGCTGAGAGGATTCCATGGCTTGGTCACTTGAGTAGAGAGAAATTCTTTTTCAGCCCAGTCGGTTAAGGTCAAAGTGTAGTATTTATTCTTTGACACCCTCGGGCTGAGAAGTTGATCATTGTCGAGGATTGTCCGCCACCCCGTAACCACTGACCAGCATGCTCAGGCCTGTCCTGAGAGTATCAATAGGATCCGTCCTGTGAACCAACTCAAGCCTTTCCATATGACTCAGCGAAATCACACGTCGAAACTTAGAAACTCTTGCACAATAGGATTCGTCCAGTCCAGCTTGTCCCGACGTCCTTGCGAAATCTTGCGCAAGGAATCAGGTTCATTGCACCCTGTGCCTGCACGTTTCCGAACGTGTGGCACCCCACCTTAATCAAACTTCGAGTCACATTTGTGATCACATGGATGTCAATAAACAAACTCGGCCCAGTCAGTACCTGGAATTTGTTTGTTTTTGTTTTTTTGTGTTTTTTTTTACCATGTCCTCGGGGTTTTGTAGATAATGATGCAATAAACATGTCCTAGTCATCTTTTCTTTTCTTTTTTTTCTCTAAATGTTAGACCACTTTTTACCTTCATCTTAAAAAATAATTTTCTGTTATTCCACAGGTTATGATCGTCAACACAACAGAAAAGATGGATTGGAACAACTCGGAAACCACTGAAACATTTCTCTCTTCTCTGCTATCAACAGAGAATGTTTCAGAGCCTGAATTCACCACAGAAGAACAATATCAAATCCTCTACAACACAAGCAACACCACAAATGACCACAATCTGTCATGGGCTATCTATAATTTACCATCTATAATATTCTTGACTTTGAACTTGGTGATCGGAATAGTAGGTAACGGTGGGGTCATTTACATTTACGGCTTTTGCCTCAAAAGTACTCCTATGAATTCTTTTGTGGTCAGTTTGGCTGTGGTGGACATTATCACTTGTTGTGTGGTTATGCCTTTAATGATACTGCACGACATGTTACCGTATCTGTTCATCTCAAACAATACTTGTAAAATCCTACATTTCTCCTATTCGAGCACAATCATCGCATCCAGTTTGACTCTGGTGACAATTGCTATAGATCGCTATCGCCGGATATGCCGGCCCCTGTCTAACCATTTGAGTGTGACGCAGGTCAGAATAACCACCATCGTACTGGTGACCATAGCTGCCTTCACCTGCATTCCAATTGTAATCATGGCCGGAGCTCTGAAACAGCGGTGTCAGTTTGCATGTTCTGAACTTAAGCACTGTTATCTGGAACCCAAATACGTCAACTCCGTTTACAGCGAGGCTTTTTACTCGTACAAATCAGCTGTAATCTTACTGACGATTATCATCACCGTCTCTTGTTATTTTCGGATCTGGTTCAAATCTAAGATAGCCAGCATTAACGGCGATCTGAACGGGAGACGAATGAGTGTTCAGCCGAAGATAAAACCAAATGTTAAAAAGATGTTTATGATAACGCTGTTGTTCATTGTGAGTTTTCTGCCCAGTATTAGCGTTATTCTCGTGATGATGTCAATGAATATAAGGGACGAGAATTTGCACCCCGTCGCTATAAGTTTTGTCAACATATGTCGAAGAACCTATCTGATTAGTAGCACTCTGAACCCTTTCATTTGCTGGTACTGCAACGCCACCTTCCGGCTGTATGTCAAGTATATCATCTCCAGTTGGCGCACGGCTGATACTTCCTGTAATTCGATATCAGACCCGACTTCGTCAAGACGAAACGATTCCTTGCCTAATGTAGTCCTCGAAAAAGTTACGTAATTGTATTTTTTTTTTTTTTTTTTTCCAAATCTTTCCAAAGTTAATCCGATTAAAAGGCTGTGTGTATTTCACTGAAGAGTTCCTCAAATTGATCCTTTTTGGAAATCCAGGGGCGACCTAAAGTACCGGCAAGAATAGAAGTCGTACGGGCGCCTAGTGCTAGAAGGCGGCTCCCATGTGTTTGGGACAGTAGGTCTTTCTAAACATAAACGGAAAATGAATAAATCAGACAAAATCAAAACTCGCCATCACAGACAGTAATTGAACAACCGTGGCGTCATGATATGAAGTCATGTAAAAAAATCCATCGAATAATAGATATGGTTAGAATAAATTCTCTTTATGACATCACTGGCGTTTTCCACTGAAAAATAAATCTAAAAAAGAGTTTGTTTGTTTTTTAAATATCTAAAAACATCCAGATTTTGGAAAATCAATTTGTTATTAATAAACTCGTCAAAACAAGGACCAAAAAGGTTTTTTTAAAAAAAGCTTTTTTCCTCAAAATCAAAAAGACAATCTTGGGAGGATCTCATGGAGTGATGATACGAATTTTCAAGTCTGTAGACAAAACGGTATGACCAGGAACGCTGGAACACACAAACAAGTACATGTATAAAAAGGGATAGAACCCTTCGTCCACTTTGGTGGCTGGGGTAGTTTAACTCTAAAAACAAGGAAATTTCCTGATGTGAAGTCAGGTTTTTCAGAAATATCTGACAGTTGAATGCTTTCTCTTGGGGCGAAACTAATAAAAACAATTGGCAAAGTAAATTTATCTGATCATTCTAATAAACTTTTTATTCCTATTGATTTATTTTTCCCGTTGAATATATATATATATATATATATATATATATATATATATATATATATATATATATATAAACAATTAAGATAATACTATACTCTTTAAAGGGCACCGAAGTTCAGTTTGCCCAGCCACTATAAACCCTAGGGTCGAGTCAGGGTAAATTCAACATTTTGTATTGATATGTTAATTCAACTTGAGTAAGGCGATCACTAAAAATCAAATGATCTATTATACAGTTATCCCTTGATATATGCGGTAAATCAATTCTCGATGTACAAAAACGGTGTTATTCAAAGTTGAGAATCAGGGGAAATAATCAGAATGGATCCTGGAAAATGAAAAGCAATTCAGACTAATTAAGATTAATGGGTGAAATATAGAAAGTCAAAGTTGGGAGATGGTTTCCACCAAGATCGTTATTTGCCTGTCATTTTCAAACTTTTCTGAATCGCACAATTCAAATTTTATGCCGTAAATATCAAGGGATGGTCGCAATGAACTTTTGCCCACAAACCAAAACCGCACATATCGAAGGATCACACTAAAAGTCGATTACCATTTTCAGACACGTTTCCACCGCTATCTGATTATATTTTGATTATATAAACTTTTGATTGTAAAAAAAAAGATTGTTTTATATCTTCCTGTATGAACAATCATATGGCTGAAATTGAATTGCTCGTTAAGTTCCCAGACGGTAACAGCAGGATTTGTTGCAACTATCGGTTCAAAAAAAAGATGGATATAACCTTACAGTGAAAGCTGATTGAAGCACAAAAACAACAAGCCTAGCTGTTTTCAGACCTGCTTAAGATGATCCAGGATGATAGACCTTCAATATGCATAGAGCTTCACAGATATTTTCTTGGATGCCTGGAAATGGATCGTGTTTAACAAGAGGTCATTATCGAAGAGGTCGTCGGATCTTAATGAAAAACAAAACAACAAAAAAAAACACGCCTGGCTATTGCAGGACCAATCTCCAATCCCCCATGTAATATAATTGAAGATGATTACGGCAACTTCAAAATTGTATGTATGATAAATAAATAAAAAATAATGAAAATATGTATATTTTTTGTATAAATGTATCTATGTATTCGTTTATTTATTTATCAAATAAGATGAAATTAGCCTTTACCGTATATCTGTCATAAACTTCCGTAGATATGTGATACTTGTTTGGCTCAATCGGTAAGAGAGCCGCCTACCGATCATTTGGCCGTGAATTCGAATCACAATTTGGAAAATGTTAATTTTATCAACCAGTTTGTTTTAACAGGGCAGGACAAACTAAAATGAGGAGTTTATTCCATTAAACAAGGTGAGGATAGTTCTTGTTGTTACGGTAGGAAAACCATGTCAACACCAGCACCCAAATCGGAGTGATAACTGGGGTGATACCCTGAGTTATCCCCCCCTGGTGACATCAACAATAGGAACGCCACTGGCTTGGTTGGGTTTTTATTTTAATAATTCCATCTAACCTGAGTTTTTATCTGTGTCTGGGCACACCTATCTCAAAAGAGTAAGTGTATCTAAAAAAAAACTTCGTTGATAATTACGTTAAGATGAGAGTTTGTTAAGCGGGGGTTCTTTAAATTAGATACATCTATTTAATCACTGTCCCACCACATCAATATTTGACACAGGGTCGGGCTTAACGTGGGGAAAATAAGATCAACCCTTCCGAAAATGGCTCCAGCCATTAAATTGGATACATTTCGTTTGGGTGGATTCCCATACATATTTAACCCATCAAGTACTGTCAACCGAGGGGTTATACATTTAATCCTCCAAACACGCAAGATGTAAGGGAAGCAACTCTTTAATGTAAATTAATTCAAGGTAATATTTGGATGAACACTAGACATAAATAGAAATTTGAATTTTTTTTTTTTTTTAAAGTCAAACAAAAATATTTTTCGTGTCAAAATGCAGAGATTTGTTAAATTGAATATGTACAGAATATGGCAACAATTTAATGTAAAGTCTTTATGCGTGGAAGAAATACGGAAAGTATGTAGGTAAGAGATATAGAAATTGAGAAATATAAAGTTGTTTTTGTTAGTTTGGTAATTTTTTTTTTTTTAAATTTTCCAATTTAAGATTGTGATTTTTTTTAAAAATTCGTCTGCAGAAAAAAATAAAAAATAGATTCATAACACTGGTAAAGAATTTACAGAAGAAAGAAATTCATAGCAATGGAAAGAGAATTCCTCAGTTTACTTTTTCAACGTTAGTATCACGGTGTTTCTGAGACACAGACAACATTCCAAAGCGGACCACCAAACTGAAGTTGTGCTGCATATATTGCGATGCGAGTATCAAATTATGATTAGTTTGTTTTTTTATCGGATTATACACGTTTGAATTACGTGGGTATTTTTCTGGATGTTCTGAACCTTCTTATTGTCGAAGTGATCGGCTGCACTGAACTGCAACAGTATCCCATTTAAATCTGACATCGCAAATCTTGTGACAGAGAAACAACATGATCCATAGCACGACTAAGGAAAAAAAAACAGTTACTGTGCATAGACCAGTACGATGTATCGTAATTCAAATAAATGTAATCCATTGTTAAATGATGTTCGGAGTTCAAAACTGCTTATTGTAGTAATTTACTTAGTTTAAAATCTGACAGATATATATGGGTTTCCTAAGAATCGTTTTCCTTACAGAAAGAGCCCTTGAGTAGCCTAAATTTCAAAACTACGAGTTTAAAGAATTTTACATTGTTCATTGAATGCTGCTGTTGTAGTTCTTACTGATAAGTAAATTGTATTGTCCATTGTAAAGATTGAAGAGATAGACGAAAATTTTTGTAAAAAAAATTTTAAACGGTGGAAGGCCAATTAGGAAAAACTTGAAACTTTCAAAACAAGTTATCTCCAAAGGAATATTTCCAACGGGTTTGGAGCACAAGTATACGACAATTTCACCCAGAGTTACAGAGCAAAAATTCTAAAGGTACTTGGTAATTAATCATGTGATGAATAATCAGTGGAGTTCTAGGATTTGATGATATTTTGTAGTAATAAACAGATATCATTGGGATTATATAACATACAGAGCATATAATTACTTGTTGAAATACGTAGTTAATATTATATTAACTTTGATCAGATTGAGATACAGATTCGCTGTCTGTGAAAATAACAAGGACATTACATAATTAACAAGGTTCCAACGACTAACATATTACTGGTTAGAAAAAGAAGACTTGAAAGAAGTGAAAAAAAGACATCTCAGCCAGATTCCAACCAACAACCTTTCGGCTGACAGCCAAACGCACAAAGCGAACCCACCACGAAGGCAGACATTCTGGAAATGGAGGTCTACTCTTTCGGATTTCACATGCATATGCCTCACTATGAAAATCTATTTCAATTTATTCTTCCTAATATTCCTTGACAAAACACCTCGAATTATTACCTCTCTGTAGTGAGCAGTGATAGAAAATAACTTGCCAACTATTCCTGCTACAATAACTCAGCGTTTGCATTCAAAATGCTATCCGCCCCCGGGTGGATTCGAACCACCAACCTTTCGGTTAACAGCCGAACGCGCTAACCGGTTGCGCCACGGAGGCAGACATTCTGGAAATGGAGGTCTACTCTTTCGGATTTCACATGCATATGCCTCACTATGAAAATCTATTTCAATTTATTCTTCCTGATATTCCTTGACAAAACACCTCGAATTATTACCTCTCTGTAGTGAGCAGTGATAGAAAATAACTTGCCAACTATTCCTGCTACAATAACTCGGCGTTTGCATTCAAAATGCTATCCGCCCCCGGGTGGATTCGAACCACCAACCTTTCGGTTAACAGCCGAACGCGCTAACCGGTTGCGCCACGGAGGCAGACATTCCGGGAATGGAGGTCTACTCTTTCGGATATCACATGCATATGCCTCACTATGAAAATCTATTTCAATTTATTCTTCCTAATATTCCTTGACAAAACACCTCGAATTATTACCTCTCTGTACTGAGAATGGATAGAAAATAACTTGCCAACTATTCCTGCTACAATAACTCGGCGTTTGCATTCAAAATGCTATCCGCTCCTGGGTGGATTCGAACCACCAACCTTTCGGTTAACAGCCGAACGCGCTAACCGGTTGCGCCACGGAGGCAGACATTCTGGAAATGGAGGTCTACTCTTTCAGATTTCAAATGCATATACCTCACTATGAAAATCTATTTCAATTTATTCTTCCTAATATTCCTTGACAAAACACGTCGAATTATTACCTCTCTGTAGTGAGCAGTGATAGAAAATAACTTGCCAACTATTCCTGCTACAATAACTCGGCGTTTGCATTCAAAATGCTATCCGCCCCCGGGTGGATTCGAACCACCAACCTTTCGGTTAACAGCCGAACGCGCTAACCGGTTGCGCCACGGAGGCAGACATTCTGGAAATGGAGGTCTACTCTTTCGGATTTCACATGCATATGCCTCACTATGAAAATCTATTTCAATTTATTCTTCCTGATATTCCTTGACAAAACACCTCGAATTATTACCTCTCTGTAGTGAGCAGTGATAGAAAATAACTTGCCAACTATTCCTGCTACAATAACTCGGCGTTTGCATTCAAAATGCTATCCGCCCCCGGGTGGATTCGAACCACCAACCTTTCGGTTAACAGCCGAACGCGCTAACCGGTTGCGCCACGGAGGCAGACATTCTGGAAATGGAGGTCTACTCTTTCGGATTTCACATGCATATCCCTCACTATGAAAATCTATTTGAATTTAATCTTCCCAATATTCCTTGACAAAACACCTCGAATTATTACCTCTCCGTAGTGAGCAGTGATAGAAAATAACTTGCCAACTATTCCTGCTACAATAACTCGGCGTTTGCATCCAAAATACTATCCGCCCCCGGGTGGATTCGAACCACCAACCTTTCGGTTAACAGCCGAACGCGCTAACCGGTTGCGCCACGGATGCAGACATTCTGGAGATGGAGGTCTACTCTTTCGGATTTCACATGCATATGCCTCACTATGAAAATCTATGTCAATTTATTCTTCCTAATATTCCTTGACAAAACACCTCAAATTATTACCTCTCCGTAGTGAGCAGTGATAGAAAATAACTTGCCAACTATTCCTGCTACAATAACTTGGCGTTTGCATTCAAAATGCTATCCGCCCCCGGGTGGATTCGAACCACCAACCTTTCGGTTAACAGCCGAACGCGCTAACCGGTTGCGCCACGGAGGCAGACATTCTGGGAATGGAGGTCTACTCTTTCGGATTTCACATGCATATGCCTCACTATGAAAATCTATTTCAATTTATTCTTCCTAATATTCCTTGACAAAACACCTCGAATTATTACCTCTCTGTAGTGAGCAGTGATAGAAAATAACTTGCCAACTATTCCTGCTACAATAACTCGGCGTTTGCATCCAAAATGCTATCTGCCCCCGGGTGGATTCGAACCACCAACCTTTCGGTTAACAGCCAAACGCGCTAACCGGTTGCGCCACGGATGCAGACATTCTGGAGATGGAGGTCTACGCTTTCGGATTTCACATGCATATGCCTCACTATGAAAATCTATTTCAATTTATTCTTCCTAATATTCCTTGACAAAACACCTCGAATTATTACCTCTCTGTAGTGAGAATGGATAGAAAATAACTTGCCAACTATTCCTGCTACAATAACACGGCATTTGCATTCAAAATGCTATCCGCCCCCGGGTGGATTCGAACCACCAACCTTTCGGTTAACAGCCGAATGCGCTAACCGGTTGCGCCACGGAGGCAGACATTCTGGAAATGGAGGTCTACTCCTTCGGATTTCACATGCATATGCCTCACTATGAAAATCTATTCCAATTTATTCTTCCTAATATTCCTTGACAAAACACCTCGAATTATTACCTCTCTGTAGTGAGCAGTGATAGAAAATAACTTGCCAACTATTCCTGCTACAATAACTCGGCGTTTGCATTCAAAATGCTATCCGCCCCCGGGTGGATTCGAACCACCAACCTTTCGGTTAACAGCCGAACGCGCTAACCGGTTGCGCCACGGAGGCAGACATTCCGGGAATGAAGGTCTACTCTTTCGGATATCACATGCATATGCCTCACTATGAAAATCTATTTCAATTTATTCTTCCTAATATTCCTTGACAAAACACCTCGAATTATTACCTCTCTGTAGTGAGAATGGATAGAAAATAACTTGCCAACTATTCCTGCTACAATAAATCGGCGTTTGCATTCAAAATGCTATTCGCCCCCGGGTGGATTCGAACCACCAACCTTTCGGTTAACAGCCGAACGCGCTAACCGGTTGCGCCACGGAGGCAGACATTCTGGAAATGGAGGTCTACTCTTTCGGATTTCAAATGCATATGCCTCACTATGAAAATCTATTTCAATTTATTCTTCCTAATATTCCTTGACAAAACACCTCGAATTATTACCTCTCTGTAGTGAGCAGTGATAGAAAATAACTTGCCAACTATTCCTGCTACAATAACTCGGCGTTTGCATTCAAAATGCTATCCGCTCCTGGGTGGATTCGAACCACCAACCTTTCGGTTAACAGCCGAACGCGCTAACCGGTTGCGCCACGGAGTCAGACATTCTGGAAATGGAGGTCTACTCTTTCAGATTTCAAATGCATATACCTCACTATGAAAATCTATTTCAATTTATTCTTCCTAATATTCCTTGACAAAACACGTCGAATTATTACCTCTCTGTAGTGAGCAGTGATAGAAAATAACTTGCCAACTATTCCTGCTACAATAACTCGGCGTTTGCATTCAAAATGCTATCCGCCCCCGGGTGGATTCGAACCACCAACCTTTCGGTTAACAGCCGAATGCGCTAACCGGTTGCGCCACGGAGGCAGACATTCTGGAAATGGAGGTCTACTCTTTCGGATTTCACATGCATATGCCTCACTATGAAAATCTATTTCAATTTATTCTTCCTGATATTCCTTGACAAAACACCTCGAATTATTACCTCTCTGTAGTGAGCAGTGATAGAAAATAACTTGCCAACTATTCCTGCTACAATAACTCGGCGTTTGCATTCAAAATGCTATCCGCCCCCGGGTGGATTCGAACCACCAACCTTTCGGTTAACAGCCGAACGCGCTAACCGGTTGCGCCACGGAGGCAGACATTCTGGAAATGGAGGTCTACTCTTTCGGATTTCACATGCATATGCCTCACTATGAAAATCTATTTGAATTTAATCTTCCCAATATTCCTTGACAAAACACCTCGAATTATTACCTCTCCGTAGTGAGCAGTGATAGAAAATAACTTGCCAACTATTCCTGCTACAATAACTCGGCGTTTGCATCCAAAATGCTATCCGCCCCCGGGTGGATTCGAACCACCAACCTTTCGGTTAACAGCCGAACGCGCTAACCGGTTGCGCCACGGATGCAGACATTCTGGAGATGGAGGTCTACTCTTTCGGATTTCACATGCATATGCCTCACTATGAAAATCTATTCCAATTTATTCTTCCTAATATTCCTTGACAAAACACCTCAAATTATTACCTCTCCGTAGTGAGCAGTGATAGAAAATAACTTGCCAACTATTCCTGCTACAATAACTCGGCGTTTGCATCCAAAATGCTATCTGCCCCCGGGTGGATTCGAACCACCAACCTTTCGGTTAACAGCCGAACGCGCTAACCGGTTGCGCCACGGATGCAGACATTCTGGAGATGGAGGTCTACTCTTTCGGATTTCACATGCATATGCTTCACTATGAAAATCTATTTCAATTTATTCTTCCTAATATTCCTTGACAAAACACCTCAAATTATTACCTCTCCGTAGTGAGCAGTGATAGAAAATAACTTGCCAACTATTCCTGCTACAATAACTTGGCGTTTGCATTCAAAATGCTATCCGCCCCCGGGTGGATTCGAACCACCAACCTTTCGGTTAACAGCCGAACGCGCTAACCGGTTGCGCCACGGAGGCAGACATTCTGGAAATGGAGGTCTACTCCTTCGGATTTCACATGCATATGCCTCACTATGAAAATCTATTCCAATTTATTCTTCCTAATATTCCTTGACAAAACACCTCGAATTATTACCTCTCTGTAGTGAGCAGTGATAGAAAATAACTTGCCAACTATTCCTGCTACAATAACTCGGCGTTTGCATTCAAAATGCTATCCGCCCCCGGGTGGATTCGAACCACCAACCTTTCGGTTAACAGCCGAACGCGCTAACCGGTTGCGCCACGGAGGAAGACATTCTGGAAATGGAGGTCTACTCTTTCGGATTTCACATGCATATGCCTCACTATGAAAATATATTTCAATTTATTCTTCCTAATATTCCTTGACAAAACACCTCGAATTATTACCTCTCTGTAGTGAGCAGTGATAGAAAATAACTTGCCAACTATTCCTGCTACAATAACTTGGCGTTTGCATTCAAAATGCTATCCGCCCCCGGGTGGATTCGAACCACCAACCTTTCGGTTAACAGCCGAACGCGCTAACCGGTTGCACCACGGAGGCGGACATTCCGGGAATGGAGGTCTACTCTTTCGGATATCACATGCATATGCCTCACTATGAAAATGTATTTCAATTTATTCTTCCTAATATTCCTTGACAAAACACCTCGAATTATTACCTCTCTGTAGTGAGCAGTGATAGAAAATAACTTGCCAACTATTCCTGCTACAATAACTCGGCGTTTGCATTCAAAATGCTATCCACCCCCGGGTGGATTCGAACCACCAACCTTTCGGTTAACAGCCGAACGCAGTAACCGGTTGTGCCACAGATGCAGACATTCTGGAGATGGAGGTCTACTCTTTCGGATTTCACATGCATATGCCTCACTATGAAAATCTATTTCAATTTATTCTTCCTAATATTCCTTGACAAAACACCTCAAATTATTACCTCTCCGTAGTGAGCAGTGATAGAAAATAACTTGCCAACTATTCCTGCTACAATAACTTGGTGTTTGCATTCAAAATGCTATCCGCCCCCGGGTGGATTCGAACCACCAACCTTTCGGTTAACAGCCAAACGCGCTAACCGGTTGCGCCACGGAGGCAGACATTCTGGAAATGGAGGTCTACTCTTTCGGATTTCACATGCATATGCCTCACTATGAAAATCTATTTCAATTTATTCTTCCTAATATTCCTTGACAAAACACCTTGAATTATTACCTCTCTGTAGTGAGCAGTGATAGAAAATAACTTGCCAACTATTCCTGCTACAATAACTCGGCGTTTGCATTCAAAATGCTATCCGCCCCCGGGTGGATTCGAACCACCAACCTTTCAGATAACAGCCGAACGCGCTAACCAGTTGCGCCACGGAGGCAGACATTCTGGAAATGGAGGTCTACTCTTTCGGATTTCACATGCATATGCCTCACTATGAAAATCTATTTCAATTTATTCTTCCTAATATTCCTTGACAAAACACCTCGAATTATTACCTCTCTGTAGTGAGCAGTGATAGAAAATAACTTGCCAACTATTCCTGCTACAATAACTCGGCGTTTGCATTCAAAATGCTATCCGCCCCCGGGTGGATTCGAACCACCAACCTTTCGGTTAACAGCCGAACACGCTAACCGGTTGCACCACGGAGGCAGACATTCTGGAAATGGAGGTCTACTCTTTCGGATTTCACATGCATATGCCTCACTATGAAAATCTATTTCAATTTATTCTTCCTAATATTCCTTGACAAAACACCTCGAATTATTACCTCTCTGTAGTGAGCAGTGATAGAAAATAACTTGCCAACTATTCCTGCTACAATAACTCGGCGTTTGCATTCAAAATGCTATCCGCCCCCGGGTGGATTCGAACCACCAACCTTTCGGTTAACAGCCGAGCGCACTAACCGGTTGCGCCACGGAGGCAGACATTCTGGAAATGGAGGTCTACTCTTTCGGATTTCACATGCATATGCCTCACTATGAAAATCTATTTCAATTTATTCTTCCTAATATTCCTTGACAAAACACCTTGAATTATTACCTCTCTGTAGTGAGCAGTGATAGAAAATAACTTGCCAACTATTCCTGCTACAATAACTCGGCGTTTGCATTCAAAATGCTATCCGCCCCCGGGTGGATTCGAACCACCAACCTTTCAGATAACAGCCGAACGCGCTAACCAGTTGCGCCACGGAGGCAGACATTCTGGAAATGGAGGTCTACTCTTTCGGATTTCACATGCATATGCCTCACTATGAAAATATATTTCAATTTATTCTTCCTAATATTCCTTGACAAAACACCTCGAATTATTACCTCTCTGTAGTGAGCAGTGATAGAAAATAACTTGCCAACTATTCCTGCTACAATAACTCGGCGTTTGCATTCAAAATGCTATCCGCCCCCGGGTGGATTCGAACCACCAACCTTTCGGTTAACAGCCGAACGCGCTAACCGGTTGCGTCACGGAGGCAGACATTCTGGAAATGGAGGTCTACTCTTTCGGATTTCACATGCATATGCCTCACTATGAAAATCTATTTCAATTTATTCTTCCTAATATTCCTTGACAAAACACCTCGAATTATTACCTCTCTGTAGTGAGCAGTGATAGAAAATAACTTGCCAACTATTCCTGCTACAATAACTCGGCATTTGATTCCAAAATTCTATCCGCCCCCGGGTGGATTCGAACCACCAACCTTTCGGTTAACAGCCGAACGCGCTAACCGGTTGCGCCACGGAGGCAGACATTCTGGAAATGGAGGTCTACTCTTTCGGATTTCACATGCATATGCCTCACTATGAAAATCTATTTCAATTTATTCTTCCTAATATTCCTTGACAAAACACCTCGAATTATTACCTCTCTGTAGTGAGCAGTGATAGAAAATAACTTGCCAACTATTCCTGCTACAATAACTCAGCGTTTGCATTCAAAATGCTATCCGCCCCCGGGTGGATTCGAACCACCAACCTTTCGGTTAACAGCCGAACGCGCTAAACGGTTGCGCCACGGAGGCAGACATTCTGGAAATGGAGGTCTACTCTTTCGGATTTCACATGCATATGCCTCACTATGAAAATCTATTTCAATTTATTCTTCCTAATATTCCTTGACAAAACACCTCGAATTATTACCTCTCTGTAGTGAGCAGTGATAGAAAATAACTAGCCAACTATTCCTGCTACAATAACTCGGCGTTTGCATTAAAAATGCTATCCGCCCCCGGGTGGATTCGAACCACCAACCTTTCGGTTAACAGCCGAACGCGCTAACCGGTTGCGCCACGGAGGCAGATATTCTGGAAATGGAGGTCTACTCTTTCGGATTTCACATGCATATGCCTCACTATGAAAATCTATTTCAATTTATTCTTCCTAATATTCCTTGACAAAACACCTCGAATTATTACCTCTCTGTAGTGAGCAGTGATAGAAAATAACTTGCCAACTATTCCTGCTACAATAACTCGGCGTTTGCATTCAAAATGCTATCCGCCACTGGGTGGATTCGAACCACCAACCTTTCGGTAAACAGCCGAACGCGCTCACCGGTTGCGCCAAGGAGGCAGACATTCTGGAAATGGAGGTCTACTCTTTCAGATTTCACATGCATATGCCTCACTATGAAAATCTATTTCAATTTATTCTTCTTAATATTCCTTGACAAAACACCTCGAATTATTACCTCTCTGTAGTGAGCAGTGATAAAAAATAACTTGCCAACTATTCCTGCTACAATAACTCGGCGTTTGCATTCAAAATGCTATCCGCCCCCGGGTGGATTCGAACCACCAACCTTTCGGTTAACAGCCGAACGCGCTAACCGGTTGCGCCACGGAGGCAGACATTCTGGAAATGGAGGTCTTCTCTTTCGGATTTCACATGCATATGCCTCACTATATAAATCTATTTCAATTTATTCTTCCTAATATTCCTTGACAAAACACCTCGAATTACTACCTCTCTGTAGTGAGCAGTGATACAAAATAACTTGCCAACTATTCCTGCTACAATAACACGGTGTTTGCATTCAAAATGCTATCCGCCCCCAGGTGGATTCGAACCACCAACCTTTCAGTTAACAGCCGAACGCGCTAACCGGTTGCACCACGGAGGCAGACATTCTGGAAATGGAGGTCTACTCTTTCGGATTTCACATGCATATGCCTCACTATGAAAATCTATTTCAATTTATTCTTCCTAATATTCCTTGACAAAACACCTCGAATTATTACCTCTCTGTAGTGAGCAGTGATAGAAAATAACTTGCCAACTATTCCTGCTACAATAACTCGGCGTTTGCATTCAAAATGCTATCCGCCCCCGGGTGGATTCGAACCACCAACCTTTCAGATAACAGCCGAACGCGCTAACCAGTTGCGCCACGGAGGCAGACATTCTGGAAATGGAGGTCTACTCTTTCGGATTTCACATGCATATGCCTCACTATGAAAATATATTTCAATTTATTCTTCCTAATATTCCTTGACAAAACACCTCGAATTATTACCTCTCTGTAGTGAGCAGTGATAGAAAATAACTTGCCAACTATTCCTGCTACAATAACTCGGCATTTGATTCCAAAATGCTATCCGCCCCCGGGTGGATTCGAACCACCAACCTTTCGGTTAACAGCCGAACGCGCTAACCGGTTGCGCCACGGAGGCAGACATTCTGGAAATGGAGGTCTACTCTTTCGGATTTCACATGCATATGCCTCACTATGAAAATCTATTTCAATTTATTCTTCCTAATATTCCTTGACAAAACACCTCGAATTATTACCTCTCTGTAGTGAGCAGTGATAGAAAATAACTTGCCAACTATTCCTGCTACAATAACTCGGCGTTTGCATTCAAAATGCTATCCGCCCCCGGGTGGATTCGAACCACCAACCTTTCGGTTAACAGCCGAACGCGCTAAACGGTTGCGCCACGGAGGCAGACATTCTGGAAATGGAGGTCTACTCTTTCGGATTTCACAGGCATATGCCTCACTATGAAAATCTATTTCAATTTATTCTTCCTAATATTCCTTGACAAAACACCTCGAATTATTACCTCTCTGTAGTGAGCAGTGATAGAAAATAACTAGCCAACTATTCCTGCTACAATAACTCGGCGTTTGCATTAAAAATGCTATCCGCCCCCGGGTGGATTCGAACCACCAACCTTTCAGTTAACAGCCGAACGCGCTAACCGGTTGCACCACGGAGGCAGACATTCTGGAAATGGAGGTCTACTCTTTCGGATTTCACATGCATATGCCTCACTATGAAAATCTATTTCAATTTATTCTTCCTAATATTCCTTGACAAAACACCTCGAATTATTACCTCTCTGTAGTGAGCAGTGATAGAAAATAACTTGCCAACTATTCCTGCTACAATAACTCGGCGTTTGATTCCAAAATGCTATCTGCCCCCGGGTGGATTCGAACCACTAACCTTTCGGTTAACAGCCGAACGCGCTAACCGGTTGCGCCACGGAGGCAGACATTCTGGAAATGGAGGTCTACTCTTTCAGATTTCACATGCATATGCCTCACTATGAAAATCTATTTCAATTTATTCTTCTTAATATTCCTTGACAAAACACCTCGAATTATTACCTCTCTGTAGTGAGCAGTGATAGAAAATAACTTGCCAACTATTCCTGCTACAATAACTCGGCGTTTGCATTCAAAATGCTATTCGACCCCGGGTGGATTCGAACCACCAACCTTTCAGTTAACAGCCGAACGCGCTAACCGGTTGCGCCACGGTGGCAGACATTCGTGAAGAGGGGGGCTACTCTTTCAGATTTCACATGCATATGCCCCACTATGAAAATCTATTTCAATTTATTCTTCCTAATATTCCTTGACAAAACACCTCGAATTATTACCTCTCTGTAGTGAGCAGTGATAGAAAATAACTTGCCAACTATTCCTGCTACAATAACTCGGCGTTTGCATTCAAAATGCTATCCGCCCCCGGGTGGATTCGAACCACCAACCTTTCGGTTAACAGCCAAACGCGCTAACCGGTTGCGCCACGGAGGCAGACATTCTGGAAATGGAGGTCTTCTCTTTCGGATTTCACATGCATATGCCTCACTATATAAATCTATTTCAATTTATTCTTCCTAATATTCCTTGACAAAACACCTTGAATTATTACCTCTCTGTAGTGAGCAGTGATAGAAAATAACTTGCCAACTATTCCTGCTACGATAACACGGCGATTGATTCCAAAATGCTATCCGCCCCCGGGTGGATTCGAACCACCAACCTTTCGGTTAACAGCCGAACGCGCTAACCGGTTGCGCCACGGAGGCAGACATTCTGGAGATGGAGGTCTACTCTTTCAGATTTCACATGCATATGCCTCACTATGAAAATCTATTTCAATTTATTCTTCTTAATATTCCTTGACAAAACACCTCGAATTATTACCTCTCTGTAGTGAGCAGTGATAGAAAATAACTTGCCAACTATTCCTGCTACAATAACTCGGCGTTTGCATTCAAAATGCTATTCGACCCCGGGTGGATTCGAACCACCAACCTTTCAGTTAACAGCCGAACGCGCTAACCGGTTGCGCCACGGTGGCAGACATTCTTGAAGAGGGGGGCTACTCTTTCAGATTTCACATGCATATGCCCCACTATGAAAATCTATTTCAATTTATTCTTCCTAATATTCCTTGACAAAACACCTCGAATTATTACCTCTCTGTAGTGAGCAGTGATAGAAAATAACTTGCCAACTATTCCTGCTACGATAACACGGCGTTTGATTCCAAAATGCTATCCGCCCCCGGGTGGATTCGAACCACCAACCTTTCGGTTAACAGCCGAACGCGCTAACCGGTTGCGCCACGGAGGCAGACATTCTGGAAATGGAGGTCTTCTCTTTCGGATTTCACATGCATATGCCTCACTATATAAATCTATTTCAATTTATTCTTCCTAATATTCCTTGACAAAACACCTTGAATTATTACCTCTCTGTAGTGAGCAGTGATAGAAAATAACTTGCCAACTATTCCTGCTACGATAACACGGCGATTGATTCCAAAATGCTATCCGCCCCCGGGTGGATTCGAACCATCCACCTTTTGGTTAACAGCCGAACGCGCTAACCGGTTGCGCCACGGAGGCAGACATTCTGGAAATGGAGGTCTACTCTTTCAGATTTCACATGCATATGCCCCACTATGAAAATCTATTTCAATTTATTCTTCTTAATATTCCTTGACAAAACACCTCAAATTATTACATCTCTGTAGTGAGCAGTGATAGAAAATAACTTGCCAACTATTCCTGCTACAATAACTCGGCGTTTGCATTCAAAATGCTATCCGCCCCCGGGTGGATTCGAACCATCCACCTTTTGGTTAACAGCCGAACGCGCTAACCGGTTGCGCCACGGAGGCAGACATTCTGGAAATGGAGGTCTACTCTTTCAGATTTCACATGCATATGCCCCACTATGAAAATCTATTTCAATTTAATCTTCCTAATATTCCTTGACAAAACACCTCAAATTATTACATCTCTGTAGTGAGCAGTGATAGAAAATAACTTGCCAACTATTCCTGCTACAATAACTCGGCGTTTGCATTCAAAATGCTATCCGCCCCCGGGTGGATTCGAACCACCAACCTTTCGGTAAACAGCCGAACGCGCTAACCGGTTGCGCCACGGAGGCAGACATTCTGGAAATGGAGGTCTACTCTTTCGGATTTCACATGCATATGCCTCACTATGAAAATCTATTTCAATTTATTCTTCTTAATATTCCTTGACAAAACACCTCGAATTATTACCTCTCTGTAGTGAGCAGTGATAGAAAATAACTTGCCAACTATTCCTGCTACAATAACTCGGCGTTTGCATTCAAAATGCTATCCGCCCCCGGGTGGATTCGAACCATCCACCTTTTGGTTAACAGCCGAACGCGCTAACCGGTTGCGCCACGGAGGCAGACATTCTGGAAATGGAGGTCTACTCTTTCAGATTTCACATGCATATGCCCCACTATGAAAATCTATTTCAATTTATTCTTCCTAATATTCCTTGACAAAACACCTCAAATTATTACATCTCTGTAGTGAGCAGTGATAGAAAATAACTTGCCAACTATTCCTGCTACAATAACTCGGCGTTTGCATTCAAAATGCTATCCGCCCCCGGGTGGATTCGAACCATCCACCTTTTGGTTAACAGCCGAACGCGCTAACCGGTTGCGCCACGGAGGCAGACATTCTGGAAATGGAGGTCTACTCTTTCAGATTTCACATGCATATGCCCCACTATGAAAATCTATTTCAATTTATTCTTCCTAATATTCCTTGACAAAACACCTCAAATTATTACATCTCTGTAGTGAGCAGTGATAAAAAATAACTTGCCAACTATTCCTGCTACAATAACTCGGCGTTTGCATTCAAAATGCTATCCGCCCCCGGGTGGATTCGAACCATCCACCTTTTGATTAACAGCCGAACGCGCTAACCGGTTGCGCCACGGAGGCAGACATTCTGGAAATGGAGGTCTACTCTTTCAGATTTCACATGCATATGCCCCACTATGAAAATCTATTTCAATTTATTCTTCCTAATATTCCTTGACAAAACACCTCAAATTATTACATCTCTGTAGTGAGCAGTGATAGAAAATAACTTGCCAACTATTCCTGCTACAATAACTCGGCGTTTGCATTCAAAATGCTATCCGCCCCCGGGTGGATTCGAACCATCCACCTTTTGATTAACAGCCGAACGCGCTAACCGGTTGCGCCACGGAGGCAGACATTCTGGAAATGGAGGTCTACTCTTTCAGATTTCACATGCATATGCCTCACTATGAAAATCTATTTCAATTTATTCTTCCTAATATTCCTTGACAAAACATCTCGAATTATTACCTCTCTGTAGTGAGCAGTGATAGAAAATAACTTGCCAACTATTCCTGCTACAATAACTCAGCGTTTGCATTCAAAATGCTATTCGCCCCCGGGTGGATTCGAACCACCAACCTTTCGGATAACAGCCGAACGCGCTAACCGGTTGCGCCACGGAGGCAGACATTCTTGAAAAGGGGGGCTACTCTTTCAGATTTCACATGCATATGCCCCACTATGAAAATCTATTTCAATTTTTTCTTCCTAATATTCCTTGACAAATCACCTCGAATTATTACCTCTCTGTAGTGTGCAGTGATAGAAAATAACTTGCCAACTATTCCTGCTACAATAACTCGGCGTTTGCATTCAAAATGCTATCCGCCACTGGGTGGTTTCGAACCACCAACCTTTCGGTAAACAGCCGAACGCGCTCACCGGTTGCGCCAAGGAGGCAGACATTCTGGAAATGGAGGTCTACTCTTTCAGATTTCACATGCATATGCCTCACTATGAAAATCTATTTCAATTTATTCTTCCTGATATTCCTTGACAAAACACCTCGAATTATTACCTCTCTGTAGTGAGCAGTGATAGAAAATAACTTGCCAACTATTCCTGCTACAATAACTCGGCGTTTGCATTCAAAATGCTATCCGCCCCCGGGTATATTCGAACCACTAACCTTTCGGTTAACAGCCGAACGCACTAAACAGTTGCACCACGGAGGCAGTCATTCTGGAAATGGAGGTCTACTCTTTCGGATTTCACATGCATATGCCTCACTATGAAAATCTATTTCAATTTATTCTTCCTAATATTCCTTGACAAAACACCTCGAATTATTACCTCTCTGTAGTGAGCAGTGATAGAAAATAACTTGCCAACTATTCCTGCTACAATAACTCGGCGTTTGCATTCAAAATGCTATCCGCCACTGGGTGGTTTCGAACCACCAACCTTTCGGTAAACAGCCGAACGCGCTAACCGGTTGCGCCACGGAGGCAGACCTTCTGGAAATGGAGGTCTACTCTTTCGGATTTCACATGCATATGCCTCACTATGAAAATCTATTTCAATTTATTCTTCCTAATATTCCTTGACAAAACACCTCGAATTATTACCTCTCTGTAGTGAGCAGTGATAGAAAATAACTTGCCAACTATTCCTGCTACAATAACTCGGCGTTTGCATTCAAAATGCAATCCGCCCCCAGGTGGATTCGAACCACCAACCTTTCAGTTAACAGCCGAACGCGCTAACCGGTTGCACCACGGAGGCGGACATTCTGGAAATGGAGGTCTACTCTTTCGGTTTTCACATGCATATGCCTCACTATGAAAATCTATTTCAATTTATTCTTCTTAATATTCCTTGACAAAACACCTTGAATTATTACCTCTCTGTAGTGAGCAGTGATAGAAAATAACTTGCCAACTATTCCTGCTACAATAACTCGGCGTTTGCATTCAAAATGCTATCCGCCCCCGGGTGGATTCGAACCATCCACCTTTTGGTTAACAGCCGAACGCGCTAACCGGTTGCGCCACGGAGGCAGACATTCTGGAAATGGAGGTCTACTCTTTCAGATTTCACATGCATATGCCCCACTATGAAAATCTATTTCAATTTATTCTTCCTAATATTCCTTGACAAAACACCTCAAATTATTACATCTCTGTAGTGAGCAGTGATAGAAAATAACTTGCCAACTATTCCTGCTACAATAACTCGGCGTTTGCATTCAAAATGCTATCCGCCCCCGGGTGGATTCGAACCATCCACCTTTTGATTAACAGCCGAACGCGCTAACCGGTTGCGCCACGGAGGCAGACATTCTGGAAATGGAGGTCTACTCTTTCAGATTTCACATGCATATGCCTCACTATGAAAATCTATTTCAATTTATTCTTCTTGATATTCCTTGACAAAACACCTCGAATTATTACCTCTCTGTAGTGAGCAGTGATAGAAAATAACTTGCCAACTATTCCTGCTACAATAACTCAGCGTTTGCATTCAAAATGCTATTCGCCCCCGGGTGGATTCGAACCACCAACCTTTCGGATAACAGCCGAACGCGCTAACCGGTTGCGCCACGGAGGCAGACCTTCTGGAAATGGAGGTCTACTCTTTCAGATTTCACATGCATATGCCCCACTATGAAAATCTATTTCAATTTTTTCTTCCTAATATTCCTTGACAAATCACCTCGAATTATTACCTCTCTGTAGTGTGCAGTGATAGAAAATAACTTGCCAACTATTCCTGCTACAATAACTCGGCGTTTGCATTCAAAATGCTATCCGCCACTGGTTGGTTTCGAACCACCAACCTTTCGGTAAACAGCCGAACGCGCTCACCGGTTGCGCCAAGGAGGCAGACATTCTGGAAATGGAGGTCTACTCTTTCAGATTTCACATGCATATGCCTCACTATGAAAATCTATTTCAATTTATTCTTCCTAATATTCCTTGACAAAACACCTCGAATTATTACCTCTCTGTAGTGAGCAGTGATAGAAAATAACTTGCCAACTATTCCTGCTACAATAACTCGGCGTTTGCATTCAAAATGCTATCTGCCACTGGGTGGTTTCGAACCACCAACCTTTCGGTAAACAGCCGAACGCGCTAACCGGTTGCGCCACGGAGGCAGACCTTCTGGAAATGGAGGTCTACTCTTTCGGATTTCACATGCATATGCCTCACTATGAAAATATATTTCAATTTATTCTTCCTAATATTCCTTGACAAAACACCTCGAATTATTACCTCTCTGTAGTGAGCAGTGATAGAAAATAACTTGCCAACTATTCCTGCTACAATAACTCGGCGTTTGCATTCAAAATGCAATCCGCCCCCAGGTGGATTCGAACCACCAACCTTTCAGTTAACAGCCGAACGCGCTAACCGGTTGCACCACGGAGGCAGACATTCTGGAAATGGAGGTCTACTCTTTCGGTTTTCACATGCATATGCCTCACTATGAAAATCTATTTCAATTTATTCTTCCTAATATTCCTTGACAAAACACCTCGAATTATTACCTCTCTGTAGTGAGCAGTGATAGAAAATAACTTGCCAACTATTCCTGCTACGATAACACGGCGTTTGATTCCAAAATGCTATCCGCCCCCGGGTGGATTCGAACCACCAACCTTTCGGTTAACAGCCGAACGCGCTAACCGGTTGCGCCACGGAGGCAGACATTCCGGAAATGGAGGTCTACTCTTTCAGATTTCACATGCATATGCCTCACTATGAAAATCTATTTCAATTTATTCTTCCTAATATTCCTTGACAAAACACCTCGAATTATTACCTCTCTGTAGTGAGCAGTGATAGAAAATAACTTGCCAACTATTCCTGCTACAATAACTCGGCGTTTGCATTCAAAATGCTATCCGCCCCCGGGTGGATTTGAACCATCCACCTTTTGGTTAACAGCCGAATGCGCTAACTGGTTGCGCCACGGAGGCAGACATTCTGGAAATGGAAGTCTTCTCTTTCGGATTTCACATGCATATGCCTCACTATATAAATCTATTTCAATTTATTCTTCCTAATATTCCTTGACAAAACACCTCGAATTACTACCTCTCTGTAGTGAGCAGTGATACAAAATAACTTGCCAACTATTCCTGCTACAATAACTCGGCGTTTGCATTCAAAATGCTATCCGCCCCCAGGTGGATTCGAACCACCAACCTTTCAGTTAACAGCCGAACGCGCTAACCGGTTGCACCACGGAGGCAGACATTCTGGAAATGGAGGTCTACTCTTTCGGATTTCACATGCATATGCCTCACTATGAAAATCTATTTCAATTTATTCTTCCTAATATTCCTTGACAAAACACCTCGAATTATTACCTCTCTGTAGTGAGCAGTGATAGAAAATAACTTGCCAACTATTCCTGCTACGATAACACGGCGTTTGATTCCAAAATGCTATCCGCCCCCGGGTGGATTCGAACCACCAACCTTTCGGTTAACAGCCGAACGCGCTAACCGGTTGCGCCACAGAGGCAGACATTCTGGAAATGGAAGTCTTCTCTTTCGGATTTCACATGCATATGCCTCACTATATAAATCTATTTCAATTTATTCTTCCTAATATTCCTTGACAAAACACCTCGAATTACTACCTCTCTGTAGTGAGCAGTGATAGAAAATAACTTGCCAACTATTCCTGCTACAATAACTCGGCGTTTGCATTCAAAATGCTATCCGCCCCCAGGTGGATTCGAACCACCAACCTTTCAGTTAACAGCCAAACGCGCTAACCGGTTGCACCACGGATGCAGACATTCCGGAAATGGAGGTTTACTCTTTCAGATTTCACATGCATATGCCTCACTATGAAAATCTATTTCAATTTATTCTTCCTAATATTCCTTGACAAAACACCTCGAATTATTACCTCTCTGTAGTGAGCAGTGATACAAAATAACTTGCCAACTATTCCTGCTACAATAACTCGGCGTTTGCATTCAAAATGCTATCCGCCCCCGGGTGGATTTGAACCATCCACCTTTTGGTTAACAGCCGAATGCGCTAACCGGTTGCGCCACGGAGGCAGACATTCTGGAAATGGAGGTCTACTCTTTCGGATTTCACATGCATATGCCTCACTATGAAAATCTATTTCAATTTTTTCTTCCTAATATTCCTTGACAAAACACTTCGAATTATTACCTCTCTGTAGTAAGCAGTGATAGAAAATAACTTGCCAACTATTCCTGCTACAATAACTCGGCGTTTGCATTCAAAATGCTATCCGCCCCCGGGTGGATTCGAACCACCAACCTTTCGGTTAACAGCCGAACGCGCTAACCGGTTGCGCCACGGAGGCAGACATTCTGCAAATGGAGGTCTACTCTTTCGGATTTCACATGCATATGCCTCACTATGAAAATCTATTTCAATTTATTCTTCCTAATATTCCTTGACAAAACACCTCAAATTATTACATCTCTGTAGTGAGCAGTGATAGAAAATAACTTGCCAACTATTCCTGCTACAATAACTCGGCGTTTGCATTCAAAATGCTATCCGCCCCCGGGTGGATTCGAACCACCAACCTTTCGGTTAACAGCCGAACGCGCTAACCGGTTGCGCCACGGAAGAAGACATTCTGGAAATGGAGGTCTACTCTTTCAGATTTAACATGCATATGCCTCACTATGAAAATCTATTTCAATTTTTTCTTCCTAATATTCCTTGACAAAACATCTCGAATTATTACCTCTCTGTAGTGAGCAGTGATAGAAAATAACTTGCCAACTATTCCTGCTACAATAACTCGGCGTTTGCATTCAAAATGCTATCCGCCCCCGGGTGGATTCGAACCACCAACCTTTCGGTTAACAGCCGAACGCGCTAACCGGTTGCGCCACGGAGGCAGACATTCTGGAAATGGAGGTCTACTCTTTTGGATTTCACATGCATATGCCTCACTATGAAAATCTATTTCAATTTATTCTCCCTAATATTCCTTGACAAAACACTTCGAATTATTACCTCTCTGTAGTAAGCAGTGATAGAAAATAACTTGCCAACTATTCCTGCTACAATAACTCGGCGTTTGCATTCAAAATGCTATCCGCCCCCAGGTGGATTCGAACCACCAACCTTTCGGTTAACAGCCGAACGCACTAACCGGTTGCGCCACGGAGGCAGACATTCTGCAAATGGAGGTCTACTCTTTCAGATTTAACATGCATATGCCCCACTATGAAAATCTATTTCAATTTTTTCTTCCTAATATTCCTTGACAAAACACCTCGAATTATTACCTCTCTGTAGTGAGCAGTGATAGAAAATAACTTGCCAACTATTCCTGCTACAATAACTCGGCGTTTGCATTCAAAATGCTATCCGCCCCCAGGTGGATTCGAACCACCAACCTTTCAGTTAACAGCCAAACGCGCTAACCGGTTGCACCACGGATGCAGACATTCCGGAAATGGAGGTTTACTCTTTCAGATTTCACATGCATATGCCTCACTATGAAAATCTATTTCAATTTATTCTTCCTAATATTCCTTGACAAAACACCTCGAATTATTACCTCTCTGTAGTGAGCAGTGATACAAAATAACTTGCCAACTATTCCTGCTACAATAACTCGGCGTTTGCATTCAAAATGCTATCCGCCCCCGGGTGGATTTGAACCATCCACCTTTTGGTTAACAGCCGAATGCGCTAACCGGTTGCGCCACGGAGGCAGACCTTCTGGAAATGGAGGTCTACTCTTTCGGATTTCACATGCATATGCCTCACTATGAAAATCTATTTCAATTTTTTCCTCCTAATATTCCTTGACAAAACACTTCGAATTATTACCTCTCTGTAGTAAGCAGTGATAGAAAATAACTTGCCAACTATTCCTGCTACAATAACTCGGCGTTTGCATTCAAAATGCTATCCGCCCCCGGGTGGATTCGAACCACCAACCTTTCGGTTAACAGCCGAACGCGCTAACCGGTTGCGCCACGGAGGCAGACATTCTGCAAATGGAGGTCTACTCTTTCGGATTTCACATGCATATGCCTCACTATGAAAATCTATTTCAATTTATTCTTCCTAATATTCCTTGACAAAACACCTCAAATTATTACATCTCTGTAGTGAGCAGTGATAGAAAATAACTTGCCAACTATTCCTGCTACAATAACTCGGCGTTTGCATTCAAAATGCTATCCGCCCCCGGGTGGATTCGAACCACCAACCTTTCGGTTAACAGCCGAACGCGCTAACCGGTTGCGCCACGGAAGAAGACATTCTGGAAATGGAGGTCTACTCTTTCAGATTTAACATGCATATGCCTCACTATGAAAATCTATTTCAATTTTTTCTTCCTAATATTCCTTGACAAAACATCTCGAATTATTACCTCTCTGTAGTGAGCAGTGATAGAAAATAACTTGCCAACTATTCCTGCTACAATAACTCGGCGTTTGCATTCAAAATGCTATCCGCCCCCGGGTGGATTCGAACCACCAACCTTTCGGTTAACAGCCGAACGCGCTAACCGGTTGCGCCACGGAGGCAGACATTCTGGAAATGGAGGTCTACTCTTTTGGATTTCACATGCATATGCCTCACTATGAAAATCTATTTAAATTTATTCTCCCTAATATTCCTTGACAAAACACTTCGAATTATTACCTCTCTGTAGTAAGCAGTGATAGAAAATAACTTGCCAACTATTCCTGCTACAATAACTCGGCGTTTGCATTCAAAATGCTATCCGCCCCCAGGTGGATTCGAACCACCAACCTTTCGGTTAACAGCCGAACGCACTAACCGGTTGCGCCACGGAGGCAGACATTCTGCAAATGGAGGTCTACTCTTTCAGATTTAACATGCATATGCCCCACTATGAAAATCTATTTCAATTTTTTCTTCCTAATATTCCTTGACAAAACACCTCGAATTATTACCTCTCTGTAGTGAGCAGTGATAGAAAATAACTTGCCAACTATTCCTGCTACAATAACTCGGCGTTTGCATTCAAAATGCTATCCGCCCCCGGGTGGATTCGAACCACCAACCTTTCGGTTAACAGCCGAACGCGCTAACCGGTTGCGCCACGGAGGCAGACATTCTGGAAATGGAGGTCTACTCTTTCGGATTTCACATGCATATGCCTCACTATGAAAATCTATTTAAATTTATTCTCCCTAATATTCCTTGACAAAACACCTCGAATTATTACCTCTCTGTAGTAAGCAGTGATAGAAAATAACTTGCCAACTATTCCTGCTACAATAACTCGGTGTTTGCATTCAAAATGCTATCCGCCCCCGGGTGGATTCGAACCACCAACCTTTCGGTTAACAGCCGAACGCGCTAACCGGTTGCGCCACGGAGGCAGACATTCTGGAAATGGAGGTCTACTCTTTCAGATTTCACATGCATATGCCCCACTATGAAAATCTATTTCAATTTTTTCTTCCTAATATTCCTTGACAAAACACCTCGAATTATTACCTCTCTGTAGTGAGCAGTGATAGAAAATAACTTGCCAACTATTCCTGCTACAATAACTCGGCGTTTGATTCATAAATGCTATCCGCCCCCGGGTGGATTCGAACCACCAACCTTTCGGTTAACAGCCGAACGCGCTAACCGGTTGCGCCACGGAGGCAGACATTCTGGAAATGTAGGTCTACTCTTTCGGATTTCACATGCATATGCCTCACTATGAAAATCTATTTCAATTTTTTCTTCCTAATATTCCTACACAAAACACCTCGAATTATTACCTCTCTGTAGTGAGCAGTGATAGAAAATAACTTGCCAACTATTCTTGCTACAATAAATTGGCGTTTGCATTCAAAATGCTATCCGCCCCCGGGTGGATTCGAACCGCCAACCTTTCGGTTAACAGCCGAATGCGCTAACCGGTTGCGCCACGGAGGCAGACATTCTGGAAATGGAGGTCTACTCTTTCGGATTTCACATGCATATGCCTCACTATGAACATCAATTTCAATCTATTCTTTCTAATATTCCTTGACAAAACACCTCGAATTATTACCTCTCTATAGTGATAGAAAATAACTTGCCAACTATTCCTGCTACAATAACTCGGCGTTTGCATTCAAAATGCTATCCGCCCCCGGGTGGATTCGAACCACCAACCTTTCGGTTAACAGCCGAACGCGCTAACCGGTTGCACCACGGAGGCAGACATTCTGGAAATGGAGGTGTAGTCTTTTGGATTCCACATGCATATGCCTCATTATGAAAATCTATTTCAATTCATTTTTCCAAATATTCCTTGACAAAACACCTCGAATTATTACCTTTCTGTAGTGAGCAGTGATAGAAAAGAACTTGCCAACGACTGCTGCTATAATAACTCGGTGTTTGCCTTCAAAATGCAAGCTGCTACCGGGTGGATTCGAACCACCAACCTTTTGGTTAGCAGCTGAACGCACTAACCGGTTGCAGACATTCTTGCAATGGAAGTCTACTCTTTTTGCGAATTGAGGTCTATCGTCCAATTTTCTCCGTAATATTATGAACATTCCTTGGCAAAACACCTTTCTGTAGTCTGCAGTAATAGAACCAATCAACTAATTCTCTTGCTCTAATTAGGTCTTAAAGTGAATGCATTTGCTGAATATAAGAAATTCTTTAGACTACTTAGCAAACCATGAAGTCATTGATGCTATCACATAAAAGTTGTTGACCCTATATATCCAATTATTTTTTTAATATATATATATAAATATCGGCAAAGCAGTTTTTTTATTAGGTTACAAGATTTTTACCTGTTTCAGGTAGCTGAAATGGTAAGTCAAGGAGTTACCAGCTCATGTCAACTTTTAACTAACTGATTTAAGATTATTCCCACCTCCAACCCTGCAAAGAACTACGGTAAGTTCCTTTTACAGTCTTTCTGGGCATTCTAAATCCTAGAGGTCTCTACACATCTGAATTACACGCTTTCTGTTTGGTCAGTCTGTCTTTTTATTGGTTTGGGTCATGTTAAACAACGGAAATGGGAAAGAAGGATGCGGTGTGATGTCATTAATAGATGTTATGTCATCAAGTGTTTTGGTGTCATTAGAACTAATCAATTCCGATCAATTTTTGCCAGCCATTTGTGGTGTCATTATAGATTATCAGAGATATGCATTTTTATATTCAAAAAAGCGAAAAATGACCAATGAATCTCAAAAATAGCCATTTACGATATTTATTGAGTATAATTCTTACATAATATTTTTTTCATATTGCAATATTTTACAAGTATGAGAACCAATTGACTCAAAGAAATACTACTTGCTTTTCTTCTTCCTCTTCCTCCTCCTCCTTTTGGTGGACGCATCGTTAAACTTATGTTTCTTGTTTTGTTCTGTTTTTTTTTATCATTGAGAGAATGCTGTAAAGACTCGAATAAATATGTGATCACGTGGTATCCTAATGGAATAATATTCCCTTTTACTGGAATAATACTGGACGCTTTTCATCAATTGCTCGTTCTCACCTGGTCTAAAAAAAAGTTGCTTTCTGTCGTAATGGGCAAAGCTTAATAATTATTGATACGTAAATTTGATCTTCACTGGTTATACCATATCTGAGTTCTCATGCCAATCTAAGATATATATATATATATATATATATATATATATATATATATATATATATATATATATATATATATATATATATATATTGCAAATGATAAAGTTTCCTATTTCGACTGTAAATCGTGATCTCAGGGGTTAAAGGATAATGAAGTGTTGGGTAGATACAGCGTACACTGCCAGTTTGTTTGCTTTAATATTACTCGTTATCATCGTCAATTTCTCAGTGGGTTGCTGGGGTGGCCTGGTGTTTTGGGGTGGGGAGATGTTGTTTTGTTTTGTTTTGGTTTGTTCTTGGTCTTGGGTTTGTTTTTTTGTTTTTTTTTTCAGAAGAATATCTACCCTCTATTTTCAGTTTCCTTCGAGTATCTTGATATATTTACTTTACCATGAAATTGAGACGCTACATGGAGAATGTGTGAAGAAATATGTCATTTGTAAAAAAAAATTTAAAAAAATGAGATTTTGGAAAAAACGGATTCGTACAAAGCAAGGAATCGTGGATAAGGGATACAAAACGTCCCTAAATGTTAAACCAGCTGTGAATTTATTCATGTATACACTCTAGATTTTCCCATTGTACACACACACACACACACACACACACACACACACACATACGAATGCTTACTCACACACACATGTACATACAAATGCACACACGTGTGCGTGCGCAAATGCAAACCTGCACACACACACACACACACAGAAACAAGCATGCATGCATAGATTCATAAGGCCATTGTACTTCAAGTCTTCTCAGTTTTGTGGTAATTTTTAACTTTTGCATGGATAGATAGATAGATAGATAGATGGACTCGTCATCACAGTCAATAATTGAACAGTCGTAACGTCAAAATTTGAATTCAAGTAAAAAAAAACCCAGCGAAGAATGAATATGGTCAGAATAAATTCTATGCATGACATCACCGGTGTTTTCCACTGGAAAACAACTCATGTAGGATAAAAACATCTAGAAACATCTAGATTCTTGAGAATATAGTCTTATCAGTAAATCTGTCAAAATGAGACAGAAAAGTTTTTAAAAAATAGTTGGTAGATTAGTTAGACACAACTGGTCGATAAGTGAAACAGAATTGACGGATGAGTAAGACAGAATTGGCTAATTAGTGCGGTACAATAAGCAGATGAGTGAGACTGATGAGTGTGAGTAGGGACGAGCTTATTATCGACAAAATAACCACATGAGTAAGACAGAGTAGAGATAGAAGTGGCTCATGGATTAGACTTATTCGACAGATCAATGGGACAGAATTGATACAAGTGAACCAGAATCAGACACAATGAGACAAAATTGGCAGATGAGTGAACCAGATTTGGATGAATGAAAGAGAGGAAAGTAAAAAAAGACATGCTCATTTTCGAATGACACCAGTGAACCATGATTGGCAAATGAATGAGGCCGGATTGGTAGATCAGTTATACAGTGTTGGTAGGATAGTGAAACAGGATTGGCAAACGAGTGAAGCAGAATTGGTAGATCAGTCAGACAGTGTTGGTAGGATTGTGGAACTGGATTGGCAAATGACGGATGCAGAATTGGTAGATCAGTTATACCGTGTTGGTAGGATTGTGAAACAGTATTGGCAAATGAGTGAGGCAGAATTGGTAGATCAGTAAGACAGTGTTGGTAGGATGTGAAACAGGATAGGCAAATGAGGGAGGCAGAATTGATAGATCAGTCAGACAGTGTTGGTAGGATTGTGAAACAGGATTGGCAAATGAGGGAGGCAGAATTGGTAGATCAGTCAGACAGTGTTCTTAGGATTGTGGAACATTATTGGCAAATGAGTGATCAGTTATACCGTGTTGGTAGGATAGTGAAACAGGATTGGAAAACGAGTGAGGCGGAATTGGTAGATCAGTCAGACAGTGTTGGTAAGATTGTGGAACAGGATTTGCAAATGAGGGAGGCAGAATTTGTAGACCAGTTTTACCGTGTTGGTAGGATGTAAAACAGGATTGGCAAACGAGTGAGGCAGAATTGGTAGATCAGTTATACAGTGTTGGTAGAATTGTGAAAAAGGATTTGCAAACGAGTGAGGCAGAATTGGTAGATCAGTAAGACAGTGTTGGTAGGATTGTGAAACAGGATTGGCAAATGAGGGGGGCAGAATCGGTAGATCAGTCAGACAGCGTTGGTAGGATTGTGGAACTGGATTTGCAAATGAGGGAGGCAGAATTGGTAGATCAGTTATACCGTGTTTGTAGGATGTGAAACACGATTATCAAATGAGGGGGGCAGAATTGGTAGATCAGTTATACAGTGTTGGTAGGATAGTGAAACAGGATTGGCAAATGAGTGAAGCAGAATTGGTAAATCAGTCAGACAGTGTTGGTAGGATTGTGGAACTGGATTGGCAAATGAGGGAAGCAGAATTGGTAGATCAGTTATACCGTGTAGGTAGGATTGTGAAACAGGATTGGCAAATGATGGAGGCAGAATTGGTGGATCAGACAGTGTTCTTTGGATTGTGGAACATTATTGGCAAATGAGGGATCAGTCAGACAGTGTCGGTAGGATTATGGAACAGGATTTGCAAATGAGGGAGGCAGAATTGGTAGATCAGTTTTACCGTGTTGGTAGGATGTAAAACAGGATTGGCAAACGAGTGATGCGGAATTGGTAGATCAGTCATACAGTGTTGGTAGGATTGTGGAACAGGATTGGCAAATGAGGGAGGCAGAATTGGTAGATCAGTTTCACCGAGTTGGTAGGATTGTGAAACAGGATTGGCAAATGAGGGAGGCAGAATTGGTAGATCAGTCATACCATGTCCTTAGGATTGTGGAACAGTATATGCAAATGAGTGAGGTGGAATTAGTAGATCAGTCAGACAGTGTTGGTAGGATTGTGGAACTGGATTGGCAAATGAGGGAAGCAGAATTGGTAGATCAGTTATACCGTGTTTGTAGGATGTGAAACACGATTGGCAAATGAGGGAGGCAGAATTCGTAGATCAGTTATACAGTGTTGGTAAGATTGTGAAACAGGATTGGCAAATGAGTGAGGCAGAATTGGTAGATCAGTCAGACAGTGTTAGTAGGATGTGAAACACGATTGGCAAATGAGGGAGGCAGTATTCTTAGATCAGTCATACTGTGTTGGTAAGATTGCGAAACAGTATTGGCAAATGAGTGAGGCAGAATTAGTAGATCAGTCAGACAGTGTTGGTAGGATTGTGAAACAGGATTGACAAATGAGGGAGGCAGAATCGGTAGATCAGTCAGACAGTGTTGGTAGGATAGTGAAACAGGATTGGAATACGAGTGAGGCAGAATTGGTAGATCAGTAAGACAGTGTTAGTAGAATTGTGAAAAAGGATTTGCAAACGAGTGAGGCAGAATTGGTAGATCAGTAAGACAGTGTTGGTAGAATTGTGAAACAGGATTGGCAAATGAGGGAGGCAGAATCGGTAGATCAGTCAGACAGTGTTGGTAGGATTGTGGAACTGGATTGGCAAATGAGGGAGGCAGAATCGGTAGATCAGTCAGACAGTGTTGGTAGGATTGTGGAACTGGATTGGCAAATGAGGGAGGCAGAATTGGTAGATCAGTTATACCGTGTTTGTAGGATGTGAAACACGATTGGCAAATGAGGGAGGCAAAATTGGTAGATCAGTCAGACAGTGTTGGTAGGATTATGGAACAGTATTGGAAAACGAGTGAGGCCGAATTGGTGGATCAGTCAGACAGTGTTGTCAGGATTGTGAAACAGGATTGGCAAATGAGGGAGGCAGAATTCGTAGATCAGTTTTACCGTGTTGGTATGATTGTGAAACAGGATTGGCAAATGAGGGAGGCAGAATTGGTAGATCAGTTTTACCGAGTTGGTAGGATTGTGAAACAGGATTGGCAAATGAGGGAGGCAGAATTGGTACATCAGTTATACAGTGTTGGTAGGATAGTGAAACTGGATTGGCAAATGAGGGAGGCAGAATTGGTAGATCAGTCATACCATGTCCTTAGGATTGTGGAACAGTATATGCAAATGAGTGAGGCGGAATTAGTAGATCAGTCAGACAGTGTTGGTAGGATTGTGGAACAGTATTGGCAAATGAGGGAGGCAGAATTCGTAGATCAGTTATACCGTGTTGGTAGGATAGTGAAACAGGATTGGCGAATGAGGGAGGCAGAATTGGTAGATCAGTCAGACAGTGTTCTTAGGATTGTGGAACTGTATTGGAAAACGAGTGAGGCGGAATTTGTAGATCAGTCAGACAGTGTTGGTAGGATTGTGGAACAGGATTGGCAAATGAGGGAGGCAGAATTGGTAGATCAGTTTTACCGTGTTCGTAGGATTGTGAAACAGGATTGGCAAACGAGTGAGGCAGAATTGGTAGATCAGTAAGCCAGTGTTGGTAGGATTGTGAAACAGGATTGGCAAAAGGGAGGCAGAATTGGTAGATCAGTTATACAGTGTTGGTAGGATTGTGAAACAGGATTTGCAAACGAGGGAGGCAGAATTGGTAGATCAGTCAGACAGTGTTTTAAGGATTGTGGAACAGTATTGGCAAATGAGGGAGGCAGAATTGGTAGATCAGTCAGACAGTGTTGGTAGGATTTTGGAACTGGATTGGCAAATGAGGGAAGCACAATTTGTAGATCAGTCAGACAGTGTTGGTAATTTAGTGAAACAGAATTGGCAAAATTGAGAGAGATTGATAAGAGTAGTGACGAGCATATCTTCAGCAGAATTTGCCACCAGAAATTCAGTTTTTTTAATCTTTATAGTAGGTTATTTTCGTTGAAAAAGAGACAACCAATTGCACTAATGATAGGTAGGGTACTAATTTGGCTGGAACTGCTCTAGATTGAAATTTCCAGATAAGTTCAACTCATTTTGGTTAAACCTACAACCAAAATACCTTTAAAGGATAACGTGGAAAGCAAATATTATGCAGTAGCGCTTTCGAAGTATTTCCACTGTTGGTAAATTTCCAGTTGCTAGTTGATCAGGTTGTGCATCCAGGTTATTATCTCAGAAGGCCCTAGATATCATTTTTGAATCACACTCTCTTATAACATTCCTTGTGTTTATAATCCTCTTTGTCCTTTGGGTATGTCAATGTATGAGGAAAGCTCTAGTCCAGTGAGTTCGTTCCTCATTGGGGACCTCACATTTGTGTTGTTTCAAGCTACGTTTAGGAAATAGCATTAATGTTCAAGTGAGAGATTGCTAGAAAATTAAACCTATTACTATTATCATGGGTTCAATCTTTGCTTTGTTATATAGACTTGCGGCCTTGTATTGTACCCAGCTCAGTAAATATGGAAAGCGCCTGTCATAGCGTCATAGCCTACTAGTTTAGCCAGCCAAGTGTTGTCAGTTCGATCCTCAGAGGGTGTCTCTCTTTTGTGACCTTCGCGAACAAAACTATCTACAACTGAATTTATTTCATAGAAGAGTCGATTTTTTTCTTAATTCTCATTAAAAATAGATTCGAGAAGATATTTGGAGCCTTCAAACATTTACTAGTTATATGCACTTTGGTTTTGTTTTTTGTTTTTTTGAGAAATTTTTACATTTTTTGAAAGACGCTTTCAGTAGTTTGAAGTTACTAGACTATTACGGACACCCAGCTGCGTCGGTGCTAAAGAGGGGCACAAGTATCATTGACCTTTGATTCAAGGGTCCCTAATTAAGATGAGTGATACGGGGTATGTGCAAAACAGGGAACCCCTCTGTATAAATTCATTCTGATAAGGAAATGCGCCAATTTGGTGGGAAAATGGTAGAGAGATAAACGGACGTTTGTTTAGCTTGGATTGCCCGGAAGAAAATGGCCACATTTGGGTAATTCGAACCCATCCATTAATACAACAGAACATTGAGAGAGAGAGGGGGCGGGAAGAGAGAGAGAGGAGAGTATAGAGACAGGGATAGAGAGAGCGGAAGAGAGTAAGATAAAGATGAACAGTGTGACAGATAGGTAGATATAAACAGACCTAAATAGATAGAGTGTGTGAGAAGGGGAGAGACAGGGAGGGGGAGAGAGAGGATCAGTCAGTCACAAGGAAAGAAATAAGTGAGGAAGAAAGATAGATAGAAACAAACAAGCAAAAGAGGCTGAGATAAATCGATAAATATAGATCACATACCCATTTACTTAACGGTTCCAAAGTCATGCACACTAACTACACATCTTTTTATCTATTTACACACACACACACACACACACATATATATATATATATATATATATAAATATATATATATATATGTATATATATATATATATACATCGTCATGCTATGTTCACGAAGAAAAGCATTTTAAAGTGTGAATTTCGCTCTACTTCTTGAAGCTGAACATTTTCTTTCTGCTGATTATTTGAGGCTATCAAATCAAAGATGAAAAAAAGCAAATTCGAGCCATTTACTTGCATGAACTCAAAATAGAATATAAGTCAAAGGAAACTGATCGCAATATCTACTAAATATTTGACAATGAAATCGTCAACAAATGTCAATATTGGTTCCAAAGAATTTCGAAACGGAGACGAGAGCTTTGAAAATAAGCAGGGTCGTGGGCGTCCTTCTGTAATAGACGGCATCCGATTGAGGGTCATTATTGAGGTGGACCCTCGCAAAACCACTCGAGAGATTGCAGAGGAACTAAAGGTTGACCATAAAACTATTGGTCGACATTTGCATCAGATTGGGAAAGCAGAAAAAGTTTGACAAATGCGTGCCACACAAGTTGAACAAAAATGAAATTCGTTCTCATGAAGTTCAATTCGCGCTTCTTTTGCACAGCAAAAACTATTCATTTCTCGATCACGCTCTAAAGAGTGACAAAAATTGAATTCTCTCCATCACTCAACGGCTTTCCGCGCAGTAGCGGGACAAGGGCGAAGCACTGAAACGCTTCCCTGAACCAAACCTGCATCAAAAGAAGTCTTACCGGCAAATCTATCTATCTCATCCCCCTATCTTGGGTCGGGTATTTTTTTTTTTTCTTCACTGCACCCACTGTCGCATGGGCATTTTGTTCTATCTGTTGACATCCTTTCTTGTTAAATGTCCTGCCCATCTCCATTTTTGTTGCTCAATTATTTGTAATATCCTTCACTCCAGTATTTCTCCTGATCCACGTTGGTCTTCTCTCTCTCTCTCTCTCTCTCTCTCTCTCTCTATATATATATATATATATATATATATATATATATATGTATGTATATATATATATCCCAAATTATCACATATTATTCACATTTTTTATTCATTTAATTATGTAGCGCTATTTTATTAATGTTGAGCACTACATTTTCAAAGACAGCAAATTTTGGCTAATATATATATATATGGTACAGATTAGGTTGGCGATATAGCAATGTCTGATGTTTGATGGATTTATTTCAAAGAGTGCTCGATACATTCAACGTTATACTTCGAAAGTCAAGATGTATTAGAGTAGAACTGGAAATATATTCGCCTGGTGAGACATAGAGAGGTCGAAACATAAACTTGTTTGCGTAGCGAATCCATTTCCTATTATATATATATCCTTCACATATAGAAAACAATCCTGAAACTCAACAGACACATCACTATAGCCTCCCATGGATTTTCATTTTTGCTCTCAAAGGAAAACGTTTGATGTGAAATTTTGTTTTTGTTTTTTTTTATTAAAAGGTTAACACATGCTACTGGAGATGGGGACCCTATCCGAAGCATGAATAGCATACTAATTGATAATTTGTTAATCATTCAATTAACTAATAAAATCTCCATATACTTTTACTCCTGATTTCGTCACATTCCCAATAGTTAATATATATATATATATATATATATATATATATATATATATATTGAAAGCTTCATGGTTTTTCTACTGAATGACTGGTACAAAAACTAAAAAGAAAAGCTATAAATTTTTTGACCCCCAAAATAGAGGCTTGGCTCGAGATGAGGGGACCTACGAGCTTGATCCTCTCAGGGGACCTCTTCCAACATTTAGTGAGATTAGTTTGTAATGAATGGAGTGTGTGAACTACTTTGTATTGGCTTTGTTTTTTTAAATCTTTTTTGGACTTTTTGCAGCCTTATTTTTTACGGGTTTATCAATAACATCAAGATTTCCCATGATTTACGCCATTTTAGATATATTCAAGTGGAAATAATCTAGATTCTCCAGAATTTACACTTTTTAAGGAGCTTTCCAGTAGTTAACACCAGTGATGTCATGATTGGAATTCTTTCAGACCATACTTATACTTTCTTTATGGGGTCATTTGGCTGTGCAAAAAAAGACATATTCCCAGTGGAAACAACTGGCGCCTGGCGAGCCCTCCCCCGCAAGTCCCAGTAACGCAGAAAGAAAGGTCAGTATAATTTTGTCCCAAGTTGTAGTCGATTCGGCTCTTTTCCCTCTTGACGTTAGCCAGATTCTTCCGTTCCGGATGTCACGCGACAGATTGATAGGACAAAAAAAAAAGGGCGGGGAGAGTTGTAAAATAATCTTACATCTCATCCGAACCGCCAACTCTTTGTTATTGGTTGTAAGTCGTTAAGTTTTTCATGGATGATCTAGAATTGTTGGGGGTCACGGCGTTTGGAATCAATTTTCGTCGATACAGCCGTGGAAACAGGATTCGTTGGAAGGTCGGTTGTAGTCTCTCTCTCTCTCTCTCTCTCTCTCTCTCTCTCTCTCTCTCTCACACACACACACACACACCTAACACACATACACGGACACACACACACACACACACACGTGCGCGTACGCATGTATACGCACACGTGCGCATGCGTGCGTGCACACATGTATCGCGCGCACGTTCCCAACACGCGAGCACGCACAAACGTGAAATGGAAGATATACGCACGAAGTGAGACTCACGCGCGCACATACAAAGTGAGACATAAACGCACAGGCGCATGCGTGCACACAGATCACAAAGTGTAACGCATACACAAAATGACTTGTACGCACATTCCCACGTACGCACAGACACACACTCTTTAAGGCCTAAGACCGTTAAAAAAAAGTTTCTAATACAAAATTTGTTTTTCTCCTCGCTTATGGAATCATTTGGAAAAAAAACGTTTGGTTAAGAAAATAGTTTGTTTTTTGATCACGCATATACACACATCATAACGAGAGTTTATATGTCATTACAACCTTTTCTTTTATACATTTAGACAAGAAGCTTTCCTATTTTAGGGAAGCAATGGCTAATTGAGCCCAGCCATTTTAGAGTTATCCTTCTCCAAGGTTAGCAAACTCGGACTGTCCTGCTAATTTTTTCCATTAATGGGAGAAAAGGTGGATTCATGTCTTTTCCAAGGGTATGTATGTGAAGCGAACAGCCTCAGATCTTGAAATTTGCACTCAGACTCCATTGTCTGCCCTGTTAACCGTCACGCCATTTATTCTTCAGCAGTAATAAATTCATAGGTAATACTTTGGGTCTGGTTTGTAAACTTATAATCAAAAGGAGGTAATTGATTACGCTAAAATATGTGGCTACTGATACTAATGTATTACAAAATGAACGAAAGCCGAAAATTTTAACATTTAAAACTGTATTTTATCAAATTTAATCATAGCGGATATGATTTAGGGTTGGGGTTAGTTTTAGGGTTAGTATTCTTTTGGGGTTAGCTTTAGGGTCATGATTAAAGGATTAGGGTTAGGGTGGGAGTAACAATAAACATTTTCCTCATAATTATTAAACTAAAAAGAATATATTCGGGCAACTAACAATAAAAATTCATTAAACAATCTTATGTTATCAGTGACACTCCAGGTATACATAAGACCAATTTTATAATTATGAAAAAAAAAATGTTCGTCTTTACTTGCAAACCACACCTTAAAAAATAACCGTAAAACTAACCTTAATCATAACCCTAAAATTAACCCTAACCCTAACATAAAGTCCTTAATTATATTTGATGAAATACTGTGCTAAATGCTCAAATTTTGTTCATTCCGTTATAAGTAATTAGCTGTCTTAGCATTCGCATGAGTCAGCGTTATTTATTACCTCCCTTTGATGTTTAGTTTACGAACCAAAAGCTAACCTTTACCAATATATGTATATATACATATGTGTGTGTTTGTGCTCACCCGGGTGTCCGTGTGCGTTTGTGTTTATATCAACGCACGATCGTGTCAAAAATACTCTTATACGTCGTTTTCACATGGACACTTTCATTTTTATTTTGGAGCCTTTTTCTAAGTGCTTCGAAAACGTCCGACTTTCAAGGAGGACAAAACAAAGACTGTTTTTTTTACCCTTTCTTAAAAGGTTGATACTTGACAATTACTTTCAAGTAAACAATGTGAGAAGCAAAAAGGCCAAGACGTTTGGTTCTTGTTGTTGTGTCGTGGCTGTGCCTTTCTCCAATGTTTCATGACCAGGAATGTATTCGTTCGATTACATCAGGGCCAATGGCCGAGGCATGAACCACTTGACCGATAAGAGAAAACTCAGAAAAACACTTCCGATCAGTCACTCAATAGAAACCGGCACACAACCAACGTCTTTTGACAGCATGCCGTGTTGGGAAGGTTACCTACTCAAAACATTTTGGGCGCTAAATCAGCCTGTCAAAAACACTAAATAACAAATCCTTCTTAAGGTCATTTTGTGTAAAAGAAAATGGCTAGATTTGCCCATACTGACAAGAAAATAGCTTAAAATAGGCTAAAAATAGAGCTAATCTTTCTAATTCTTAATCGGCATAAGAGGTTGGGTGCAAGGTTGCTAATTTACCTGTTTTTTCTTGTTTGTTTTTTCGAATCAACCCTCTAGCTCCATTGGCGCAGTCTTTACCCGTGATACATACATTCATACATAGTCAGCCAGACCAACTTCAAACCTGGAGAAGCCAATTTTTACAGTTTAGGCGGCAATTTTGGTTGACAGTTTTATCACCGGCAGCATTCACATTTGTTTTTTTGTGGGTTTTTTAAGAGGAGAGTGCTTTTTAGTGATCACTACCTAATAAAGGTGAGAGAATTAGCGTATTCGCTGATTCATTCACTTTTTAATTCATCACCCCAAATACGACAAAAAGATGTTGGTCATGTGACGGTTTCTATTGAGTAACAAAGAAAATTTCTTCTTCTTCTTCTTCTTCTTCTTCTTCTTCTTCTTCTTCTTCTTCTTCTTCTTTCTTCTTTCTTTCTTTCTTTCTTTCTTCCTTTTCTCCTCATCTTTGTTATTGTTTACTCACTATGGTAGACCGACGGTCATACTAGTTGCAAAGAAAAGCAAATAAAATTAGAATGAAAGAAATACTAGTCAAACATTTTTAAGAATTGACTGCTTCATCAAACAAAAATGAATCAAGGTGATATCATTATTAGAGCGAGACCTCTTATATTTCAGTTTACATATTTGCCTAGAAACCGTATTCAACCAAAACGCCATTACTGGACCACGTAGAGCCTCGTTTTCATCTTCTCACCTTTCTCTTTCTTCTTCTTCTTCTTTAGTTCACACGCAACACTTCAAGCCGTGCCCAGTATTAAAATTAAGTGCTTTTCACGTTAAATTTAGCGCATTTCTTGTTTTGGCATTGCGAAAATCGCTAGTTTAGAACGGTCATTTTCACTATCTTTTTTTTTTACTATTTTTTGACCGTTTTTAGCATCTTTTTGTGTCTCTTCTGAATCATTTTTGGTAGGTTTTTTTTATAATTTTTTCAATTCTTCTGGACTTGTTTTAACACTTTTTGGCAGTCAAGCAAGTGCAAAAATATTTCTTTGAGTGGGTAACACAGGTCGTGCCTAGCACAACTGTAATAGTTCAGGCACGCAGACCTCAGTAATGCTTTCGTCTTTCTCCTTTCTGAGAAACCGTCAACGAAAACTGTCATTTGTATGCACAAATCCGAACAAATGGAACTAAGGAGCTGAAAATTCAAATATTCACTTCTTATTATGTCTGGATGAAACTTGTTTTTGTTTTTTGTGTCCAAGTCCCACCACAGATAGGTTTCAGCAGGGGTTAAAATACAATGCAAGTTGATTCTAAATTGATTGTTACTTTGTGTCCATCTATTTTTTGAAAAATTAAAGTCCTCAGTGGTCACTTCCCAAACAGAAGGTGAGAGAAGTAACTTGTTCATTGATTACCCTTTTTTTCCCCAATTTTTTTCAATTGATTGCATGCTGCCAAAAGACATTGGACGCGTGACGGTCTCCATCGACTGACTAACCAGACCTGTTTCTTTTCTTTTCTTTTTTTTTCTTCTTCCTCCCACTTTCCTTCTTTTTTTTTTTTCGTTCGTCAACAAGACGCAAGACTTGAAGTAGAGCACAACTAATACTGGACGACGTAAGGCCCTTTCTTCTTCTTCTTCATCTTCTTCTTCTTCTTCTTCTTCTTCTTCTTCTTCTTCTTATTATTATTATTATTATTATTATTATTATTATTATTATTATTATTATTATTATTTGGAATCTCATGCCAGTTGCCTGGTGGTAACCGCTGGAGTTTGAGTGACAGCAAGTCTCCTCAAGTCTCCAGCCCTCCTCTCCGAGTACTCATAGGTCGCAGCAATTCTACGATTTACAGTTTCACACCGGTTGCCCAGTGGTTATCGCTGAAGGCTGAGTGACAATAAGTCTCCTCAGGTCTTCAGCTAACGTCTCCTCTCTCTTTCACCTATCATGTCAGGGTTACAATTCGTTGCAGTCCTTATATCTCTAGCACCTTCCTCAGTATCCGTGCAGTTCCCAGTAGTGCTGTGGTCTGTACGGTCTCAATCCTTCCCCTAATCCCGATCCCCTCCAGTCTCGCCCTCAGCGTTTTTGGGACAGCTCCTAGTGCGCCCACTATGACCGGTACTACCCTAGTTTTCATGTTCCACATCTTCTTTAATTCTCTTGCTAGGTCCTGGTATTTTTCCCGTTTTTCACTTTCCTTCTTTTTTACTCTATGGTCTGCAGGCACAGCCACGTCTACTATTTGGCCGACACATCTCAATTAGACCGTATTCGGTCGGTCTGTTGGTCCCACTTACGTTAAACAGCAGAAATAATGAGGAAGGGAGAGGTGTGATGTCATGAAAAGGTGTGATGTATAATTAGAAAATCTCTTCCAATCAATTTTTTACCAACTTATGTCATGGAAAAGAATAGGCCAAAAATGGCCCCAAACCATCAAAACTGACCATTAACAATTTTCATCGAAAATGATACTTGCAGTATTTCATCTCTCAATATCTTAAAAGTATGAGAATCAATTGAATCAAAGGAAAACTAATTACTCTTCTTGCTTCCCCCTCTTTCTGCAACTACTACCACGGATGGTGAACGTTTCGTTGAACTCGTGGTTCTTGTTTCCCCCTTTCTTTTATCTGCCTTTCCTTCTTTTCTTTCTTTTCCTTTCTTTTCCTCTTCTTCATCGCTCTACCCAAAAGACCAAAAATTGATGTTCACTTATTGTAGGACAACTTCTATCTTCGTTTTATTGATGTCAGCCGTTATATTTGAACAAGAAGAGCGTTTCTAACATTGTCCACCCAATTCAGACGCAAGGTGGAGTGAGTACCACCCAGATTGGGGATCTCTGCATTAATCATTGTCAATTTTGCGAACCCATCAGACGAAGTACGTAAACAAACCATGATGTATTCATATAAATGAATAATATTTTCCTTGGTTTTGTCAATGAAATAAAATAAAATTGAATTAAATTTAAAAAATAAAGCATACAGAAACAAGTCTTGTTAGTCATTTAGTAGTAACCGTCAGGTGACCGACATCTTTTGGCGATAGGCCGTGCTGGGGTTGATCAATTAAAAAAACAGAAAAAGAGGTTAGCATTGAATAGATTACTACTTTCGCCTTTTGTTGGGTTGTGATCACTAAAAGTGTATTTTTAAAGACAAGCACGAATGCTGCCAGACACAAACTCAGAGGGCATTTTAGCTTGAACTTACATTGCAAATTCACTGCCTTCCAACCAAAAAGCTGTTTACGGGCGAATTCTTAAGAAAAAATACTTTCCAGACGTAATAAGGCTCCTTTGGTGCGTCCTGTACGCTTGATTCATACATATCCCGAAAGCCAGACCAACCGAAAAACTGAAGAAATCTATGTTGACAGTTTTTGTTGATGGTTTCTCACTCATACATTCATGTACATGAATAGTATCTTTATTCACAAATGGATTCCGAGACTTTGGTGAGGGGATGTTCAATTGATGAAACTTCGGGTGGGGATGTTGAAATGGCCTCGAAAGGGAGATGTTCAGTTGATCCCCAGAGAGAAATGCTTACTGAACTTTCAGACAGATATACGTGGGGTCCTTATACGCTTGCAGGTCTTACATGACGTCAAGTACGGCAGTTTAACTCGCAAGACTTCAAGCGTGGAGAAGCCACTGAGTATTGAAATTACTACACAGTAATAATAGTCTTCTAGTTCGGCTCGTTAAACATCGCTGAACGACAAGGAGCACTGATATTGAATGAGCTTGGCTTATTTTTTCTTTTTATTTCTATTGATATACCTGACGAAGGCCGTAGAGTGCAACAGCCGAAACGTTGCATGAAAAACAACAAAGATGAGGATGGTCCGAATATCAATAGAAATAATAATAATACCCCATCTCAAAAATTCTGAGATATACTGAGCTTGGCTTAGTCTGGCAGAAGGCAAAAGAGTGAGGTGCAGCCTGTAAGGACAGAACTCACTATCAATGGATTGCGAGAGTAGCTTGCTCACCAGTGCTCCAAGATTATGTATGGAATTACCGTAGTCCCACAAATGGCTAGTTGGACCGACCAGCCATGTGGGCTACGGGATCCTCTCTCTTTTCTCGTGTGTGTGTGTGTGTGTGTGTGTGTGTGAGCTTCAGCCTTGGATATGTATATGGGTTCACCACTAGTCACCATCTAAGAAAGTTTTTTTGTGTTTTGTTATTCAAATACTCTCTGGCGTTTCTACGTTCATTTTGGACCAACAATGCCCAAATCTCGTGCTGGTAAATTTTTTCACATGAAAGAACTATTTTTTGAGTACATTTTAGAATTCTGTTTTCAGATAATCAGTCGGGTACATGTGCGGGCTACGACGATTCATTGAAGCTAGATGCGGATGTTTCATTTTTTTTTACTAAAGTTAATATGGTAAAAGAAGTTATCAAGTGTGAGACAGGCGACTAGGATTGATTTCAGTTCATCAGTAATGGATCTCCAAGATTCATTTCCTAAAGACTATTCTATGGCAGGCGTCCATTTTTATCTGTAGATAACTCGAGCTGTACAGCTAAGGGTCTGGTTGACTTACGGTAAGAAAATATGGTAAACACGTGTGCTTGGGATGCGGACAAAAACACCATCGGACAAAATCCCCACCGGACAAAAATTCAGTATTTTTGTTGTAAATTTGAATAAATAAAGGTTTTTATTGTGATTTTATTTTCTATTTTGTACCATACATCAAAGGACGAAAAGTTTTAGTAATAATCTGGATTTTTTTCTTAGTAGAAAATAAGATAAGCCCAAAAAATTCCTTGCTTTTCTTTCGTTTCTTTTTATGCCAACCACAAAGAAATCTAATGAGATTTTAAAGAAACGACAAAGAAGAATTTTTATTATTGGATTTTCTTAACACGAGAGGAAACGATATTATCTAAGTTTCTATTAATTGTATTTTGTGATAAACTTAATCTTGTATTCTTTGTTTTGAAATAGGGACTCAATCATGTGATTCGTCCGATTCGGTAGGAGTTTTGTCTGGTGGGAGGTTTTGTCTGGTGGGAGGATTTGTTTGGTCGGGGTTTTGTAATGGACCTCACGTACATACGCAGGGTGAGTGAAAAGAAACATCCCATCTGGAATGTTTTTGATTCCTTGGCTAAACACCAGTGAATAAAGTCACGGATATCAAAAAAAAAAAAAATGAATATCATTTCAAATAGGGAGTTAATCCTCACCTACCTTATACGTACATACACGAAGTCTATCAAGAAAGAAAATAAACAATTTGAAATATCTCTTGAACCGGTAGCATGGACTTGATGTGATTTGGAAACCAATCAGAGGGAACGTGACTGCACAAGCGTGAGAAGATACACTTACGAGTTTCGAGATGCGAAAATGAAACAATATTACTCGCTCTGTAGGAAGGTCCACGCTTCTTTTAGGGACTGTACTTCTAAACCTGTATTGATTGTCGCAGCACAATCTTCCTAGTTACATCTCCAGCCCTTAGTCTTGTGCAGTAGGAAGCTGAGCTTATCAAGAATGGCACTCAGCCGGAACAGATCCTCGTAGCTGCTTTATAGCTTTTGTGGCGTCTGAGATTATCATTTTAGATCAGATATCTTCTCGATAGGGGAAGCTTACTTGATGGATCGTGGATATATATATATATATATATATATATATATATATATATATATATATATATATATATATATATAGATATAGATATATAGTCAGGGTTGAGTGAGGTTACTCGTTCATTGTAAGCTTATGCAATGCTCTTCCATAGGAAAAGAGTACTCTGGTGGATGGGTAATTCAAGCTATATAAATATATTGCTTAAATCCAGCATTACTGACCATCCAGTTCTCTAGCGCAGAGGTAGTATATTGGCCTTCGGGTCCGAAGCGAAGGTTACAATCCTGCCTCGAGGTACTGGATGGGATAACGGATAGTCTATAACCACATTGAAGAGTTGTCTGTGGATGACACAATATATATATATATATATATATATATATATATATATATATATATATATTCTAGAAGGCTTTATAGCTTCGAACACAAAACATTATTTCAAAATTTGTTTGTGTCTCTTCATTGACTTATTTCCCAATATCTGTAAATGGAGCGTTACTTGTATTCTGTCATGTTCACATTTTAATTCAAGATCTATAAGATATATATTGCTAAACGATTTTTTGAATTCTCCTTCATCATCCAGACAACAGAAGTCATCAATAAAACAGGTACGAAAACTAAATGAATAACCTCGTTTCATATTAGTTTTAATTAGAGATGACATAAATATATTTTCGTGTTTATGTAAATACAAATTTACCCAGTAGGGGGTAGGATCAATACCCACTGGGACACCTATGTTTTAATGAAATATTCTACTTCATATTTTAAAGTAACATTCCCCAATAAGATGACTAACAATTGCTTTAAGGGTACAGCACGTTTGTATTACCTTCTTTTGTTTTACACCAGGAAACTTTCGAGTTTTTAGCCCACTATATTTACTATTTCTTCCTCCAAAAGCCAAGTCTATTATTTTATTCAATTCTTTAATGAGATCTCCATGGGGAATTTCTGTGTAAAGTGTACTAAAATCATATATATATATAGATAGATAGATGTGTGTGTGTGTGTGTGTGTCTTATACTAATGGTTACCATCATAAATTTATTTGACGAACTCCGTTCTTCGAGTAGTGTCTTGATTGAACAATTACTCAGAATTGTCCTTGTTTTTTTGTTTCACTTTTGTTCAATTAGTTTTTAGTTACTTCTCTTACACTTGTTATTTTTTGGTTCTTCGATTTCTACTTTTATTTATTATATTTTCTTTAATTTTCATATTTCTTTTTGTTTGTTTAACTCTATGCTCTATTTCATTATCGTTGTTGTCGATTTAATGATTCAAAATATAGAGCACTATTTCCAACAATATATAAGGTTTGTCCGAAAAGTATTCAGTCATATATTAACAATAGCAAATGAAGTATATAGGTCATTGCTGCCTTAGTTCTCTTCAAAACACCTCCCTTGAGACCTTACAGACTTTCCCCAGTGCCCCTTCCACTTAACAACCGTTTTCAAATTCCTCTTTTGGGATCGCCGTCAGCTACCTGGTTGCGTTCTCCTTAATGTAGCCCACGATATGAAATTGCTTCTAGAAAAGGGAAATAAATGTGAACTGCAGGCAGTTTGCCAGGCTTGTTTGATGCGATTTCATGCTCACATGCGTGGACTAAGTCTTCTCTTATTAGCTGTCCAGGTTGCGCAACCAATTATTGAGGTATTCAAAATGGCTGGATGCTTACCGAATTGATCACGGGTACACACACACACACATACACATGCATACATAGTCTAGAAAGCTTCACAACTTAAAATACTTAATATTAAAAAAAAACTTTTTTAATAGGTTTTTTGGTATCATTTCAGTCACCCACTCCCCAATATCTGACAATGCAATTTATGTAATTTTCTTCAGGTTTTTTTCCCCATTTGCTCAATACATAATTATTATGGTACAATGTATAAATTGTCTCTGGTTGGGATCATCAGTTGTTTGCCATGTAACTGTTTCGGGGATTTAAAAAAAACAAAACAGTTATATCAACATAGCACTCCAGCAGAATTGATCAAACACCATCTCTTTCTCTTACTTTATAGTTTATGCCATACAAGTTGTTTGCCATTTTATATAAGATTTTATGCGTATTGTATATTGATATTATTTTATACAACATAGTTATTTTTTGAAACAGGGCTTACTCACGTAGGTCACTCTAATAACGTTTTTAATGATGAGGGATCAGTAAGTATAACAACAGACATGACTCGTAATTCGTGTCATTTCTATTGAATGTTCACCTATGTATACACATATATAGAGAGAGGCATAGATGTATAGAGAGAGAGAGAAAGAGAGACAAAAACTGAAATAGATACGCATATTCTTTAATTATATACGTGCGTGTGTGTGTTCGTGAATTGATATATTTTCAGCTTTATGAACATAAAAATAAAGAATATGTATATACCTTTTCCGAGCGAATTCCAACTGACAAAGGTTTCTGAAGTGACTTACATTTAGCATCTGAGACCTCTGAGATCTAGCAACCTGAAATGTCCGCCCCTCATTTTTCACACGAATTATTCTTTTTTAAAAACGCACGGGCCACCGACGTAGAGACGCCTGAAAATTCCCGATGTTTCACTGCAGAAACACAATTACCGTCCTCGCCACTACCCATCGTTTTTTTGTTTTTTTTTTCAAACTGTCGTGTGCAGTCAACACCATGTTGTTGTGAGAGACGCCATCTTTAAAGGATTCTGTTTTTTCTAAGAAAGTTCGTCAGGCGGAAAACCATTGGCAAAAACACAGTCACACAAAAAGAAAATAAGCCTAGAAGTCAGACCATAGATGTGCTAGTTCTTTTCTTGTGTGAAGATCTATTATTTATCTACATATGTAGTTAAGCCCAAAACATTAATTCACTTACTATATATATAGATAGATTATTTATATATAATTTATACGTGTATATATATATATATATATATATATACAATTTATATATATATATATATATGTGTGTGTGTGTGTGTGTGTGTGTGTGTGTGTGTGTGTGTAACTGCACCACTGGTGCGAAGCACTGAATGTACATCTACTTACATATGCCCTCTCTTTGATGTCGAGCACTCTATATCCATAGGCAACTCAGCACAAAAAATAATAATTATATATATATATATATATATATATATATATATAGAGAGAGAGAGAGAGAGAGAGAGAGAGACAGACAGACAGACAGACAGACAGATAGAAAGACAGACAGACAGAGACAGTGAGAGAGGGGGAGAGAAAGAGAGAGAGAGAGATTAGTGGAAAGATTTTCCGACAATGTAATTTGGCAACGTGAAAAACAAAAGATCTAGATTAAGATTAAATACATCAAAATTAGCAACACTCAACAAGCGACATGACTCACATTTCAGTATCAAACTGAGCACGTTTCGGTATGTCAGTGAGTCAGTGACGGCAATTGATGCTAGAGATTCTACCGCATGTAAACAAAATTTTTTCGTTTGATGAAAAATGAACCAAAAGAAAATACAACATCGAAGTCAATAACTGAACAACCGTAGCGTCAAACGTTGAAGTCATGTAAAATAAGATACCATTGAATAAATATGGTCAGAATAAATTCTTTTCATGACATCATCAGCATTTTCCACATCTAAAATGTTATAAAAAATACATCTAAAAAAATCTGGATTCTGGAGAATCTAGATGTTATTTCCACTGGAAAGTATCTAAAATACAGTAAAAAAAAATTTTTAAACTAGATACATCTAGATGCTGGAGAATATAGATATTATTTTCATAGGAAAATATCTAAAAATACAGTAAAAAAAAAAGCATCTAGACACTTCTAAATGCTGGAGAATATAGATATCATTTCCACAGAAAAAACATGTAAAACAGAGCAAAAAAACCTAGGCATATCATTTTATTATTATCTTTGATGTCATTGATAAACCCGTCAAAATTGAGGAAAATAAAAGCTTCTTTGTTTCCAAAAAATAAAAGACGTTATTAAAAGGAACTAGTGGAGTACTGATGCCAATTTTCAAGTCTGTAGACAAAACGATATGGCCCGGAGCGTTGGAGCGCAGAAACACACGAACGCACGCACGTATGAAAAAATAAAAAAAGACAGAACACTTGGCCACCTTTGAAGTGTACGTTTGCTCAGATCCAATTGCTTTTCTTGGGTCTGTCGGAGCTAGTATATTTATATTTATCTACAGAACCGATTTACGAACTCAAGCGGAAGAAGTCACGTGATCTGATACGGCCAAGTGTTGAATGACAAAAACGTAATCGTGCGTGAGTGACTATGAAGTAAACCTTCATCAAATATGTAATGTTATCTAAAGAGCAACACACTCTGCCTGTCTTGGACGCGAATCCATCTGAGTTTCTATCGACTAAAAATAACTACTGAGTCATTTATCAAAGCGTTTCAAGTTATACCGACTTTCCATTTCCTCCCCCTCCCCCCTCAACAAGTAAAATCTTAAATTCTGATTTTAGATGTTTGCACATCTCTATAAGACGATTTTTTTGGTCAATCAATCGGTCTGTCGGTCGGTCCTCGTTACGTTAGACAACAAAAAGACAAAAGAGGAGATTTTATGTTTCATTTACCAGCTATTACTATGTTACATAAGAGGTGTGATGTCATAAATAGATGATGTATCGAGCGTATTTACAGTTCTGCCTAGCATCGTTTGTTGCTAATAGCTGGAGCTGTCCACAAAAATGGCTAAAATCTACTGAGCTTTCCAATTTTCAGCTAACGTTATAGCTAAATTATTTTATCATAAATACCCATCAAATAGAAAAAAAACATACTCCAAGATTCCAGAACAAATGATTGATAAAATATGCACACTCACTTCAATTTAAACTTACTAATAGTTTTTTTTAATAGCCAGATTTTTGAGTGAACTATCCTCACCCTACCTACCCTTCTCCTCCAATTACTGCTACCACAACTAGTAATGATGCCACTTGTTCGTTTAGAATCTCTCTGAAATCCGAAATCACAGTTATGGACGTGAGGATGATGGACGCCTGGTTGAATATGGTTCTTGTTTATTTCTTTAAGAGTTGATGAACACCTTCCATGGGAAGAACACACACACACACACATACACATACACACACGCACAAACACATATATTCAGCTCATATACTGTGGAAGTGATCTAAGGGAACTTATGGAAGTAGACGAATACTTCGCAAATGCACTTCCGCATGACGAATGACCCAGTTTAGCATTATTGTTACGATATAAACACAACCCCGATCTAAAGACTTGAAAGATAATTTCTCTAAATACTGAATCTGACCTTCCTTTCTCCGGATTTGTTTGATTTTGAGAAAAATTAATGAATGCGAAAGTTTCCAGTGAGACTAATTTTCTGGAAAATTCGTTTTCAAAATTTTCCCAAAATACACCAGCTAAAAAATCAAAAAGATCTGTTATCTGACGACAGCATCAAGATTCTGGCTAGGATTTTATTTTTATAACGCTCGTCAAGCATGTCTCCGTGGCGCAAAGGGTGGAGTGTCTGACTGCCAGTAGGCAAGTCGCACGTTCACAAACATTTTTGATTATCTCTTTGCTTATAATTCGATCATGTGGTTGCGCTAACATTCAACAGACAAAACTAAATGTATATAAAGGTATAATTGTTGGCCTCTTTTCTTTCTTTCTTTTTTCAGTTTTGGATGCAGGGTTGCAATGTTCTGTTGCTAGTGTCTAGGTTTTATGTGTTAGTTACTGGTCTGCCCATGACAAGAAATATCTGGGTGTGGGAGGAATGCTTTATTTCTTTCCCATGAACATTAATGCCAAGTAATCTAAGGCAGCCTCAAGCGAAATTCGAACTCTAGAGAGTATACTCGACAATGCAAATACATTGCCTTGTGATTTTGTGATCTGAGTGTGATTTGACTCTAAGTGAAAGGCTGCGTAGTCACTACTATTCCTGGAATCGCCTAGGACAAAAGGCCAGAGAGGTTACATTAGCTGCGGTACAGCGATCGTACGCAAACGAAATAACATGAACTTTCCTCGACCAATAAACATTTATAATAGGTCCAACTGAAAAAAAAAATAATGCAGTTCGTTAAAATGAATCGTGGTGTATACAGTCCTCAATATCTCAATATTGTCACAATTAATCTACTTATAAATTTATGGGGAGAAAAAGGATGAGATTTATCCGACATAATGGTGAATCTAATTAACAATATCGAAACACAAAAGTTTGGAAACTGGATTGAATTTATTTCGTTATTTGTTTCAAGAGAATTGTGAAAAAAAGAGAGAAATGGACCACAGTAAGTCCGAAAGCTAGACAAAGAACATAAGTAATAATGGCTTAATTTGGTACTAAAATAGCCTTGCGTAAAGATTGAAAAACGTTATGCCTCTTGATGGCTAAGAATGGCTATATTTTAATATATTTTTCATTCTCAGCTAACTCTATCGCTGGAAATCTATAGTAAGCTCGAAAAATCATACGATTAATTTTTCAGAAGTGATAAATGGCAGTTAGTACCAAAATAATTGCCTTAATATCTGGTCTAAACATTGTATTCAGTATTGTGTTAATATCTGATCAATTCGTTGTATAATCAAACTTTTAGGAGCCTCTGTATGAATCTTCGAACGTACCGAAAAATTTCAGCTATAAAGTTAGCTGAAAATGAATTGTGTGAATTTTCCAGCGTACTAAGCATATTTATCGATAAAGTTAGCTGGTAATGAAAAAATCTTGCCATTCTTAATCATCAAGGTGGGTAGTTTTTTGCAATCTTTATTCTTGTCGACTTCAATATCAGATAAGCAAGGATGCCTAAGAACATATATTCGGCCCAAAAGAAAAAAATATTTATATAACTGATGTCATTTTCAACAGTTGTTATCCATCACCTAAACTGCTCGCCGACTCTTCCATCTCTACAACTTAAAAATCAGTTTTATCGGGTGATCCCAAACTAAAGTAAACAAAGGGGTTAAAAAGTATAGATGAGACACTAGGATTAGATTCACATTACGTAAGCACGATGGCCGAGTGGTTAAGGCGTTGGACTTAAGTTCCAATGGACGAATGTCCGCGTGGGTTCGAACCCCACTCGTGCTAATATCTTTTTTCCGTTGTACTTCCTAGTCTCCATTTCCCAATTAGGTGATATTCATGTATAAATATTCTATGCGCTGGAAATGGTGATTAAACCACCGTAGCCATCAAAGATGACAAAGCTTTGTTTGTGTATTCCAGCACTCCTCGTTGTACTGTTTGTCTACAGATTTGCAAATTGACATCAGTACTCCACTAGACTCTTTTTTTAAATGTTTTTCGTGAATTTTTGGAACAGAGCTTTTTTGACCTTCTGTGAGACTTAATTTGGTGAGTATAGTTTATTAATAAATCCTAGATTCTCCAGGTTTCAGATGTTTTACTCTATTTGAGATGATTTCTAGTGGAAAACGTCAGTGATATAATGAATAGAATATATTTTGACCATATTTATTCTTTAATGGAATTTTTTGCATGACTTATAATTTTGATGTCATAGTCGTTCAATCATAGACTGTAATGACAAGTTGACATTTAGTTTTGAAATTGGTGACAGCACAGGGAAAAATTACCAGAATGATACGTGACATGAAAGGGTTAAGCTATAAGGATTGACTAAAGAGGCCGAGCATGACTACTTCGTTTGAGAGGGAGCCAAGAAGAGACTTAATCAAAACTTTCGAGACATCAAATGGTTTTACAAATTATGGAAGTCTGATGTTTTAATAAGTCAGAAAGCTCATGACCATCGAGTTATTTTTATTTGATCAAATAATACGTGGATAAATGAAGATGAAACTTGATTACGTAATAATTTAAATTTATTTTCCGTAATTAAAAATGATAACAATTGAATTTTAATCAATCAGATAGATTGATTTCCATTAATTGAGAAAAGCCATAGCGGAGGCTCTTCATGACTATTGGTATGATTTCTTACAATACAGACCAAAGAAATCGCGACTTTTGCAAGAAATAACGAGATCCCCAGCAAATGGAGAATCTCTGGAGCTCCTCACTGAATGGAGATCTATTAGTCAACACAGAATAGAAATATCATTACAATTACTGAGCTTCTAAATCTTACTGCCTACGCCAAGAATAATGTGACGTTAATAATGTTATTATATTTAAATATGATACTTGACTTTTATGGACTAAGAAATATTATTAATTGTAATTGAATGCATTCATCTTGTTTACACGATTTCGAGGCAGCAGTCTTCCATTTATACTGATAAAGAGACAAACTTGGTCTCATCAACTTTTTGTCATTTTTTACGGACACAAACACACACACACACACATATACACACACACATATACACACACACTCACACACACATCTATATATAGATATATGTGTGTGTGTTTGTGTGTAAGCTATACCAATATTTCATATCAATTACATTGAGAGAAAAATACCCAGCTTGTCTCTAATTAGCACGATGGCCGAGTGGTTAAGGCGTTGGACTTAAGTTCCAATGGACAATTGTCCGCGTGGGTTCGAACCCCACTCGTGCTAGTAGACCTTTTTTTTGTAAATAAGAGTTTTTTCGCCACTAAAAGTGAAAATTATTACTGCACAGAAATTTTGTATACTATTTCTTTACGTTTCTTTTTTTCGATCTAACTTCATTTTTTTTTTTCTCCTAAAACTGAGAATCGTGTACGCGGATACGTGCGGGTATACGTTTGTGTGCCGTTGCGTGTCTCTGTATATAATATTTCTTTTAAAAGCATATTTCCTTAAATCCGGCAGACCACGCCTTATGAATAATGGTAATATTCGACTGTTCGTTGATTAGGGCGTCGTCCATGCAAGACGAGCTGGTATGATAATGGCACTTCTAATTTTATACTTTTTTCCCGAGCAAATTAATAAGTAAAGCCAGCAAATTAAGCTATACGTCAAGCAAATTTCAAAAAATACCCAAAGCAAATCCACACCACGATCAAGTTCACATGTCTTTTCAATTTGCTTGGCGTATTTTTAAATGTCTCTATAATTTTAGAAGTGACTATAATAAACTTTGTAGCTTTAGTGTGTGAAAGGCACGGACAAACGAACAGACGGATTAAATATTTGTAAATTTATTCAGTATTAAACAAGATTCTTACTATATAAAAGCCGTTGTTATCAATTTTGTTGATTTCTCTTTCAATCACGGGGACTTATAACAGCAGAGCAAGGCAAACTAACTGAAAAGCAGCACGGTAACACCCAACCCACCCAATGTAAAAGGTTGAGAGGGAAGAGGCAGCCAGTTTATTTTGTTGGAAAATAAAACCATCTATATTATCGCTAAACCCAGTTGAAAATATAAATAGGAAGGCTATACTTTGTTTTATGTCACCAGAAATCGTGGATCACTTTGACTTGGTTAGGCAGATTACGGATGGATTGAAAACATACAATGAGCTACAATTACAAAATATTAACCAATTCAATACTCAATTTCATTAATTTCAAGTTTAATATTTATTGAGTTGATGTTTTATTCTAATTGTTTCGTTATTCATGACTGGAGAGTCATTTTTTACGGGTTTTCTGCTACTTAGGAAATTATAAGCAGCAAAAAGTCACGAAAGCCAAAGGAAAAATTTGAGATATTTGAACAAATTTTGGCCTTACTCTGTTGATTCGCAGAAGGCTTCTCAACAGTGTAACCAATTAAGCGTTCTTTGCGCTAAATTTAGTGCGTTTTTTTTATGACAGCGCCAAAATTCAACATTTAGTGCTAATATTCAGAAATTTAAGCCAATTTTTAGCCATTCCCTAGCAATTTTAGCTATTTAAAATAGAATGGCTATCAGTGTAATAAAGCGTGTTTTGATGGTTCTTGACGTTTCCTCCATGTTGATTTCTTTGGGTGGGGTGCATGTTTAGTTGACAACACTGGATACACGTTGTTTTCTCTCCTTGGACTGATCTTGCCTTTTTGGCATCTGGAAGATCCCCCAGAAGAGTGTATTTATAGTAAGTCACAAAATAATTTGATAACCATGTCGTCTGCCATCTCGATCTTGTGACCATTCCAAGATATCAAAAACCGCTAAACTCTCAGATCTTATCTGTGTCAATTAAATTCTTCACGACGACAGACATGGCTCAAGATTACTATCCAGGGATTATCAGGAACCATCAACCAAAACTGTCAACGCAGGTTTCTTAGGTTTTTAAGTTGGTCTGGCTGACTGGCAATGTTTTAGTATCACACGTACAGGTTGCATCCACGGAGGGGTGGGGGTGAACATTTACTCTTTAATAGGTCTAGAAAAAAATTTTTTTTTGTTTTGTTTTTTTTCTTCCTAATTTCGCTCTTATCAGTTTTTTTAGGGGTGGTTTAATTTGAAACGTAAGTTCATGCTAAATTGAGCCCTATTTTGTGTTCGGCAACTTTCATGTTAGTTCTTTGGAAATCCAGACTATTTCGGTGAAAACTGTCCCACAAAAGTCGAGAGAAGTAACTTGAGAAGTTCATTGACCATCCCTTCTTTCCATGTTTTTATTTGATCATCCCCAACAAGTCATGCTGCCAGAAGACATTGGTCATGTGACAGTTTCTATTGAGTGACTGACCAGTCCTGTTCATATTTTGTTTTGCGTCATTCTTTGAGGTAGCTTATCTGTTAATATGGCACCTTGACTGTTGGTGGTGTCTATCTTTCCTGAGACCAGATGTAAAACCTTTTATTCACTCATGCATTTACGCATATGTACAGAGGAGATATGTCCAGATATGTCCATCGAATATCTCGAGAACCGGTTGCGTTGATGCAAGAGAACGCTTTTCTTTATGTAACCTGACATCCAATCAGAGGAGATCTTACTGCAAATGCATGAACAAACATTCTCCCGTGGGTTTACTCTGTCGGCAATGAGATGCCTTTGAACGAGCTGGTGTACTGTGTGGCCGTTGCATTCACAATGGCTGTGCCTTTCTGTTCTTTACGTCTTGTGTAGGGTGTTGTTTTTTTTTGGGGGGGGGGGGTTGAGGCAAAACATTGTGTCGGTCAGGTTTATCAGCTCCTTTACAGTCCATATTTGAAAACCCTGCTTCCCGTCGGTGAAAGGGAAAGGGACAGATCTTAGAACGTGGTCGAGATTAAGAAGAACGTGATGCAACAGCTGATTGTGATCCCGAAAGAGGATTTTGTAAATTATTTTGAAAAGTGGCATGAACGCTGGGATAAGTGTGTGAGGTTCCTTGGGAAGTACTTTGAAGGGGAATAAGGTGCCCTTGCACTTGGTAGGCTATATCATTACTAATAAATGGCTGAAGACTTTTCGAATAGACTCTGTAACACATTGATTTGACACCCTACGATGGCAAATGCGATAGACGGTCTTTTGAAACTTCTTAGTCGGGTCCCCACATACTTTAGCGTGATGGGTCTTCCAGAAATTGTTCTGTTCCCTCAGCGCCTGGACAAGACACCAGAATGTGCCCCTGACTCTAAATGCGCATTGGGTAGGTGCTGCCTCGAAAATGGGTCCGCAGGAACCAGCGGGGGTGCGTACTGGATGAGGGAGGTGTTTGTGGCTGCTGCACCACCTTTCTCATACGGCCAGAACACCCACTTTGATGGCAAAATAGAGCCCTGTGCCATGAAAATCAGCTGGTCCGCTTTTGAGAACCAGTTTTTCTACTCCAATTTTTATTGATTTCTGCAGGGACTGGGGGCAGGCACCCAGTCGAATATCACCTCCCCCCCTCCCCAGCGAAAGCGATAGAAAGTGCATTACCATTTTTTAGTACCTTCTCGGTGCGTTTTGGACATTTGGGTTGTTCAGGGGCTATTGGGGGGTACTTTTCGAGCAATAATGAGCACTTCTATTTGTGACCCCCGGATTTGATAGGTACCACCACCCCTACTCGCTATACCCTGACAATGGGCCTGGGTTTCCGGCTAAGAATACGAATGGCCGGAACAACCCCTCCACCACTAAGCCAGGAAAGCAGAAAAGCTATCGTTGAAGTTTCGCAAGACTTACTAATTCTAGTGGTGGGAAATTTTCTTAACAAAACAATAGTCAGTAAAAAAAACAAAAACATTGCATTATTATACAATGGACATTGTTCTGCAATTATCATCATCTCACAGCGACAAAATCCCAACCCCCGACACGCCCCTCTTTTCCCCTCAGACTACCCACCCAACTCAAGTCACCCTCACTACTACATGTACCCACTACTAAAGAACAGGGAGTTTTAGACTCACTTTCTTAGACCTACTGCTACGTCTAGTTGATAGTTGACGGTGGTTTAAACAGTACAACGAGCTTTGCTACTTAAGAGAAAAAAAGGACGGTAAAATCGTTGGTTTATTACAGCAACAAAAAAAAAAAGTTTTGTCGAGGAATACTCTCCTTTTTGGAAAAAGGGAAGGAATTACTTACATTTTCTTTCTTTACTTACTCAATAGTTGTGGAGCAACCAGTAAAATATTAAGGGAGAGAGACAAGGATTCAGTTTCGAGAAGAAAAAAAAGTCGAAATAAGCCGTAAGTATCTCAGTTATTTTCATTATACGACACCTTGTTATTGGTAAGCAGCATTGTTATTTTTTTTAGAATCTTTTTGAAAACATCGACCAATATACAAGTATCCTGCGCTCTCTCGGGTTTTAAGATAGTTTGGCTGGCTATGTACGTATCTCGCGTACAGGCCGCACCACTGTTACTACAGGACTGAGCATTTGAATAAATACTCCTTATGTCTTGATTTTGTTTTTAGACCCCTCCCCATAGTGATTTTTTAGTGGGGTTCCAATTTACAATGTAGATTTATGCTTAATTGATCCCTTGGGTTGCGTCCGCTCGTTTTATGAAAATTAAGACTTTTTTTTAGTGATCACTGCTCAACAGAGGGTGCGAGAAGCAACTTATTCCCTGATCACCCCTTCTTCCATTTTTTTTTTTAATTGATCACTCCAACACGACATGGGTCGCAGGGACGGTTTCTATTGAAACAGTAAGACCTGTTTTTTAAAATCTTTTTCGAAAACATCGTCCTGTACCGCAGGTATCCTTCGCTTTTCGAACTTTTATTTACGCAACTTTTTCGTTTTTGCAAAGAGAAGTTAAAAGCGAAAATAACGTTCATTAATGATAATCAAACTGTTGTAGAGGCAGCGCACACCCCTACTGAACCCCCCTCTCTCTCTCTCTCTCTCTCTCTCTCTCTCTCTCTCTCTCTCTCTCTCTCTCTCCCTACACCCAAGTCTCCTGTCCAGTCCAGCACTCCGACTTCGTCACAGCCTAATGTACCATCATTTGGTGGGGTTAGGGTGTCTGAAAACGTTCAAAACTTTCCTCTATGTAAAGAAATATGGTACGAAAGGTTTTTAATGAAACACTATACTCTCGGATAACTGGGGAACCTGTATCAAGTTCAACTGAAACACATACACAAACATGCATACACACACACACACACACACACATGTATGTGCATCTAATAAGACATAAATGAGGTTGTGCTATATATATATATATATATATATATATATATATATATATATATATATATATATATATATATATGCGCGTATGTGTGTATGCATCGATGAGTCATACAAGCTCTTGTACTCTGGAAAATGCAACTGTGTCTAATTTGAACATCGAAATAGAATCATATAAGTACAACTTGTTGCTTGAATGTTTCAAAAAGTCAAAGGATGATGATTACTATTCAGGAAAGGTAACGCTCATGCTGTAATCTGATCTAGGAGCATTACCTGCAGAGTTTCCCAAAGTGGGTTCTGCCAAACAATTCTGGGGTTCCACGAGATAAGGTGTCTTTATGAAGTAATATATTGATCTACTTCTGATTATTTTTTTCTAAATTCGCAACAATTACAAATTTATAACAATTGAAAATGAAGTGCATTTTTTTAAATGTTTCATTCATCATAGTTTTTTTTTATATGCATAGATTCTCTCTCTGAGAAACAATTTCTGTTTCATTTAATGTCTCATTGCAATTAGGTTGGCGTGAGTGGTCTGTATATGGGTATGGGTTCCGTGAATTTTGGAAACTTGTATAAGAGTTCCACAACAACATAAATTGGGTACATCTCGATGGAAGGGACTCCTCTAATCATACAACTGAGAGTGTACTCAATTAGCTGCTGAGTGTATATAGAATTTGTCCTAATGAAGAGTTTTCCATACTCTTCTTTCATACCAGGAATTACCTTTGGAACTTTCTGCTTGTGGGCAGACATGCTAACCATTACACTATCCGAACAGACAACGAATATAAACTATCGCCGTATCAATTTATATTAGAATAAGATTATATTCTTAATTGTTTAATAAAAGTAATTTTCCATTTACTTGTGGAAGCAGCCTCGTTAATTAAGTAATTTGCCAGTTGTTAAGCATCCAAAAAACCTAATTAAAATTATCTATTCATATGAAAACCATACTTGCAAATTAGTATATTTAATTGTATAATTGGTTATATGACTGTCCCGTCCGATTCCTGTCATAAGCTAAAACTTTTAATGCTTTGTCCATGTGAAATAGAATAGCATAGCTAAAGCAATCCAAAGGTTGGAAAAATATGAGATCGTCTGCTGTGACATAACAATGAAGATTACGTTATAAAACTATTGAAACTTTATGTCTGATCGCACATTAAAACAGTTTGAGTTGAGTTGAAACTTTTTAAAAACTTAAAATTAGTGTTCTTGTATTGTTAAAAAAACATTACCAAAAGAAATAGCCCAAGACTCCTTAATGCCGATTCATACATAAATAACAACGGATTTTTTACGGGTGAGCGCCCCTCCCTCGTCCTAAAAGTAGACGACTTCAGTGTAGGGCGATTAGATTCCAGCCTCTAGAGTCAATAAAATAAGTTCGTTTTTTTTTTTTGCTAACCATCAATTGTTAGAATGTTGATCCCTGCAACTTTCTGACGGAAGCAATATTTATTTCAGATCATGTACTAATAAAATAATACCTAACTTGAAATGTTCCACGCCCTTTATACACTCATAGTATGGTATGATTTTTGACTAAACCCAATACAGGTTACCCCCAGCTCTCTGAAAGTAGAACTCTCCTATAAAAATCTTTCGTCCCCAATAAATAGACACATACAAACACCCACTCAGAGACTGTCACACTCACACGCACACGCACGCACACGCACGCACACGCACATAGACACGCGTGCACGCACACACACACACACACACACGCACACAAACCCACGAAACATGCAAACACTCTGAGTTTTCCTGATCTTTTTGTTGATGCTAAACTGACAGGTGAATGCTGTGGCTCAATTGGTAAAGACATCAGTTCTTTAACTTGTGAGTTCGACATAAAAGCCAACTCGGGTATTTTGCCAAACCACAAAGGCAGAATGTTTTTCGGTGTAGAGAATCCGTATCCCCACCTGATACGGCACACTTTCCAAGATGGATCCGGCAGGAATTAGTTTAATTCCAGGAGATTTTTAAGTGTTTTGGTATTGAACTGTTTTTCTCCGTATTTTTAGATTTGTTCACACATCTCCGTTAGATTTTGGTTTTTGGTTGGTTCAAGTCAGGTTAAATAACAGAAAAGAGAAGGGGGTATTCTATTCATCAGCTGTTATTATGTCATAAGAGGTGTGATGTCATCAATAGATGACGTATCAAGCGTTCATTTTTATGATGTTGCCAAATATCATTTGTTTTTAATAGCTAAAACTGGCTGAAAATAGCTAAAATCGGCCAACCTTCTCAATTTCTATCTAACTTTATTGCTAAAAATATTCAATATATTCATCGAAAGCCGACTTATCATATAAAATAACCAGACTCTAATACCCCAGAACAAATTATTGATAAAAGCTGTAGACTTACTTCAATCTAAACTTACTATTTTTTTAATAGCCAGATTTCCCCGTGAACCATCCTCATCTTCCTTGTCCTTCACTTCATGCTTCTTCTATCACAACTAATAATGCTACTACTACTTAATTTAGAATCCCTTCAAAATCGGAAATCACTGATATGGACTTATGGATGGTGGATGTGTCGTTTAACTTATGATTCTTGTTTCCTGTTTTGTTTGTCCCGGGAGGTGCTTTTACCGACGTAAACGCAAATTGCAAAAAAAGCAAATAACTGGATTGTAAGGGAGAGAACTTGTGTTATTTTGACAAATTGGTCTCATTAGGACAGCTTCGAGGCTGGCAATCCACGAGATCGAATTACCACATCTTCCAGGATTATTCTAAATACGAATTTAGTCTCAGGTCTATTTATATCAAAGATTTCTGGTCGGCCAGGAACATATATTTACTAAAATCCTGTAACCCAGGCATGGGCTATCAGCAGCCTGCAGGCTGCATGCGGCTCTTTGTGATTTCCAGTGCGGTACACTTTATCACATGATTATACCAGCATAATCTTATTCAAATTAGAAAAGGATACCAGCCTTTCACGATGGCAAAACATGAGATCAAACTAATGCATCTATGATCTGATTCCTGGGTTTGTCTGTGTATCTCAGAAGGAATTAATGTGTACTCATATTTTTATTACTTTTTATGTGTGGGTACGTGTTCGCACAGGCTGTGGGTCTTGAAGAACATTTGTTCTCTAAATGGACATGAATTATGCATGTATACGCCTAAATGTGTGGGGTCTTCTCATTCAATATGATTCTTCAAAGGGTACATATATACATATATACCCTTTTCATACCCTTCGCTACCATGTGCGAATACATGCGTGTGCGCTTCTGTGTGTTCAGCTTTAAGGAAGTGATGTGAATGGCCTTTGGAAACGAGTCGACACCGAACATTGAACATAGAAAAAACCTGGAATTTGAGAAGTAAGTATACGCTGTACTCTCGTGCACCCCATTTCCACCACTGCTTTTGGGGGCTTTATATAACTTACCCCTAATTCCTCACGTTCTCCTTCTCCTTGACATTTCCGGTCTTTTAAAAGTTTTGAAAGAAAATGTTTTTGTATAGTGCAATTACCATGTTTCCAATTGAAATTCGTTGCAATCTCACAACTGTTTCCAGATCCAGACCGAAGTATGATTTCAATACTTTCTTCCCTTCTCAAAGGTATTCTTCAGGGGTATCTCGATGCGGGAGGTGGGGGTGAAATACCTTTCAATGTTCCCTCTAATTTTTGGCTGTCAGCTGGTGCAAAAATCTTACGCAATGTTTTTTCTGGTGACAGAAGTATGTGCACACTTTTGGATTCGACACAGTGAATCAATATTTTTTACAATAAAAACCCAGTGAGTTATCAACAGGTTTTTGAATATCTTGTGCGCGCATTGATTCCCTCTGTGTACTGGTTGCAAAACGTGCGCGTGTGCGTGTGCACGGCTTAGAGGGAAATATGTTCGTATTTGGTTTTTGAAAAAAAGATTAATTTTTCCCATCTATGGTTATTTTAGATCAACTTGTGTAAATACATATATGTATAGAACATACACGCATCTCTTCTAATAACCCTAAGAAGTGTATAACCGCAGTAGTAACAAGTGAAATCGGCATGTCGCACAGAAAGTTGACATAATTCGTACTCGGTGCTACTTTTTTATCCCAGCCATCCCAGTCGGTAAGCCATCCCAGCCAGCAATTCAAGCTATAAATGCAGAAACGATCAGTTTACGATAGAGCGAAAGAAAGAGAGAGGGGGAGAGGGAGGGTGTTTATTTCTTCTTACGATAGAGTGAAAGGAAGGGAGAGAAGGGCTGTATATATTTTTTTTTTTACTCTGCAGAGAATGAAAGGGATACAGAGAATAGGATGTTAATTTGTTCTCAGTTGAATTTCTGGCCCGTTAGTAAAGGAGGGTAAGCATTGGCGATGACCAACTGAGGATTTGTCTTGAAACTGATCTGCTTCGAACGTGGTTGTACTAACGTTTGACACAAGCGTTTTAAAATAGTTTTGTACTCGTTGGGAACTAGTTTCTTGTTTAATATTTTTACTTGTATTTTTTTTCTTTTTTTGTTTGTTTTTGTCGATTCAGTCAAATGCTTTATTGGGGGTGACCAAGTGGAAATAGGAAAAAAGGGGTGATCAATGAATAAGTTGCTCCTTTTGCTTTTTGTTGGGAAGTAATAACTAAAAGTCTGAATTTTCTACGAAACAAAAACAAGCGTGAACGTTGCTGGGGACGAAATGAGGGCTCTGTTTAGCATTGAAAAAAAAAAACAATTTGATTTGATAAGTTTTCACAGATTCTCTGTAATATTCTCTCATGCTGTTAGAGGGATCAGAAATCGTTTTGGGGGGCTCTGGGTCCTATATTTGATCGCTTTTCCAAACTCTCTCCATGTTAAACTGTGTTCAGTGAGTCGATCTAGATGTCGGCAAGCTGGGTTCAGACAACCTGGGTTTAGACAAATGAAGGATCACCGGGCAAATATGTCGGCATGCGTGCACGTATGTACACGTGGATATGTATACGTGTGAATGTGTAAAACTGTGCATTTGGGTGTGAATATATGTATGGATATGTTCATGCTTCAGTATGTTGTTGTGTGTGCATGTATGTTTATGGTTGCGTGTGTGTTCGTGTGTGAGCACAGGTGTAATATCTTTGTGCATATGTGCGCCCGTGTGTGTGTGTTTGTGTTTGTGTGTGTGTGTGTGTGTGTGTGTGTGTGTAAGCGTGTGTAAGTAATAAATAACCCTTCCAGCTACCAACCCTCGTTTAAGTCATGTGTAGTTATGGATCTAGGCCAAGTGTATTTATGATTTAACAACAACCAACCTTTCTACCTACCTACCTACCTACCTACCTACCTATGGTGTGCATAATGATTTTCTCTGACAGTATTCACGCTTGATTGTTTTTTTATTTTTAATTCAGACTTTTCACTGATCCTCATATAAGTAACTTATTCACTCTTAACCTTTTTTTCCGATTTTTTTATTGATCATCCCTACACAGCCAAAAGACGTTCGTCTCGCGACGGTTTCTATTCAGTGAATAAACAGACCTGTTGTCACTATTATCATTATTATTAGAAACTAAATCTACTTCTCACTGACACTCGAAAGGGATTTCGATTCCACCTCATTTCACTTCCTCGCTTTTTTCTTTTCCATGACGGCCGAGTCCAGCCGTTCTTCTTGAGCGAAATCTTAATACGTACCCCTCAAATGCCTCCCCACCCTCTTAGCAGTCTTTGAGTTATGAATCCTTTCCAGAACCTCTTCTCTATCCTCCCAATTTTTTTTTCAACGTTTATCTATTTTGTAAACGCCTAAATGTGTGGGGTCTTATTCAGAGTTGACAACTGAAAAAAAAAATTGTATTAAATCGACCTTGAAGAAGCTTAAAAAAACGCCAAAATGCGCTAAAAAAAAAAAACAACCACAAAAAATAAAAGGCTTTTTAATAGTCATTTTTAATAGCTAAAATGGAAAGAAAATAAAATGGCTGAAATTGATGAAAAATGGCGCTGTGTGTTGAATTTTTGCGCTACCAAACCAAGAAACACGCTAAATTTAGAACGAAAAGCAACACTTATTCAATATTATTCACCACAGGTTTTAAAACAGTGATGCCAAATTAGCCATTTTCAGCTAACTCTAACCGAATTTTCCCGATTTTGCTAATAGAAAACTGTGATGCCAGATAGCCAAAAAATCTGGCCATTTTTGTTCGAGATATCTAACCGATTTAATTTTATTTCATAGCTAACTCAAAACGTATATTTGATATATCTAGCTATAAAGTTAGCTGAAAGAGGAAAAAAATCTAGCCAATTTTAGCTATTTTTGTAGATCATTCAAAGCAAATATAACTATCGGGAAATATTTTATCATAATTTTCATCAGTTTTTCTTTTACCTAAACTGGATAAACAGAATTTTTTTACCGAAACTTCCGCCTTCAGAATACTTTTGGGGTTCGATCCAAAATTGTCTTTAACAAATCAACTACATTTCTGGTAAGTTTAATACAAAAAACTAAAGGTCCGATTCTCATCTATTATTTGTTCAGAATTCTTAGTTTAAAATCATTTCACTCGATATTTGGGCTTTAAATGACTATAAAACATGTTTAGCCATAAAGTTAGCCGAAAGCAGAAAAAATTTACCAGATTTTTGCCAATTCTTGCTGCAGTTTTTATCATAATTGATGTGGCACCAGCGAACACATCTACTTTTTTTTACCCCTCGTGTCCTTGTGCGAGTGCCGTAGCGTACGTCTTTCTGTGTTCCGTTTTGAAGATTTATATCATTAACCATAATCAAGATATCTAGCTAAGTCTAGTGATTCTTCGGGTATGCACAGCAGCTCGGTGGGCGGTTAGCTTCCAGGGGTGCCGTGGTTAGCTTCCAGGGGTACCGTGGTTAGCTTCCAGGGGCGCCGCAGGATATTCAAAGAAAAAATCAATGATTCCAGGCAATTGTAATTCAATGCATGGATAGACCTTCACTGTGATAGGAAGCGACATCTAACCGGCACATCGGTAATCACCCTGTCCATTTGATGTCGAACATCACGTTTTCAATAATAGATACATGCTTGAATATTTTTTCATTAATCTCATTATTCTTTATCAATAAAACAATTGAAAGGTTTTATAAATACTTTTTCTACGACAGAAAGTAACTCCATTTCATACATTGTTTGCTGTGATTATACCTGATTTTAGTAACTCCCGCTATATGAACTATTATAAGGTACGAAATGATTTGTAAAGGCGGGGTAAACCTGTATCCACGGGTCTTCCATGACTGCATAATAAATGAACGTAAATGCAATTGTTCAGTATCTTCTAGCTAATTGGGACGTCACGCATTATGGGTGCCTTGATTCAAAAAAGTTGAATTTGCTCACGAAGTAGTACCCTATGATGAGTCACCAATATTGATATTTACCTACATATGCTTAGTCTGGCACAAGGCCACAAGAATGGAGCCCCCAGGAGGATCAAACTCACTTTACAGTAATAGACATACATACATACATACATACATCCATAGATAGAAAGATAGATATACAGATATGCACAGGCTGAGATAGATAGTTATGAACATAGATAGATAGATAGATAGATAGATAGATATGAATAGATTGAGATAGATATATAGATATATGGATTGATATGAACATAGATAAATAGATAGATATGTATAGACTGAGATAGATAGATAAATAGATAAATAGATAGATATGTATAGACTGAGATAGATAGATAGATAGATAGATAGATAGATAGATAGATAGATAGATAGATAGATATACAGATATGCACAGGCTGAGATAGATAGTTATGAACATAGATAGATAGATAGGTAGATAGATAGATAGATAGATATGAATAGATTGAGATAGATATATAGATATATGGATTGATATGAACATAGATAAATAGATAGATATGTATAGACTGAGATAGATAGATAGATAGATATGAATAGACTGAGATAAATAGACTGATAGGTAAAGTCATCTTAATGTCATTGGGTTCATGTTAGTTCTATTTTCTAACATACCTGACGGGGAATACTTTTTCATGAGTTGTTGTGAAACAGCCAAATACCAAAATGGAAGAGATAGTTTACATTTAGGGATTTTATTTATTTCTGTCGGTCGGCAGCCTTTATCTCGTCCACGGTCTGAAATCTCCTCGGTAAAAGCACTAAGTCACAGCGTGCTAAATCAAGTCAGGTATTCAAGTGGGTATAACTGAGAAAAAGTGTATTATGTAAATGCACTACAAATGAATTGCCAATGGGAACGCATTGAAAATCAGGGAAGAGAGGGATTGTCAGTGGTCAGGAATTAATGCAAGCATTACTGACACAAAACTGTAGTTAGAAACTGCCAATCAAAACTGTCATCATTAACATAGTTTTCTTCAGTTGGTCTGTTTGGTTGGATACCCATGAATCTGTCGCTTGTACAGGTCGCACCAACAGAGCTAAAAGGCTGAAAATTCAAACAATTACTCCTAATTATGTCTAAGGAAAACCTTTTTCGTTTTATTTTAACCTCCTTCAACTCAACCGGGGCTTCAGTTTACGATGTAATCCCATGCTAAATTAGACCCTTAGTTCGGGTGCAACTAAGTCCCAGCTTGTTCTGTTGATGAACCGATAAAAGGCAAGAGAAATAATCACCCTTTTTTTCCAATTTTTTAATTGATCGCCAACAGCACGGTATGCTACCAAAAAAAATATGGGTCACGTGACGGTTTCTACTGACTGACTAACCAGACCTGTTCTCTTATCATAATTCATCAAATAACTGTCCGTCCATTCGTCCATCTGTCCGGCTGTGACAGCCTACTGCAAAAACTAAACGCCATAACTTCATGAAAGTTTATGTGAGTAAACCTGGGAGCCCTTGGCAGCTTTTCAGCTTGTTAGATTTTGAAAAACACTACCCGAAAGCTGTTTTCAGGGCGCCTGATCGATTTACTAGAAAAAATTAGTCCCGGAATTTATCTTGAAATGGGCACATTATCGCGATGAGCTTCTTCCCAACAGCCTTGGCTGCTTCGTATATCTGTCAGAGTCGAAGAAGGAGTTATATGTTATATGTTATTGTATCATTCATAGAACTGAGAGTAACAGGAGGATAGTGCTTAGTTTAGAGAGTAACTGTCGTTTGACTGCAGCTATCTGATCATAATAAAAACATCTTAGATTTCATTTTATATGAAACACAAAACGCAACGCCATGGAAATTTGTGTACCAATGTGAAATGGGAAATATTTTCAGTTAATTAGTTTGTGAAAATTACCCCCCTCCCAAATTATGGTTTAGGGGCGGGGGATTCAATTTTTTGTCAAATAAATAAACTAGCTGAAATACCAGTTTGATATATTTTGTCGCAGAAAAAATGATTTATCTACATTTTGTTTATAGTTTCAGAAATAACCTACATTTCCGATTGTAAAGTCACACACCTTCGTCCAACCTACGTTTGAAACGGTTAACAAATGAAAAGATTAACAATTCAATTTATTCAAAAAAAGATGGAGTTTGAATTAATGTATTTACTTTTTCAGTAATTTTCTTCAAGTTTAAATGCTATCTGATATCCATCTATCTTTCTTTTTTTATAAATTCCTTTATTGGGCAGCAATTTACTCCACCCGTTGGGGCGGTTTTTAGTCTAGAATGTATGACTTTTATCCCGAGTGTGGGAAAACGCACATAACATTACTTTCTCTTGTAGACCATAAGATATGTATTTCGCTTTGACCAATTCAAGTTCTGACCTTGTCATGAAATGAGAAAGAAAAATCAAGTAATCGTTTTTCCAAACGTCCTTAAGATTTTCGGGTGTGACTTGGTAAAAGTCGTTACAGTTTTTGGCCTATTTCGTTTCATCAGATCATCGAATGCATTTTTCCCAATTGTACTTCGAAATTCTTGGTGTAGGTTTATAAAAATATTTCAAAGCAGCCATATCCCGCCCATATTTTCAACTTGACTCACACGCACACACACACACACACACACACACACACACACACATGTATATACATATATATATATATATATATATATATATATATATATATATATGTAAGTGTAAATGTGTTCCTGCAGCAGCCCCATTTTTCTTTAATTGTTTATTCCATTAACCTTGTCTCAACCAAATGACACATTTACCATGTAATAACGGGAGATCATTTCAAATAGAGTTTCAAACGCAGTTATAATTATTTTTGTCAGATTATAAATCCGTTCCTTAATAATAATGATAATAATGATAATATATATATATATATATATATATATATATATATATATATATATATATATATATATATATATTGACAAAAATAGCCTCGATGCATTTTTCTTAATCTCGTCCACGGTCTGAAATCTCTTTGAGAAAAACTGAAAGCAGCAGGCTGCCAAATTTTTTCTTTGATGGGGCTCAAAACATTAGTGATGCAATTTTATGCAAAAAGCCCCACCACAGGACGTATGAAGTATGGCTATTGATAATGTGACTGTCAAACGGTACACAAGCTCACTCAATGACGCCTCACCACCGATTGAGTAATCCTGGGATGTGTATATTCACACATGTACAGTGAAACCCCGTCTGATATATATATGTGTGTGTGTGTGTGTATGTGTGTGTGTGTGTGCATAATTTGTTAATTCGGTAATTTGGATTGATTAGATAAATCAACTTAAATCTGATCTCATGACACCATTGACTGCAAACTGTATTATCGGAAATGAAAAAAAAAAGTTTATGATTCATTTGTTTTTCTAAATGGTAAAATTACAAAAATTCTCCATGTTGGTGAAATATTTCCCATGTATACACCAAAGTACAATTGAGTAATTCAATATCCGATGTGTGATGGGTTCATTTTATAAAGTGCTCTACACAACATTAATTGAGCTTTAAATATTGTGAAATAATGGATTTGCAATACCAACATTATTTCACAATGTATATATATATATATATATATATATATATATATATATATATATATATATATAAGAATTACAAAAGTATATATCCGGTGAATGTAAATATCTCGTGCTTACCTCACTCGTCAGCAACCGGCAATATGTCTTTTTCTCTTTGTAGATTGCTGATGAGTGCGGTGGGCACGAAATGTTAACATTCACCTGGTATATATCCTTGTGATCTATTTATTGTGTTAAATGTTCAGCGCTGTGATTAAACATCAACAACAGATGAAATGTGTATCCTATTTCTTTCTTTTTTTAGGATTAAAAACTGAAAATATATTCAGACCTATATATATGCATGTGAGTGTGTGTGTGTAATCATTATTTGGATTTGGTAAGATTTACCAAAATGCCGATATTTGGCAAGGTAGATAATCCTTGTAGATGCTATGGCTGCTACCTCTTGGGGAAACTTTGAATTGGCAATTCTTCCTTTAACTGAAAGTGGCTAGTTTTTTCCCATGTTTAAGTAACGTTATTTTCGATTATATTTTCGATCGGGTTAGTAGGTAGGCTTAGAATTAGGGTTATTAGGTAGGGTAGGGTTAGTATGTAGGCTTGGGTTATTAGGTAGGCTCAAGTTAGGCTTAGTATGTGGTCTTGGAATTAGAGTTATTTGATAGGTTTGGAATTAGGGTTAGTAGATAAGCCTAGAATTAGGGTTATTAGGTAGGTTAAGGTTACTATGTAGGCTTGTGTTATTAGGTAAACTCAAGTTAGGGTTAGTAGGTAGTCTTGGAATTAAAGTTATTTGGTTGGTTTGGAATTAGCAAGTTAGCTAAGAGTTAGAGTTAGGGTTTGTAGGTAGGCTTAGATTTAGGGTTAGTAGGTAGGTTGGTTGGTAAGCTTGGAATTAAGCCTAGTTGGTAGCCGTTGAGTTAAGCTTAGTTATTAGGCTTGGAATTAGGCTTAGTAGGTAGGTACGTGAGGAGGCCGTTTGAGTAATGGGGGAAGCTTTTAGTCTTCTGTTAAGTACCTTACTCGATCCTTTCGTGACCAATTCATTCTCATAATATTCTTAAACAAGAATTCAACCTTCTATTCCAATTCTTACATTTACCTTATTTGCTTTATGGGGCTTAATCTACTTAAGATATCCCATGATGAATGTGATGTTATACATATTTCCAGTTTGTGATAATAGAAAAAGAAAGACATAAGACACACATTTTATCTGTTGCAGATGTTTAATCACGGTTAATAAATATTTAACACAGTAAATAGAGCTATTATCATACATATTTAAAAAAAATTACAAGGATATATACCAGGTGAATGTTAACATTCCGTGTCGACTGCACTCATCAGCAACCGACAATGAGAAAAAACAACATATTACCGGTTGATGAGTGAGGTAGACATGAAATGTTTACATTCACCGGGTATATATCTTTGTAATTCTTATATATATATTTGCAATGATTTGATATTGTTTCGTTCTTTTGAAATTTCGAAAATGTAAAAAAATTCGTTATTATTTGTTCTCTTTACGTCGCAAGCAGTTGACACTCCTATAACATGTTATGATTAGTCTGTTCTATTTGTGTTTGCTTTGGAAAATGAAGCTGTTGTTTAAAATCTATTGTTTTCTTTACGTCTTCTAATATATATAATTATCATCTAATCTAATATACAGCATCTTTTCTTTAATTGTTCATTCTGTTTACGTTGTCTAGGGTAAGTGATACATTAAAAGAGGTCATTTCAAATAAATGTTCCTATGTAGTATAACACAATTTATAATCATTTCTGTCGGATCATGAATATCCATTTCTTTACATATATATATATATATATATATATATATATATATATATATATATATATATATATATATATATATAATCATATTAATGATTAATTGAGTCATCCACAGCTGTTTTGTTATTTTTATATATTATATTTAATCAAATTACAACTCTTCAGTGTGGCTATAGAGTATCCATTATCCCATCCAGTACCACAAGGTAGGATCGAAACCTTCGCTTTAGGCCCAGAGGCTGCCATTTTTCTCTGCCCTACGCAGAGCTGGATGATCAATAAGACTGAACTTAAGCGATATATATTTATTTACGCACAATTCCCCATTCACTAGAGAGCTCTATTCCAAAGTTGGAAGAGCATTGTGTATAGCTTATAATGAATGAGTTACGTTACTTAAAGAGTGCTCAACCCTGAATAGGGGAGTGTTAATTATAATAATTATCAAATAATTGAGTCATCCACAGACAGCTGTTTCGTTGTATTACAACTCTTCAGTGTGTCTATAGACTATCCATTATCCCATCCAGTACCACGATATATATATATATATATATATATATATATATATGCTTTTGTTTGTCTTTGGGCGCTTGATGAATGAAAAGATGAAAATTATCATTAACCAGTTCACTTCGCCCAATATTATGCGTGGTGGGGGTGTTTCCGCTCTAGAAATTTGTAATAAACAGGGACTATTTACAGTTGCGCCTCTATAATATCTAACTGGTATACCTACACCGCTGACTGAATACTAAGACTGTTCACACGGGCGAGATAAGATACGTGACGAACATACACATTATTGTCATTGATTGGTCTATCTCGTTGAATGAAACAAAGAAAGATGTTTTAGATGCCTGAATAATGATGGCAACTGTGAATTATCGTCATCTCGTGAGTTGCCTCGGATACTATAATGGCCAGCACATCTGCAGTACGCACAGAAGGTCCTGAGATCGGCTCCCGGTATGAGCAAAGAGAGTGGAAAATTTCTAATTAGAACAACAGTAGAAATCCCAAAAGTCATGGAAGCCATCACTCGACGAGGTGTAGATCAAGTATATGTCGAAGTGCTGAAACATATATACAATCACAGCAGCTCCTCTATCAGGTTACACAAAGACTCAGACCCCTTTCAGCTCCAGAAAGGAATAAGACAAGGTGATACCAGCTCACCTAAACTCTTCACAGCCTGCCTCGAGATGATCTTCAGAAGAATAGACTGGGAGAGTAAAGGAATTAGACGGCAAGTATCTGAGCAACCTCAGATTTGCAGATGACATTGCCCTTTTTGCAGAGAACCAATACGACCTCCAACTGATGATAGATGAACTAAATGAAGAGAGCAAGAAAGTTGGCCTGCACATGAACTTTAGCAAGACGAAGATCATGTGCAACAGCCACACCGCAGATAAAAACACTAAGATCAAAATCGAGGACACAGAACTGGAGAAAGTAGATCACTACATCTACCTAGGATAACGGATCTCCATGAGACCCTCAAAAGAAGAAGAAATCAAGAAAGAATCAAGCTACGATGGCAAGCCTTTGGCAGAGCAAATCCTAAAAAGAAGGGTGTATAACAAATCCATCCTCCCAATAGTCACTTATGGAGCTGAAACATGGAACCTAACCAAGAAACAGATCTGCAAATTGAGAATCATGCAACATGCACATGAAAGAATTATGCTGGGCCTTACATGGAGAGACCACAGGACAGCACAGTACATCCGAGAAAAGACAAGAGTCAGGGACATCATAGAACTCATTAAAAAGCTCAAATGGCAGTGGACTGGCCATGTTGCACGAATAGCGGACAACCTATGGACATCATGACTCACGATATGGATTCCCCGAGGTCACATGCGCAACCGAGGCCGGCAGAATATTAGATGGAGAGACGAGTTAGACAAATCCAGATAGTACTGGCTCCGCGACGCTCATGATAGAGAAGTATGGTGAATCCTGGGTAAGGTCTATGTTCAACGACGGACGCTGAAAGACTGATGATGATAAACTGTGTGATTAGGGAAGGTATTCCCTGGGTAGACTTGCATCCTGTTAAGGGAGTGAACATGAAAATTTAGAGGTATGAAGTCCTGGTCTCTGAAGACTTGCAAAGATCACTAAGCTGGCGCATGTCATAGAAAACATACTCCATAGGGAGTTAACTGTTTAGAGGCTGGACGCTTTACCTTCTTTATCAAGTAACTCCAAATAAATACGCAACGTGAATAATTTAAATGGGATCGAGTCGGAATCTTGTTCGAGTGAATTCGTGTGATAGTATCATTGAAATATTTATAGAGGTCTGGAAAGAAACTCAGCAATTGTACCTATCTTGGTAACTTTACTGCGCATATGTTAACAGACAATCTCTATGTGATTTCTCAGTCGGATAAGATCCCATTGAGTAAGCTTTTGTTCTGTGTGACTGTCGCACCCACAATGACAGTGTGATTTATTTTTTACTTTGCAGTTTTTTTTTTCGGCAAAATGTTGCATCACCCGAGTCTCTTAGGCCCTATGTGCGTGCATGAATTCTTTTGTGTGTGACTATGCATTTATTAATCTCTCTTTGACACTGTTAAAAACCATCATCAACACAGTTTTTTTTCCAGTTTTTAAGGCTGGCTGGCCGGCTGGCTGGCCGGCTGGCTGGCTGGCTGGCTGGCTATGTATGTATCACGCGTATAGGCTACACCAATGGAACTAGGGGGATGAAAATTTGAATATTTACTCTTTATTATTTCTACAACAAACTTTCTCTTTTTTTTTTTTTTTTTTGCTTTTTGATCCCTCAGTTTGAGCCCACCTTTTTTAATTCTGTCTTTTTAGTGATCGCTGCCTAAACAAAGTAACAAAAAGTATCTCATTCATAGATTAACCATTTTTTCCAATGTTTTAATTGGTCACCCCCAGCAAGGCAAGCTGCCAAAAGACATTGGACACGTGGTGGTTTCTGTTGAGTGACTAACCAGGCCTCTCTGTATTTATCATTCTGGCTTTGTGTATACAGATTTATACTCATTCATTTCACTCACACATATGCAAATGAATAAGTAAATACATATTTTCATGTATATATGTATGCAAATAATCTATACATATACATATTATTTATCATTAATAATACATACATATACATATTATTATTATTACTTACTACATATATATACTATTTACTACATCCACACACACACACACACACACACACACACACACATATATATATATATATATATATATATATATATATATATATATATATATATATATACTATTTACTATATCTACTTTTAGTAAAAGCATTTATCAAGCGATGACCCCTAGGGCCAGGCGTGGTTTCGGAGCTAAAACATGGCGTTACGCCCTTGCAATATGTCACGATGTTGCCAAGATTTGTTTGTATTCCGTGTTGGAATGCCAGATTCATGCAAACGCATTTTCCGCCCGAAATGGGCGCCTCTTTATACATTTCCTCTTTTCTTGTATAGATATCCCAAGTTCAATCAGGTATACCGTAGTCGAATAATCAACATACCACTTCGATGAGAAATACGGCCATTGTTTAGAAATTGTTCGTGTATTCTATTAAATCTAACTACAATTCAATATAGAGTCAATACAATTCAATACAGAGTCAATACAATTCTATACAGGTTAGATTAGGCTGAATGTCTGGTATTTTGACTATGTCTGTCTGTGCCCATTACTTTTGATATACTTTGTGGGCAAGGATGATATTGGTAACACCCTGGAGTGGGGGGAATCTTCTGCTGGGGCAAAGCTGGTCAAGCCTGTTCCTGAAGGTTTGGGGTGTATTGGCCTCTACCACTGAAACCGGGAAATTGCTCCCTGGGTGTATGAAGGGAAGTGATGTCAAAGACTTGTGCATGGCCCCGATTAGCGCTTTTGCTTTCTGCAACAATGAGGTAGTCCACGTTGAATAATCCATAGGTGTACTTGTATGTTTTTTATCAAAGTCTCCCTTGTCTCGCCTCTACTGCATGCCCGGTAATTTTAGCCTTGCAAGCTTTGCTTCATAATCTACAGTGGATATAATTTAGGGTTAGTACCTCGTGTTTATGTTGGGGTTAGTGTTAAGGAATAATGTTTAGGGTCAGTGTCAGTGTTTAGGGTTAGTGTTTAGGGTTAGCGTTATGTTAGGGTTAGGATTGCATTAACAACAATAACAGTTTAATTTATTTTTCAGATTTGTAACACTAAAATGAATATGTATTCGATATTAATGACCAACAGTGTTTCTCCACACATTTTATAACTTACAGTTTAAGATTGTTAAGTGATCTGCTATCAATTGTTCCGTTTTAGGATGGATATCGGATAGCAGCAGCAGCCTAAATAATGATGTCTACTGAAGTTATCTCCCTTTCAAAATCTTGACAAAATTGTTGACCAACTTGTTGCAATCTAACCATTACCGGAAATACATTCGTTATGAAGTCATACTTATGCAATCTGCTCGCTGATTTTCATATTTTCCCAGCTAACGTTCATGAGAAGAAACAGCTTCACACAGTACATAGTGCTAATTTGGAACAGCCTTCCTAAAGATGAAGTAACAGCCCCAAGTGTGAACGTATTTGAGAAGAGTATGCATCAGTTACGGAAGAATCAGACCGGAAGAATCATATGCACGAAGCCAAGATTACCGGCGTCTTGAGCAAAGGAGAGAGCAAACTCAACCTATGCTTAGGAGCTAGAGTTTTAAAAAAAAATCTAATCTAATTTAATGACCCCAATCGACGTTTTTCCCCGAAAGAAACGTTAATTCAATGATGAGAACTTCTCTTGAAGGAACTAAACAGACGACAAGGTCACAACGCTCGGCGTTTGAAGTGATCTCAGTTGGAAAATGTTTATGATTGCATATGAAGATGCAAAGGTTCCTTTTGGGAGAAGAACTTTTTTCAATAACAACAGTCTATCAACACCAAGGTTAAGGTAGATTATTACCCTGTATTTGAAGTCCAACTTACCAGAACACCTTTGAGAAAAACTTAAAAAATCTGTAAACCAACAAATTATTAAATTCATGTTTTGACACACCTGTTTTTAGTTTTTCTCCTTATAAAACATTTATCAATCTATAGTTATGATATACCATTATCATGGGTGTCTGCAGGGTGGGGCTCAAACGGGGTATTAACCTCTCTAAATTGAACCTCCTCACCGTGGGCGAAGGGTTTTGATATTTGGAACGTTGTAGCCAATAGAGGAATAAGGTGCAGTACAATTATTCTGAGCCGAACTTGATGTTCCCAAACAAAAAGACTGTATCATTATTCGCTGGTGTTATCATATAACAGGTTTGCCACTAAAACATATTCAGAATGTATCCTTTTGCAGCGCCTCCCGCCCCGGGTATTACATACTTTTGCCCCTGGCCCTTGGAAAAGTAGCCGAGGGCGCCAGCAACAAGGGACAACATCAAAGAAAAAAAACAGGCAACTGTAATGTTATGTATACAATATTGAAGAAGCATTGATACGTGATTATTCATTTCAATAAGCTGTCATGAGTGGCTTTGCGCGCTAAATTCAGCGCGTCTCGGGTTTTGGTAGTGCAAAAGATCGCTAGAATTAGCGCGGGCGTGCTGAAACATTTAGGCCATTCTTTACATATTTTTGACTATTTTTAGCATCTCTTTGGTGTTTCTGGCTATTTTTTCTTTTTTTTTTTAGCCTAGTGCTCTTTTTGCAGTCAAGCTAGCGTGAAAATATCTTGTCTGCGTCGACAACACTGAAGCTATCGCGATGTAGTATGAGACCAGATAAGAAAATCCTTATTAAAAATGAAGATGTAATGTTCTCTCGCTTACAGAATGAACGTTTACAAGAATCTTTCACTCTCACATAGTTAAATTTTACTTCTCAGTAATTACTCGCAAAAATCGTTTTAACTTATTTCTTTATGCTCTATAGTTTGACAAGAACGGAATTTCTAATGCGTCCACGTACAACTGGAAATGGAACCGCGGATAGAGGAAACACTAAATAGGAAACCACGGATAAGGGGGGCATCTAGAAGGCAAACAACAAATTATGTCTAAGAAGAATAATTTCAATCTACAATCCCATGCTTGTGAACGCCGATGACGTATTTTTCCGCACAATTCTTCAGTGTTCTTTTATTATAACACCATAATATCAAATCATATTTCATTATATCATATTAGCTAATTTGGGACCGGCAAAGCGAGTTATAGAGATGTATGAGCGCATGTGAAAATCTCTATCTGTTCCCGAGTTATTTCTTTATGTTAAATCGTTTATCCAAAACATATTCATAAATTTTTCATCAGTTCCCGAGATACACTGAAAATGTGGTAATACTTGCTTTTAAAAAAAGTAGTAAAGTTCTCCTGCTATCCGAAAAGAAGAAAATTCTATAAGCCAAAATGGCGTAAAGCCAAGTGTATATTAGGCTGAATCGTCAAAGGTTAAAGTGACGAGAGATACATGAGACTGGGTGTAGAATATCCTCCCTAAAAATGAAGTTATGATAATAATTTTTTAATGATTTTTTATTATGAATAAAAAGTGGGTTTGCGCTGCCTCTTTAACGGTTTGCTGCAAAACAAATGCTGGACGCTATTTTCGCTTTTCAACCTTTTCGTAAGAGCAAAAAAGTAGCGTAAAGCTAAGTTTTGGAAAGATGGGGGCTGTTTCCGAAAGTTAGCAATAACCCTTTTTTTTTTTTTTGCTTTTATGAAAAAGTCATATCAACCTAATAATCGTTCTACCTACCAAGTTCAACCTTTAAAGTGTAATTGGAAAAAAAATCGATTCTTCGTCAAGTATGTACTGTAAGTAAAAATGTAAAATATTTTGACTATGTTAGACTTTCTTTTCAGATACCCAATGGTGGAAATCGGGCAGGTAGTTATTTCTCAATGTCAGTGTAGGTTACATGGTCTCAAAATGGCCCCGAAGGGCTTACAGTATTTCAGAACCCCCAGCTACACTGGTTCACTTCGCCCATTCCAGATAGAACACTCTGTGATTCCTAAACATAAATCCAAGACATAGACTTCCAATGTGCCTTCTAATTTTTATAGTCAGTGGACGCAAAAATCTTATGTTCTGCAATTTTTTTCCTGTGACTAAAGTATGTGAACACTCCTGAGTTCGACATAGAGAATCAATATTTTTTCCATTCAAAGCTTAGCGAGCTAACTACAGTTTTTAAGCATTATACTTACATTGTAAGTTGAACCCTGAGCTAAAAAGTTGTTAGGTTTCGGAATTTTCCAAAACTAATACGCTAAAAACGTTCTTCGAGGTCCTATTGGTAACCACAGAAAATTTTGTATCCATCACTCTTGCCGTTCTTTACTTATATGATTGCAGACATTTGGTGAATTATGGAATTGAACATAGAAAATCAATATTATTACGATAAAAACTCACTAAGCTATTGACAGAATTTGAAATCTTATGTGCGCTCATTAATTTTCTTTGTGCCCTGGTTGCAAAATGCACAAGCGCATGCGCTCAGCTTAGAGGGATCTATGCTCGCCGTGTTTATTACCATTAACCTACATACCTAACATGTCCAGCATGTGCCGTTACATGTTTTGTAAACAGTACACAGAAGTTAGACGGTCAGGTCACAACAAATGCACTGAAGGGGAGTGGAATGGCCTAAGAGGAGGGGTAAAAAGAGTGACGGACACCGCTACTTAACAGTCTCAAGTGGAGTTCATTGGAACCGAAAATAAAAATTTAAAAAAATCTCTTTACTAGTTGACAGAAGTCATAGATGCAATTTGTAACTTTGTCATCAGCAGCAGCCTTTTAACGCCCGTCGTTAAACGTAGACCTTCCCCAGGTTCCCCTAGATCTCTCAGTCATGGGCGTTGCAGCGTGGATATCTCTTGAACTTGTCCAAATCGTCACGCTATCTTATTTTTTGTCGTTCACACTTTCGTATATGATCTCTAGGGATCCACGTCGTGAGTCGTGATGTCCAGCGGTTGTGTGAGCCGTGGTGTCCAGTGGTTGTCTGTAATTCTTGCAATATAGCCTGCCCATTGCCATTTTACTTTTCTTGTGAATTTTATGATATCCCTGACCCCTGTTTTTTTTTCTCTGACGTACTGGTTTCTCTTGGTAATGATCCTGGGAGAGGGTGGTTCTAATTTTTTTTTCTTTGTGGAGAACTTTCCTCTTATTACATTCCGACATCTTTTCTTTTTTTTTTTTTCCTCTTTCTTGTTTAGCTGTTGGTCACTGCCTGTTTTGTTTTACATAGTGGAGATAAGTTACTGTCTGATAGTAATGAATTAACAAGGGATGATGCAGACACTTTCTTTATCAGTGTGTTGTTAAACTATCAGCATTAAAAGATACAAAAATCAAAACAAATTTGAAACAAAATTGAATACTGAAAAGTTAAGTACAAGAAGCAGTATTCTTTGGGTCCAAATTCTGGCAATTCTAATTCCGAAAGTGTATATGTTAGAATAAACATTTTGAAATGTATCGGATATTTTTTGAAATCACTATATGTATGTATGTATGTATATATATATATATATATATATATATATATATATATATATATATATATATATATATACGCTCTGTACGTAATGTATTATGTTTGTTTTGCCTTGTTCCCTATGTTCCTGTCTGACGTGTTTAATACTTCTTATTCTTATCTCAAAAACTGTAGCAAAAACAAAACTCGTACTGTTTGCCCTGGGGTTGTCTAACATCATGTTAGAGAGTCATTTTCAAATAAAACCTTTCGGTACTCCGACATTTTTCTTGGGGCGTAGCAACCAAAACGAAAATATCTCCTCATTCGGTTGAAGTACCAAACAATTCCCCAATTGTCGAGACAGCGTCGGTCTGCGTGGAACATGTACAATAATACCTATTATCTAAGATCATCAGGTCTTGTAGTCTTTTTATCGGCGTTCTGGGCTAGATTCCAAGTAAACCATGCCACGTAGGGTAATTCTATCCCCGAATTCTCAAAATTATATATACGAGATCTGTTCGAAAAGTATCCAGCCATTTTGAATATCTCGAGAACGGGTTTTGTGGCTTTTATCTAACTTGACGACTAATAAGAGAGTATTTTACTGCGCATATGTAAATAGACACTCTTCTATGGGGGTTCACGGTCGGCAATGAGACGCCGTTGGGTGAGCTGGTGATATGAGTGACCGTTGAATTTACAATGCCCGAGCAAGTAGACCAGTGAATATGCATCAAAGTTTTTTTTGGGGGGAGGGGGCAGAATATCGTATTACCCAGGTCTGCCAGCATTTTTTCCAGAGACGAAATTAGAGAGAACGCAACAGGGCAGCTGGTAGCGATCCCGAAAGAGGACTTTTAGGACTGAACCTAAAAAGTAGAAAGAATAAGTATGTGAGTCCAAAGGAGTAGTTTGAAGTGAACTAGGACGCCATTGCTTTAATAAGGCTATTTTTTTCGTCAGTATTTCACTTCGTTCATATTAAATGTCTGGATATTTTGGGGGGCTGACTTTGTAGATGAAATGTCACACGAATCAGTCTGTAATGGAATATACAGACGAGCAAATGAAATTCCAGACCTGAACTCAGAGATCTTTCCGCTGACTTGGGACATTTCGACGTGACTCGGCCAGTCTCAGAGTGCACCCACTCACCCAACAGCGTCTCGCTTCAGACTGACTAACCCCGAGGGGAGTGTTTGTTCATGCATACGCAGTTAGATCCCCTCTGGTTGATTGGCAAATTAAAACAAAGATCAGGCGGCGGGTTTTCAAGATATTCAAAATGGTTGGATACTTTCCGGACAGACCTATTGCCGAATGCTTAGGTTTAACGTATCAAAGTTTGTTTTGTTTTATTGGGTGGGGGGGGGGGCAAAATGTTTGTTAAACAAAGAGTCAACGAGTGTGTACACATGCGAAACAGGCGTCGTCCCCGGGGGCCCGGAAGAGCAGGCTCCTTGGCACGTGGCTGATTTGTCAATCGAATACCGGAAATAAGGAGCCTTTAAAAAAAAACTTCAGGTCGGAAGTCGACCCTGGGGCACAACTCAAAATGCTTCCTTAAAATACAGCACAGGATTGCTAGAGATAAGTCTTTGTTTATGTCATGTGGAAATCATTCTACCCGTTTCAAGGCTCAAACGAATGACCCCTTACACTGATCTAAACTCAATGGCTATTTTAAAAGTACTGAACCGACCCTACGAAATGAAGTTAAAATATTTTGTAAATTACAAACATAAATCAAAATAAGAAATGGATATATAATCTGACAGAATAATCATGAATGCATTATTTTATCTTTTTTAACTGTCTTCCCCTTAGTTACATTCTGCGTTTATTTGATATAGCTGGCAAATGATTCCATCAACATTATGAGTCTAGAATAAGACAGGCATGAAACCAGTTGGATCTTGGACTAAAGAAAAATTCGGGTCTCTCTCATAGTCCAAATTCCTTTAACTTTTTGGTAGATCTACGTATAACTAGATATGTAAATGTATATCAGTAAGTCCGTAGCTTGATATGGGATATCATATCCGCCCCCACCGCTGACGAGTTCCAATGAAACATTTCGTATACCGAAATGGTGTAAAGCGAAGAAGTTCTGCAAATATAAGCTAGGGAAAAGTCTGCCTCATGACTAAGATAGTAGCATACTTCCCACGGAATCCAGTGTTCAGTGTTCGATCCCAGGTAAAAGCCAGGATAAGACAGTTAAAAAAACATTTAGTGTCCTTATGCTGGCTACAGCTGCTGCCGTCCCTACTTTGACTCAAAATATCTAGTTATTGCTTTCTCTGCCCGTTTGCAATATGTGTATTAGACTTGGAGGCGACGTGCACCCGAAGTGGTGTCACTCCCTCCACCCTGATAAGCTTAGTAAACATTAATAATAATTGGCTGGGGGCGAGGTGTACTTTGTAACCGTGCATTAATTTCATTATTGATAAGAGAAAATTGCCGAAGTCCCGTCTCTGATCCCCGACCCACAGGCAAGATTATTCTGAATCCCTCGTTGCAATGTTATCTGAAATATTTCAACGCCAAATATTGCAAGGGACTCGCAGGCTGATGTTACTGAGTTCAGTCCTCACTTGGTTCCCCACTATTGTGACCTTGTACCAGACTAAGATAAGCTTAGTAAATATCTACAATATGTACTGTCTATAGCAATAGTTTCCAACCTGGGCTATACTTAAGCCCGACCTTGTGTCAGATATTGCTGCGGTGGGACAGTGATTAAATACATACTATCCATTAGTGGACGATTCAAGCCTTTAAGCGGACGATAGACCCATTAATGGATCACAAGGTATATCTGTATTCGTAGCAATCAAGTAGTTTAAATTTGGAATGTGCTGTTCTTTTTTTATGGCTAAAAGTGCTTTATTCCAAAAATTGCCAAACAAAGCAGTGCCTTTTATTTCCATTATTGTCTTGATATTTGATAAATACGTTGAATATTTACTTTTTGGGGCCTTTGTAGGTCTGGGGCGTATTCAGTTACCCAGTTACCTGGAAATTAAATCTACACAATTTTTCGGTCATTTTTTATAAATCTAGCCGCTTTTAGCTATTCGAAATCACTGTCAAGTGGCTAACTGGATTTGAAATATAAGTGGGCTGTACGGAAATTTGACCCTCACAAATGGACGTTAGGCATAAAAAGGTTGGGGACCACTGATCTATAATTTTGAGATGAGTCATTGACTATTAAAGGGTTTTTTTTTCGGACGATTTGTTGTTCATGTTATTGACACGACGTTTTAGGCTGATCCATTCAACGGTCTTCTTCAGTCACACTATCTGCATGTTATACACACTGCTACCATTTGAGAGAAAAATTATTACATTCGGATAGTGAACCTGATGAAGGCCGTAGAATGGATCAGCCGGAACGTCTTGTTAACAACACACACAACCAGAAGGAGTTCAGTCGACCGAAAACCTCTTTGAATCTTCAATAGGTTTCAAGTCGAGCTCTTGATTCTTAGTTTACTGAATTTGGGCTCAACTTGTTGGGAAGTAGTGCAAAGAATTGGCTAGAAATCGCGCTAAATGTTGAATTTTCGCTAAATTGGCAACGCTGAATAGACGTTGTAATCGTGCGTCAGTTCCAGAAGTGATAAGGAAAAAATGCTCAGGTCCCATTTCTGTGCCCCTGCCCCCCAGACAGGATTATTCTGAATCCCTCGCTGCACTCTTGAAAGGGAAATGTTATCTGAAATATTTCAGCGTCTATCATTGCATAGACCGCGGGTTTAAGCAATGGTTGGCGGCGAAATGTAAAACAGGGGAGGGAATCGTGTGTGCAAATGCCCGAAGGGATAGCTGGGTAATTTAAGAGCAGTGTTTACAAATATTCGTTGGTTTATTGGCTATCCTTTCTCTCTCTCTCTCTCTCTCTCTCTCTCTCTCTCTATATATATATATATATATATATATATATATATATATATATATATATATGTTTCTATCTCTCTTTCTCACTATCGACCCCCCTCTTTCTCTTTTTCTATATCCTCCTCTGTCGACCTCTCTCTCTTCCCCCTCACGTTTCTATCTCTCTTTCTCGCTATCGACCCCCTCACTCTCTCTTTTCATATCTCCCTTTGTCGACCTCTCTCTCTCTCCCTCCTCGCTTTTCTATCTCTTTCTCGACCCCTCCTCTCTCTCTCTTTCTATATCTCCCTCTATTGACCTCTCTCTCTCTCTCTCTCTCTCTCTCTCTCTCTCTCTCTCTCTTACACACAAATGAGCACATTTGCATGTTTATACAGGGTGTCTCAAAATTCAGTGTACATTTATTTTTCCATTATTTTTTTTTCAAAGCAAACAAAGAAAATCTTTTGAAAACCGGTACACACAAACTAAAATGTTTGAGAATTTTGTTATTCAAATTTTTCCAAGTTGAAATCAAAATTACTTCACTGATAGACTTCTACATGTGGGGCCAACTTTTTCATAACACTTCAGCCGAGCCAGCGATTGGTACAGGCAAACAATTCGAGTGGACTGTTTACCCAACAATCTCTGATTCTTGTCTCTAGTTAATAAAGGTCTCTTGATGTTGTTGCACAAACTTTGGTCTTCAAGCAGCTCCTCAGAAAAAAGAAGTCCCTAACCATCGCCATGCTGTGATTTGGCACATCGATTCGCACGTTAGTGACATCGCCATGATGAACAGGATACGTGTCGAGCTTAAGTGTCAAATGATATTGAGCTTTCGTCTGATATCAATTCCACTTTGACAGATTGGACAGAAATCCGAATTTCTTGTTTTGACTTCAAAATTTAAAAAAATTGAAATTTAACATTTAGCATGACTTTTAACCGATTCGCACTATTTCCCAGTAATGTTAGCCAATCTGTAGCTATTTCTAGCCATATTGGACAAATCTAGCAATTTTTAGTTATAAAAACGGCCATTTAAAGGATAACTGTTTTTTCAGTGCCTTTTATATATGTATATATACGTGTGTGCGTGTGTGAGCGAGTGAGTCACTGCCTCTGTGTGTGTGTTCGTGTTTGTATGATCATAAATGTAATTCTTCTCAGATCCGAGTGACGTAAAAACAATAGTCGATTATTATTATTATATGAAAGGCAATGCATAATCATGTATATATTGATTCGTGTATGCATGTGTGTGTGTGTGTCACTTTTGAATTAGTGAACGGATACTACCCTCTGATCCTAGACAGGAGCTCTAGAAAATAACGTAATACGTAAATTATCCAATAATTTATAAATCTCTCTCTCTCTCTCTCTCTCTCTCTATATATATATATATATATATATATATATATATATATATATATATATATATATATATATATAATATGAACAGTAAAGAGTGAGACAGACTCGGAAGTAAAGTGTTTTGAAGTAAGGTTTATTTATCCGTAGATTTTTTTTTTTGTTGAATATATATATATATATATATATATATATATATATATATATATATATATGTGTGTGTGTGTGTGTGTGTGTGTGTACTGTATGCTGTGCATGTCTGACAGTATGTATTAAGTTGAATACAAAGGGAATAGTTGCATTTAAATTAAATGTATTGAACTAACATGTTTCGTCTTTCGGCTTTGTTATGATCAAAAATTACCACTCCAACAAAACTGAAAGACAAAACATGTTAGTTTAATACATTTAATTCAATTGCAACTATTTTCCTTATAGTCAACTTAATACACACACAACTGTATAACTCCCAAGTATTCCGGGAATGAGAACAGTGTATAATAAACCAAGTTCAAATCCCGGTTGAAGTCGCTTGTTGTTCATAGAACACTAATCTACTTGGGAAGGGCAGGAATCCACTTCTACTTGTGTTTCATTGTCAGTTCTCGTAAAAATATCTATCTTTCCAGGCAAGTTCAGGGTTGCCAATTTAGTGCTTTTCAAGCTAAATTTAGCGCATTTTTTTTTGGTTTTTTTTTTGGCATTATGCATATGGGGAATTTTTGGCTTTTTTTAAAAGATTTAACGCTTTTTGTTAGCTAGCGAGGAAATATTTTTTTTAAGTTGGCCACACTGAACAAATTACAATAGCCGACGAAAAAGGGTTTGGGCAAAATACTCTCCCATAACTACATTATCGCCGGGACAATATCACCGTATATACTCGTGCGTAGGTCCACAGTTTTAAAGCAACAAATTTTTAGGCAAAAAATTGTGGGTCGACCTATACACGAGTCATTAATGATTGTGTGAAGTTGAAATTCAAATATATAGGAAATGACAAGGAGCAAACAACCTTTGACCTCAAAAATGAAAGATATTTAATGTTTGCGAAAATAAGCAAATTAATCAGGGGGCGATCTCTGGACTAGATCGACTTTTACACGGGTATAGACGGTAGACGTACAATCCTTGTATAACTGAGTTTAGGCGGTTTTTAATAAAAGTATAGATATACAGGCGATGAAAATATTCTAATTAAGACGTGGGGGAGAAGCCAAGCGCTGAAAATGCTGGATCGGGCTGATATGAAGAACTCCGGAATCCCTTTCTTGGGATTACACTATCAGGTTTCCTTGTCGCGCTCTGCAAATGGAAGGAACGCTATTTTAATTAACTGTTCAGCTTACTGCACAGCTTTTCAGGTTCAGTAATGATGGCATTTGCTTCCTTTTTGGCTTCCAGCCTTGGAACCAGCTACTCTCCAAGAACAAGTCAGATTTCTTTATCCAGAAACAGGAAATATCATTCGCGACGACTGCTAACGGCTTACGTTAGTTAGTATTATAAAAGAAACTAGAATACACCCACCCAAAATGACGGTGTTATTTATGTATGAATCAGTACTAAAGAGCCCTATTTTATTAGGTAATTTATTTATAATGATTCAAGAATTAAAAGTTTTTTCAAGTCTCAACTTAACTTAGGTTGTTTTAATGGGTGATGGTCAGACATGAAGTCTCAAGAGTTTCTATGACATGATTTTTATCGTTAGATCATAACTGGAAGGTAAATCAACCTATGAGATTATCCCATTTAAGCATAAACAAACAAACGAACAGCAAATATGGCATATAAGCCCATTGTATGGTTAGATTATTTAGGATCAGAAATGTCTCAACTATCTGATAAAATTTGTAATAGATATGATCCCTAACCACGTGTCTTATTTAATATCTGACTGTCCCTTGTCAAAGTTGACAATGAGTGTTTTATTGTGAAAACAACAGCCTTAGCATTAAGAGAGTTATGGGATATTCTCTCTTTATTAATATTGCTGATAAAATAGAATAAAAAGAACCATAAGTTCATCGATGCGTTCACCATCCGTGGTGATAGTTGTAAGAGGAGGAAAAAAGAGAAAAAGAAGAGCAAGTAGTCTCCCATTAAGTCAATTGATTCTCATGCTTGTAAAACATTGCAATTTGGAAATATTCCGAGGATATTTTTTCCAATAAAAATCGTAAATGACTCTTTCAAATACAAAAATGCCAAATCCGTACAACCAATTATTACATCATAGCATTACTGACGTCAACAATTTATTGACATCTCCTGTCTTCCTTTCTTCCTATTTCTATTGCTTAACGTAAGTGGGACCGACAGACAGACCAAACGAAAACCGTCCGATAGAGATGTGTGAACACGTCTGATAAAAATTTAATCCTTTGGTTATAGGTACATTGCACTACAAGAAAAATAGCCCTTCTCTATACTTAGGAGGTCATAGAATGGAGCGTCCGAAACGTTGTGAGAACAATGAAAATACTTAGACGAGGGAGTTCAATTCTCCGAAAATCTCATTGAATGTTAATCTCCACTTGAAAGCATGACGTCCACTCAACCTTAATGCTGACATCCCCCCTCCTGACATCAGACGGAAACATCTGACACTCAAGCTAGCCAGGATGTCTTTGGAGCCAAACAGTCCTGTAAAAAACCCCACCCACCCAAATACTCCTCCGTGACCAGACAACTCTGCTCAAATGTTGAAAAGAAGCCACTCTTTCTGACAGATCCTGGCACCGGTTGGATGACGAGCCGGTGGAAACAATGATGATCAGAGGAGCCACCCTTTCTGCACAATTACTGAAACCAGCCCTATCTCCTGGAAAAAATCACTGAACCAGCCCTATCTTCTCCCGGACAAAAGCTCCCGCGCAAGGTAAAGGTCAACTTGAATCCCATAAGATTAGGCTACGCCAAAAGAAGGTCCTATCTATAAGAAAAAATCTGATGCTGAGGCCACCTATGTTTGCATAAGCGGTTCGAGGCTGATCGCAGTGGATCTTTTTACCCAAAGCCCGGCTCTGGAGTCCCCTAGTGAAACAACGGACTTCAAGTTACAAGACGATGCAACCATCAATTGGCTGGCAGACCTTAGCATATGACTCGTACAGGCCCATGTTTTGTTTTTGTTTTGTTTTTTGTTTTTCCGGTCATCGACAAACAAACGACAGCGAAAAGTATATGTACTGCTTCCATCTTTGGGCATCAGATTTTGTAACGAGCCTCCCAAATCCAGCACTCGGAATAGGGCCACCAACCTTTAAACCACCAGCTCAATGTTCTTTCTTTTGAGCCAAGCTCACAAGTCAATTGTCCGAAAATTTCTTTGAGTGAAAGTTCATGTTTCACCAGAAGCCCATTAGATGCTTGCTGGGGACGGATCGTGTCTGCTTCATCCATTTTCCTCGCTGGTTCTTTCTGACTCAAAGGGGCGGTTTCCCATCAGTAAAACTTACGATAAAGCATTAACCATTAGCTGGGAATAACAACGAAAAAAAAAAAACGGAACTAAAGACTAAAAAAGTGATAAATAACTATTTTTCAGAAATAGCTCCAGTTAGTCACTCAATAGAAACCATAACGTCACCTACATCTTTTGGTTGTGTGCCGTGTTTGGGGTGATCAATTAAAAAATAGAAGAAGGGGTTATTAGTGAATAACTTACTTCACTCGTTATCTCGTCATCCCTGAAAAGTCAGTTTAAAAAAAAACAACAGCTGGACACAAAATAGCGATCAATTTAGCATAAACCTACATCGTAAATTGAATCCTTCACTAAAAACCTGTTCAGGGGGTATTAAAAAAATGTTTCTCCAGACATAATAGGGAGAAAATATTGAAACTTTCAGCCCTCTAGCTCCATTAGTACAGTCTGTACGCCTAATATTCAAGTAACCAGCCAGCTGGACCAACTGAAAAACTGGTGAAACCTATGGTGACAGTTTTGGTGATAGTCTTGCTTGATGGTTTCCAATAACTCAGAACTCCCAGAAAAGTGCAGATGGCCTCAATTTTGCACCTGCTATGCGTGAAAATAAACGGGAGATAACGTTCTTATTATAAATAAAAGAAGTTATAAAAAGAAATAATCATAACATAGGTTTGCTCCGCTATCCGAAGTAACTGATTCCCATAAAAGCCGTTCGTAAGCCGAAATGGCGTAAAGCTAAATATGTTCTGTTAGTCAGTCTTCGCTCCGATTACAGAATAAAACTCAGGATAGTGCAATGGTTAACAAGCCCTCCTCGTTGACCAACGCAGAGGTGCAACGTGAATTGTCTAAACGTTAACAACACAAAGAATTGAATCAGTGACTCGAGTTCAAAGATCGGTTGAAACAGTCATCGTTCACAAGCACTATTGTCCGTAGGAAAGGCATGAGTCCATCTGTCCTCCTGTTCGCTACGGGTAACTGGTAGGGGAGACTGGGATCTCCAGCCTTGTAAAGGCAACCAGTGTAGGGGATGCACGACTCTTCTTCCAAATAGGGGAGTAGAGCCCCCCTCTTAAGGTGGTTGAATGCCAACTTTGACATCCTTTTGGCAGCTTCTTCTTCTTCTTCTTCTTCTTCTTCTTCTTCTTCTTCTTCTTCTTCTTCTTCTTCTTCTTCTTCTCAGATCAATATGCTAATGCAATGAGTTCGATCCTTATCGGATGCCCCAGTACCTCCAAGTACTCGCTATGTGAAAGCTCTGCTAAACTAAGCCCACTAAATAACCTCGGCGTAGAGGAGACTGCCTCCTGCCTGAAATAGTTACGTATTTCACACCGGGTGCTCGAGATCGGTGTTCGAACAAACGTAAAATCCAGGATTTCAAATGCTGATTATCAAGGCCGCCCCCACCTTCTTCAAATATTTGCGTATTAAGTATGAACATAAATGATCATTTTTTTTTTTTTTTGCTCTTAAATTTTCAACACGTCTGGTTAATCACTTATTTTAACAATAACATGACCACTGTCTTTTGGCTGCATGCCATGTTGGGGATGACCTACTAAAAAAATTATTACCTTTAATTGGAGTTATCATTTTCATTAATAATTAATGGGGGTTTGTGGTCTATGCGATATATACACGATGCAAAAGTATGAACGGATTCGAAACAAAAGTCCTCTGCACAAAAATGAAATCGAAAACAGTAAGTAAGACGAGTACTGAAATTAAATTACTTTATAATGAAAAAGTGCGTGTCTGTTGATATTTATGTGTATTTTTCTAATTTGGGGCACCTTTATAACATATGCTACAGACGCTGCACCATCTTAATCCGGTCCTGATTAGAGTGAATCAGAATTTAGAAGTATTTGTTTAATAGATCATAATCTTCATATCCTCGGTTACATAAACATCTAGTTATCAGAGAGCTAATCTTCCCCTCTCTCTGTTTCTCTCTCTCTCTCTCCAGGTTCCTTTGTTTTGCCTTGTGCCGTTCTGAACTGAGTTCAGTAAAAATAAACTACGTATGTGTTTACAGGGCACATGCATTCAAACACACATAAGTGGAAGGGTACGGAAGTTGTAGGTGCCACACCCTTAAAACATATTACGTGTTTGTTCGTTTTTTTTAATAGAAACCGTCAATCAAAACTGTCCAAAAAACTGTAAGTTTCTTCAGTTTTTAAGTGGATCTGGCTGTCTTTCTGTATTGCGCGTACAGGCCACACAAACGGAGCTTGAAGGCTGGAAATTTGAGCATTTACTCCTCATGTCCACAAACACGTTGTTTGTTTTTTGTTTTTGAAAACCTGCTTCCTTAAAGAGGATTTTTTTAATGAGGGGGTCAATTTGCTATGTGATTTTATGCTAAATTGATCTTTTTGTTGGTACCTGGCATCATTCGCGCTTGTTTTTTTTTTTAGCGATCACTATCAAACAAAGGTTTAGAGAAGTAACTTATTCATTGATCGCCCTTTCTTTCCAATTTTTCAATTGATCATCCCCAACACGACAGCATACTGTCAAAAGACGTTGATCCCATGACGTTTTTTACTGAGTGACTACCCAGACCTGCCCTTCTAATCTGATGATGAAGATTTCAAAAGGCGTCATGGAGAAGGGTACAAAAAGATGCTGGGAGACATGGGAAGAAGCCTTCCGATTAGAAAGGAAACCCTGCCCCGTCTCGCTTATCACCCAGAGAGAAAGGAAAGGATCTAAAAATGACTCCCAGGAAATATGAGTTTCGTGTGCAACGTGCCAAGATGTCGGATGTGTTTGGAGTCCAAGATTTACTATTAGAAACAGTCAACCGAAACTGTCACCAAAGCTCTCAACTTTGGTTTCTTCAGTTTTAAAGGTAGTCTGGCTGACTGGCTGGCTGACTGGCTATGTGTGTATGTATGCAAGTGGGTCGAAACTTGAAAAATTTACTCTCAACTACTCCTAATTATGCCTCGAAAAAAAATTTTACCCAAATCTCTCTAAATAGATTTTTAGTGGGGGTTCAATTTGCAATTTAAGTTCATACTGGATTGGTCCCTTATATCATGTCCGGCAGTATTCATGATTTTTTTTTCTTTTAGTCTTTCAAGTCCAGACTCTTTTAGTGCTAACAGAAGGCCTTTTTCAAATGTTTAAATTGATCACTACCAAGACGTCATGTTGCCAAAAGACATTGGTCACTTGACAGTTTCTATTGAGAGAGTAACCAGACCTATTCATTCATTTTTCTTTGAAAACTTGGTAGGTGAGCGAAATTAATGTATAAAGAAACAGGGAGTGTGCTTAAATTGTTTTCATAATGACTTTTTTCTGCTTTGAAGATAAAAATATTAAAATTGTTGAAATTCCTTCCGGCGAAAACTAATATATCCCATCGTGCTAAGATTTCCTTGCAAGTGCTACCTAAAGGTTCATAGAATTTGATCATGTGAAAAATTACTAACTCTAACACCTAGTTCAGATAGTTTCCTTCGGGGTGGTCACCTTGCGTCTCGAAATCTCGAATAAATAGGATTTTGACATGCCATACAGGGGAAAACTTTATTGGAAAATCCAGCCACCTCAAATCTTTCTGTTCAATTTCATCTTCGAATAACCGTAGCCACCAGAGGTGGCAAAGGCTTCCTCCCTTTTAGCATGTGTGTGTGATCGTTTGTGTGTTGTTGTGTTTGTGCGTTGCAGTGCTTCCGGTCATGCCGATTTGTTTACAGACTTGTCATCAGTACTCCACAAGAGACCCTGGGGAGGGGCCTTATTTTGATGGGTTTATTAATAACATCCGGATTCCCCAGAATCTCAATGTTTCTAGATGTTTTTTTCTTCTCTTTAAAATGTTTTCCTGTGGGAAACGCCAGTAATGTCATATATATGATTTAATCTGGCCATATTTTTATTCTTAGATGGATTTTTTATACGACTTCAAATTTTGACGCTATGTTTGTTCGGTTATTGACTGTGGTTGCAAGTTTTCTTTATTTTCCTAACCAGACCCTCAGTCGTCACGTCAACGAAAATGTCGATGTTGCATATATATTTTTGGTACTAAGAAGCCCACAGCTATTTTACTAGATAATGTCTTTTTAATAATTCAAGTATCCTAATTTTATTTATTTTTTTGTCTCAACTGTTTCAATGTGTGATTAAAAAAAGTGTCTTACGAGTTTCTATGATGTGATCTTCCTTGTAATGTCACAACGAGGATCTTACATTTTTATAATTCTCTCATTGCTTTATTAGCTATGTGAGTCTATTTGACATGGACCAATCCATTATAAGGGTCGGGTTCTACCCAGAATCAGACAGGGCAACCATAAATCCAATTATGCAATTAAGAATACTGAAATGCATTTATGGTTTTTATATGGATAGATATATATAAATACGTTATTACAAAAAGTTAACTAAAACTGTCACCAAATCTGTCGCTATGAGTTTCTTCAGTTTTCAAGTTGGTATGGCTGGCTGGCTGGCTGGCTGGCTTACTGGCTACGTATGTGTCACTCGTACAGACCGCACCAATGGAGATAGGGGGCTGAAAATTCAAACATTTACTCCTTATGTCTATAACAGGTTTTTTATATTTTTTGAAAACCAGTCCCCGTAATGGGTTTCAAGTGGGGGCTCAATTTACAATGTTTATCCTAAATTGATCCTTTGGCTAGTGTCCGATGGAATTCACGCTCATTTCTTTTGTTTGATTGTTTTTTTTTAAACCTCAGCATTTTTAGTGATCACTGCCCAACGAAAGACAAGGGAATCTAGTTATTCGTTGATCATCATTCTTTCCAATCTTTTACTGCCAAAAAATTTTGTTGACCCGACGGTTTCAATTCAGTGACTAACCTGACAGAAATGAAAGCATGAGGTATTACGTTGGTGCCAAAATGGTTGCGTTTTCTGTTAATTCAAACTTTGATGCTTCTTTCCAAATAAAACATTCATCTATGTTCATGGAATATACCATTTTAAAGCGTGAATTTTGCTCTATCTATTTAAGCTGGGCGTTTTCTTTTCAATATTTATTCTTGTCGATCCAATACCGTTAAATCTACGATGGACTAGAAGGAAATTCGTGCAATTTTATTGTATGAGTTCAAAATGGTATATAACGCTGCGGAAACTGCTCGCAATACCAACCATGGGGCTGTCAAAAAAACTTACAACTCAATATTGGTTCCAAAAATTTCGAAACGGAGACGAGAGCCTTGAAGACATGGACATCTATCTGTGATTGACAACATCTAATTGAGGGTCATTATCGAGGCAGACCTTCATGAAACAACTCGTTGACCATTCAACAGTAGTTCGACATTTATACCGAATCGGAAGAACAAAAAATGACCATGAGTGAAATGCAAAGAGGCTCGCATATCGACCGAGTGACCCAGCGGAAATTGAACGAACCAGGCTACGGAACTGTACCTCACCCACCTCACCCACCAGTCTTCTCCCCGGCCGACTGACACTTTTTCAAGCATTTCAACCACTTCCTGCAAAGGAAGGTCTTCGACTACCTAACATCAACTCAGAGCACCCTCGAAGTATTCATTGGCCCCCCGGACCCCAGGATTCTGTATTTCCGGAATGAATAGACTTGTTTGTTGTTGGCAAAAATGCACTGGTTCTTTTTTCGATTATTATTTTATATTCTAAGCTAGAGATCTAGGAAAGGGATATACTGCTTTGAAGTTAATGGTGAAAAATCGCTATTATTTTGCATCGACTTAATATTTTTGTAACTTGAAATCTGCTTAAAAAGGTACAGAATATTTTCTTTTACCAAAAAGAAATATTTTTCATACTCGAGTCATTTTACAATGAAATTGTATGCGACAAATTGTTATTGTACATTTGAATTTAAGTCCAATGGAAAAACGCTTGTGACATTTAAAGTACGGAAACACCAGATGCAGTAAGTGCAAAAAAGTTAATTAATTCAAACCAATTTGCAGCAGTATGTTATGTACGCTAGAACTACTCTGAAGCTGAGCATGTTTTTGTTTTTTTTTTGTTGGTTTTTTTTTATATTAGGGGATTCGGATTACGTATTTTCATGTTCAGGAAGTAATTGAGTATTTTTTAATTACAGTCACCATTTTTAAACCTATCAAAAACTACTAGCATTTACAAGCATTCACTACATCAGGATACACTTCACAAAGGTTTCCATTGCCTGCATTGCCGTACTACCCTTTCGAAATTCATACAGTAAGCAAAGGCGACAATGATGCTCTTCAAAGTCTCTATCCTCGATGGAGTTGAACTTTATTATACACTATAAACAACGTTTTGATGGATAGGGATGATGAACTAAATCCGGGTGTTGTTTTGTACCATTCAACAGTGGTCTTGGCTCATAATCTATAACGGTGAGAAACGTAATAACTTTCCGAACACCCTGATAAAGTAGTCATTGGTCCTATTCCCTATGCCGAGTGCTTTGCACAGAGGCGTTGAGTACCATTTTGTTCAAAGCCTTTGATAATGTTCAGCCATGGATTGGACCCACGACCTACTGAACTGGAGGCAAGCACTGTGAAAGTTGCCTAAATATATTGGGTTGATGCAGAAGTTTCCAGTGATTTTACCTAATATCTAATTTATATGAATTCGTGTCATCTTTATAAGGTATTTTCTCGTTCACTTCATTATTTCTTAATCACATTTTTTTAAACTAGCATAGCTTATACGGAATCGTCATGCCCACTCATTTCATCTGTTACATTCTCTCTCTCTCTCTCTCTCTCTCTCTCTCTATCTATCTCTCTCAATCTTTTAAACTAGCATAGCTTATAAGGAATCTTCATACCCGCTCGTTTTTTCTGTTACGTTCTCTCTTTCACCCTCTCTCTCTCTCTCTCTCAATCTTTTGAACTAGCATAGCTTATAAGGAATCATCATGCCCACTCATTTTATCTGTTACATTCTCTCTCTCTCCCTCTTTCTTTCTCTCTCTCTCTCTCTCTCTCTCTCTCTCTCTCTCTCTCTTCAAACTTTCCAATCATAGGTCCGTTTCATGCCTTCCTTTTTCTTTGTCAAACTCTTACTACTGAGTTTTGACTTAATTTTCGAGTGTAACAATAATGACGGATGAACAAACCTAAAACCAGTGACGTCATGTACAAGTAACAGTGACACAGTGATGTAAGCAAAAACCGACAACGAATTCACTCCCACTTCTAAAGCCCAACTCAGGTCGACTTGTTTTGCTAAAGTTTGCAAATCCCATTTAGAAGAACTACTAATAAAGGAGTTGAAATGGGATGCATAGTTCTGGAATAATATTGTATGGAGGAATGAATTCTATTTTGTTCACTTTTTAGATTTTGGTGAAGTAAGTGAGTTTGACCCTAGCGCAGCCAAGCTTGTTTTCTTTCTTTTTCTCTCTCTTTCAATCTCACTTCTACCTTTCTTCCTCTTTTTTTCAATTTCAAACGTCCCCAAACCACTTCTCTTAAAACTCTTCTTTCTGGGAAGAGTTTTATTTTTCAAATTGTTGAAATTCAACAAGTTTTTCAGTCAATGAAATACAGAATATCAACTATAATTGTTCGTTCAATTGGAGAAATGTAGATGAAAGAAGAATCTTGTCTTCATCATTTCCTTGTGCCCTGCCGTTAAACAACCAATACTCCACACGATTTGACCAATTAAAGTCGTTCGCAGGAAATACTTCCTTTTGAAAAAATAGGTTCTTGTTATTGAGTTCGACTGGCGATAGGGCTTCTCTTAAAGGACCAATTTAATGTTAGTAAGTGTTACTTAATTACTTATTGGTACTTGGACTGCAGGAAGCAATGAGGTAGGAAATTAAACCACATAAAATATAACATTCGAATCTACTTGATTTCTTTCATGTTAGTCTATAGTTATTTGCTAGTTAAAAGAAACAAGTGTGGTATTTATACGCCTCTGTTGACAATCTTATTTAAGGTCGAAGCGAGGATTTATTCATTTTTGACTATCGAATAAATAAACTCTTTGACAGGAATATATTTAAAAAATTGATTTAAGAGGTTCAATAGAAATGCCTCTTCTGCATTTTCTAATCAGTTGAAAACATTTCAAATAACATTTTAGCAGTTTCCTTAAAAATCGAAAATGTAGCATTGAAGAAAGTAGACCACTGTATCTATCTAGGACAATGAATCTCCATGAAATCCTCAAAAGAATAAAAATTAGATGAAGAATCACTCTACTTTAACAGGCCATCGGAAGAGAAAGTACAACCATCAAGAACAAGAAAATCCCATCGACCCTAAAAAGAAGAGCATAAACCAATGCATCCTCCCAATAGTTACCTATGGATCTGAAGCATGGGATCTCACCAAAATATTGATGCTCAAACTGAGAACCCTGCAACATGCAAAGGAGAGGATCATACCTAACATCATATGGAGAGATCACAAGACAGCACAGTATATTAGAGGAAAACAGGCGTCTGAGATATCAAAATGGGCAAGTCATATTGCAAGAAATTCAGACAAGTGCTTGACCTCACAACTCACAACACGGATCTGTAGAGATCATATGAGAAAATCTGTCCGGCAAAAAATAAGATGGCACGATATACTAGAAACGTTCAGAAAGTATCGGCTACGCAACGTCCATGATAGAGTGGTCTAGCAGATCTTGGATAAGGTATATGTCCAACGAAGGACGTTAAATGGCTGCAGCTAATAATGATGATGATGATGATGAAATTAATGAAACACTGTCATTCAATTTCCAATGTCTTACTTTCTGCTGAAAAAATATTAAAAACAATATAAAGTATGAATTATGAAGTTCTTGTCTGGATTTTGTGATATGAGATATACTAATTATTATATACGGTATGGTTGGACAATTTTCCTCGTCTATGAGTTATTTTTTCCCAACGTTTCGGTCACGCACCCACCGACTACCGTCGGATGTTGTTGGTTTTGGGATGTGGAATCACTAATAAGAGCGCACGCTCAGTTGAACTGGACACGTAATATCCGGTCTCTTTTGTACATCTAGGTTGTGTGATTCCGAGTTTTTTTCCCTTGCGTCGGGTCATCTGTTTTTTCTTTTCTACGTGTTTCTTATGATGAAAGGCTTCCAGATGCTACTTGGAATTCAGACATCAGACTCTCATTCGTTTGAGTCTTTGTCTAGTCAGTGAATCCAAGAAGTTCAAGATATCTAAATACTCCTCGAAGAAATGATTCAATTAAAAGAGTAATCGTTGTTTTGTTATGAAATACTCCTCAATTTAGCTGGGAGGTGGCGTAATCTCATTAAAAAAAATCAGAATGAATACATTATGATTGAACAATGGTGTCATGGTTTTATATAGTTGAAATATTCGGTCGAAATGCTGGAAGCTTTTGCTTCAATCTAATTTTTTTTAGAAAACAACTCAACGTCTGAGTAGTTCTAGTGCACTTAACATTTTGCTGTAATTTGATTAGGGTTAATTAATTTTTATGTTTGCACCAACTGTGACTGTTTCTGTGCTTTAAATGTTACGCTTTTTCCCACCAGACTTCAACTCGAATGTACAGTAACAATTTAAGACACACAAGTTAAATTGTAAACAAGACAACCCTATACAGAAATGTTAACTCAAAAAAAAATGTCGTGCTAAATCGGCCTCGAAAAAATCGCCAGATCACACTAAAAATACTATCAGCCTTTTATCGCCATTTTAATAGCTAAAGATGGTGGTATTTGCTAAATTGGCAAGAAAATAGCTAAAAATCACACTACGATTGCTGAAAAATAGCGCTAAAAGTTAAAGCTAAAAGAATCCGTCAAATTGGAAACATTGTGACCGGAAGTAGTCTCTATCTCTGCCACTACCTGCCATTCTTTGTCACACCATACCACACGTTGAGGAAGTATTTCGATGCAAAAATTATCGCATTAAAAATTGGAAAAAGGAATTAACAATGTATAAGTTATTCCTCTCGACTTTTGTCGGGTGATAATCATTAAAAACTTCAAATTTGATATTTAAAAAAAACAAAAAAAACAAGCGTGAACGCGGTCGGACGCAAAGCAAGAAATCAATCTAGCTTGAAATATTCTTTACAAATCGGTCATTATAATATTGATAAGAGCGAACGCTCACAGAGACATAACGCTAATTTTATTGCAAACTACCCGGATCTTGCATTTTTCAAGTTTGTGTATTTTAGGGGTAGCCGTTGTCAATAACTTTGACTACCATGCACTGTTCCGGCTACTTGGATGGACAAAATCAGATTTTTACAATTATGTGGGTCTGCTTAGTCACTCAATAGAAGCTGTCACATGATTAACAACTTTTGGCAGCATACCGCGTAGTAGTGGTGTTTGTTGACATTATTACTCAGCGTATTTCGTACACAATGCGTGGACAGATATTGACGTACTGATAGTTACGTCTCGATCAATTTTACCCCCTTTTTTCTTATGCAAATAACAGGATTTAAATTCTAAAATTCTTTTGGGCTATTTAGATAAAAATGTTTAAAGTTCTTGATCATCAGTCTGTGCCCTTTCAGAAAATGCATCAATTGGGGGTCCTACAACCGATGGAAAAATTTCGACCCAATCCCCCTAATGATAGCGCAATCTAGAAATGAAAAGTGAGCCCTCGTTGAAGATATCCTGGCCCCTTTCGCACCCCCTGGAAAGATGACTGGAGGTATTTCGTAGAAGTGGCGTAAAGCGAACTTTCGTAAAGTTTGATTTTACATACAAAAATGAGCTTTTGGTGGGGCTGTACTTAAGGTAGTGTAAACAGTGCAGCTTCACAGGGACCCAAAATTTAGGCAAGTTTAGAAGTAAAGTATCTCAAATAAACTTGTTCAAGGATTTCTTATGGCAGATAGTATATCATCATCATCATCATCATCATCATCATCATCATCATCATTAGTCTTTTATCGTCCTTCTTTGAGCATAGACCATCCCCAGGATTCGCCACAATTCTCTATCATGGGCGTCGTGGAGCCAGTATTTTCTGAAACTGTCCTTTTCGTCTCGCCATCTCATACACTGCCGGTCTCGTTTCCGCATTTGATCTCTTGGGATCCATGTTGTGAGTCGTGATGCCTATCGGTTGTCAGCCATTCTTGCAAAATGACCAGCCCATTGCCGTTTAAGTTTCCAAATGGTTTCTATGATGTCTCAGAATCCTGTTTTGGGGTTTGTTTGTTTTGTTTTTTTCAATATACTGTGCTGTCTTGTGGTCACTCCGTGTGAATCTGAGAATGATGCTCTCCTGAGCACGTCACGTGGTTCTCAGTTCGTAGGTCAGTCTCTGGATCAGGTTCAATATTTCAGCTCCATAGATGACTATTTGGAGGATGCATTGGCTGTATACCCTTTCTATTTAGGACTAATGAGATTTTCTTGTTCCTGGAGGTTGGGCTTTTTCTACCGAAGGTTTGCCATCTGAGAGTGATTCTTTGCTTGATTTCTCCTCTTTTTGAGGATTTCACGGAGATTCATGGTTCTAGGTAGATGTTTGGTCTGCTTTGCCCAGCTTTGTGTTTTCTATTTTGATCGTTGAATGCCCTGGGCTCCATGGGCGTCCACTGCCACTTTTATAGGGAGGGTGGGGCACAAAAGGATATATTTCACGGGATGGGGCGAAGGGTAAATTCCGAAAATATCTTAGTGGTAACCCTGTTACCAGCGAATGATAACATAGACCTTTTATATAGGAACATCAAGTTAGGCTTACAGAAAACAATTGCACTTCACCATTATCGTTTATTGACTATAAAGTTCCAACTTTCACCCCTCGTCTTTGTTGAGTGGGTCTGATCCAGGGGTAGGAGCAAATGCCTCATTTTCCAGCCCCGTGCTGGGCTCCATCAATGTTGAATTCGGCACTACTTTTAATGGTTAGCGCGTTACTGCTAAAATACACAAAACACTTGGATCAACTGCATCTCTCAAAGAATTATGCATGATTCAGTAAGAATGTTTTATATGCACATGCACATCGTCTCACACAACTCTCAATGAAAGTCATGTGACCTGGGCAGCCGTCAACCACGTGTTCTCAGTTTTGCTCGGTAGTCCGTGTGTAATAACGCTCGGAGGGGGAGAGAGACAGAAAAAAATGAGCGGCCCTACCCTGATCTGGTTCGCATTACACAATGGCTCCTTAAGACAGTTGGAGTAGAAAACAATGAAGAATCATGAAGAGTTTCTTCTTTCTTTCCCAAAGAGTGCCCGGGCTCGACTTCCGGTTTGACGGGAGTGGGAAAACTTTCGGCACTCACGCCTGATAAACAGGAAACAATTAATAAGTAAGTACAGGTGTGCGTATATAAGTGGGTGTGCGTGAATGTTTTCAGAAGAAATGGTAAGAGAAGTGCACGTCCCTCATAAAATGAATCTGTTATAATTCCAGTCTGATATATTGGACTAAAATGTCGGCTCGAAATACACAATAATATAAACTGCTACCAAATATCAGAATTCTAATGAATGTAATCGATTTTAAATAAATGGGGTTTTTAAAGGTCAAAGATTGCTTTTTATTATAGCTCATTAGTTGGTTTAAAAACTAAATGTTAAAAATGGAGAACCGTCAGAATATTTTTTTCATAGAAAGAGTCATTGAGTTTTTTTTTTCAAGTTTCAAAACCACTGCTAATTCCTGCAAATGCCAAATTAGAAATGGTCAACCAAAACTGTCACCAAAAGCGACAAAATAGGTTTCTTCAATTTTTTAGTTGATCCAGCTGGCTGGCTGTGTATGTATTACGCTTAGAGGTCGCACCAAAGGAGCTTGAGGGCTGAAAATTTAAACATTTACTCCTCATTAGGTCTGCAAAAAACGTTGTTTTCTTTTTCTTTTTTCTTTTTTTTTTCAATTCCTCCTCATAATACGTTTTAGTGGGGGTGTGATGTAAGTTTCTGCTAAATTAGTTCCTCGGTTTTTGCCATCACTTGTTTTTAGTTTGTTTGTTTGTTTGTTTTTTAATTCAGACTTTTTTTGTGAAAACTGCCGAGAAAAAAAAGGTGAGAGAATTAACTCACTCGATGATCAACCCTTTTTTTCAATTCTTTAGTTTATCACCCCAACATAGAATGCTGCCAAAAGACGTTGGTCGCGTGACGACCTCTTTATTTATATGTATATCTCAGTTAACGTACGCGAATGATATTACCGGGCTTTGTTATGAAACACGCCATTAAAACCTTTTTTCCCCTTGAGGGGGAATCGGTGTAAGATGTACGTTGAGCGTTCCGTTCGTCTTTTCTGTCAACAAATGAAAGTATCAAAAGACTCGTGTCGAACAAAAATAACAGAACCTTTTTGCAAAGAGGGCGAATCCTCTTTCCCTCCGTCGGAAAAGAAAACATCTACATGCCTCAAAGACCGGACCCTATTCTTCTATTAGTATCGCCATTACCAAAACCAACAAAGTCATCATCGCAGCCGCTACCGATTACTGTTGCCAAGCATGTTTTTTCTATTTACAGCTATAACTGTCTTCAATAATTGCGGAAATCGGCTAGATTTTTAGTTTCCAGCAAACGTTACACACACACACACGCACGCACACACACACACACACACACACACACACACACACACACACATACACACACACACACACACACACATATATATATGTATATATATATATATATATATATATATATATATATATATATATATATATATATATATATAGTATATGTGGTATAAATATCAGGCTAGCAGTATAACATGATATAACATAACAGATTCGCCTGATGAGGCCCGGAGAGGGCAGAAACATGAGTTAGTTTGTGTAGCGAATCCACATTCTACTATACATATATATATATATATATATATATATATATATGTGTGTGTGTGTGTGTGTGTATATATGTGTATATATATATATATATATATATATATATATATATATATATATATAAGGAGTGAAGATTCGCTACACGAACACGTTTATGTTTCTTCCCTGTTTGGGCTTCTTCAGGCGAATGATCAGTATATTTTAGATTCCTGTTTGGATATTTGGAGGATGTCTTCTATTCTTGGTTGCAAAGTTTTTATTTTACTTTATTTGTTTTTGTTTAGTTGTTGGCTATTACTTGCTGTATCTACAGCGAGAAACACTTCTCAATATCTTCAAGAACACTATTTAAAGTTGAATGTATCGAGCACTCTATGAAATGAACTCATTACACATTGAATTTGACATTATATTATATTGTATTGCATCCTTGATTTGCACTGTGTGATATATATATATATATATATATATATATATATATATATATATATATATATATATATATATATAGATGATTGTATAGACATTTTTTTACTATCAAAATGAAGTGATTAGAAACGGTCAACAAAGGTTTCTTCAGTTTTTAAGATTGGCTGGCTGGCTGGCTGGCTGGCTGGCTGGCTCGCTGGTTGGCTCGCTGGCTAGCTCTACGTATGTATTCATCACGCGTACAGCCTGCACCAAAAGAGTTAGAGGGCTGAAATTTTCAAATGTTTACTCCTTATCCTATCAAAAAAAAAGGTTTCTAGTGGGGTGTTCAATTTACTATATAAGTTCATAGTAAATTGGTCCCTAAGTTTATGTCAGTCAGAATTCTTGCTTGTTTTGGGGTTGTTGTTTTTTTCAGCCCGTATTTTTAGTGACTATTGCCTAACATCAGGCAAGAGAAGCAACTTATTCATTGATTACCGTATTCTTCAAATTTTTTAATTGATCATCCCCAGCACTGTTATGCTTCCAAAAGACGTTGGTCACGTGACGGTTTCTATTGACTCACTAACTAAACATGTCTTGAAAACACTTTTTCCTCTTTATATCGCAACGATTTGGGCTTATGAGGTTTGCTTGATACATTACATATAGTTGGAATCATCATCATTATCATCATCATCAGTTGTCTTTTAACATCTGTCGTTAAACAAAGACCTTCCCCAGGATCCGCCACATTTCTCTATCATGGGCGTTGCAGAGCCAGTATTTTCTTACTTTGTCTAGTTCATCTCTCCATCTTATATTCTGTCGGCATCGGCTTCGCATGCAGTCTCTGGGAATCCATGTTGTGAGAGTCGTAATGTCCATCGATTGTCTTTCATTCTCGCAACATGGCCTGCCCATTGCCATTTAAGTTTTCTCTTAGATTCTATAATGTCTCTGACTCCCATTTTCTTCCTTATATACTGTGCAGTCTTGTTATCTCTCCATGTGAGGTGGACCATGATTCTCTCATGTGCATGCTTCTCAGTTTGCAGGTTTGTTTCTTGGTTAGGTTCCATGTTTCAGCTCCATAAGCGACTATCAGGAGAATGCATTGATTGTATATTCTTCTTTTTAGGATTATTGGGATCGTCTTGTTTTTGACGATTGAGCTTGCTTTGCCGAAGGCTTGCCATCCTAGGGTGATTCTCTGCTTGATTTCTTCATTTGTGGGTTTCATAGAGATTATTCATTTAACTCTCAACAAAAATATTGACAATCAGTAGTGAAATGGGGTGGGGTATACGCAGGCTCACGGTATATTCCGACTTGCCACATATTTTATATATTCAATGTCTACTAATAGTGACATTATCGCGTAACTAATTCTCTAGACACAGTCTTTGCGTATACCTAGATCTCCAAAATCTTAAATTACCGTATACTTAGTTACATACCCCCTCCCAACCTTGTCAAATATCTAGTTCCGAAACCCCAGCCTTGGTGTATACCTACTTCCCGAAACCCAGTTCCATCACCGATGACAATGAAAGAGGATTCTTGCCTCTTTCATTAAGAAGCAAAACAAAATAGTTATTTTTCCCACGCCGATAGAATTAAGTGTAAAGTCCCCTTAAAAAAAACATCTGTTGTTTCCCGACACCACGTGTTTACTCTCATCCTGTCTAATGGTAGACATCAGTTCTCATCATCCGACGAAATCGAGGCCGAAAACAGTGGGGAACAGCTGAAGTGCGCGTGCGCCGCTCAAAGTTGCATATGTTGAGAATCCGGCAAGAACTGTCACACAAGATGAAAGAATCCCACGTTCTAGCGAAACACATTCAGTGCTAGATTCGGCTGATATATTTCCCCTTCGTAAAAATGAATCCGAAAATGCATCCTGCTGCCTAACCAGGATTTATTTGAAAACAGCATGTGTATAATTAACACTCTGTCTGAAAAATAACAAAGACAAATTAACTTGTAGCAGTCAGCACATCGGGGTCACTAATTTTTAGTCGAGTAGGAGTCGTGCTTGTTAATCTGCTATGCACATTGAAAAGACACGAATTCTGCGATATTTGACCACCACTTGGTATATATATATATATAGAGAGAGAGAGAGAGAGAGAAAGAGAGAGAGATAGAGAGGGAGATACGATTATTAATTGTATCATCCACAGACAGCTGTTTCGTTGTATTACAACTCTTCAGTGGGGCTATAGACTCGATATCCTTTCCTATACCACAATGTAGGGTCGAAACCTTCGCACCGGACCCAGCAATAGATGCTCTATCCCTGTCCTACTCAGAACTAGAATTGGGCGGTATATTTACTTACACATAATTCCACCTACCAGAAGGCTCAATTCCGGAGACAGAAGAGCATTGCATAGTTGCTTATAGCAGGTGAGTGCACTACCTAAGAGTGCTCAACTTTAAAGACATATATATATATATATATATATATATATATATATATATATATATATATATATATATATATATATTTGGGGAATTCCATCTAAAATATTGAGCACTCTGTATTGTTAACAAATATACAAAAACACAAACATGTAATGATGCTACGATCTCGATTTAAAACATTGAAAGAATTCACGTTTCTTTTAAAAGGATAAAATAGATATAAACTCTGAATTCACTTGAAGTCAAGCGACAGCACACACCCTACACCATACACACACAACTATCAAACTATTTTAAGAAGAGAAAACTGTTTTTGACTCGAAACTTGCCCCACTGTAGAGATGAAGCAAAATTATTATGCACCTAACAAATTGGCCAAGCGTCTTCATCTAGGTTGAGCAGAAAGTCATATTCTTTACAGAGAAGTGACATTACATAGATTAATTAACTGATACGGCGTACACTAATCGCGTGCAGGATCAGGCAGAGCTGGTAATAAGCCTGGGCCAGATGGGAAATGTTGACCCTCATTTCAAAGTACTTCTGCAACCAATGCTAAATGCCTATAATTCATGTACGCCTCTAGAGTAGGCGCCGTCCAAAATCGTGGGTTTAACGAAGAGTTTCGTTCGAAATTCCTAGAAAGGTACCAAAACCTGAAAAAGGTCGGGAGGTTCAACGACTGAAACGTTGTGACAATGACAACTAAGATAAGGTCACTAGTCAGAGTAAATCAGTTTATAATCCAAACAAGAACACGATATCATGCGACATTGGGCACATGATGGTATCTATTGAGTGACTGTAGACATGGCTAGCTGAATTAGAACAATCTAATCCCGTTGATTTAACGAAGGGTTCTGTTCGAAATTTGCAGAAGATTACCAATACTGAAAGAAAGCCAGGAGGTGCAGCTACCGGAAAATAGTGATTGTAAAAACCAAAATAAGGACACTAGTCAGGGTAAATCAGTGTAAAATAACTTGTTACTAACAAAAACACAATCTCTTGGCGAAATCTCTCTCCGAATGTCAGCAAGATGACAAATGAAAAAATCTCAAGCCTTGAGACTTGAGAAGCCATCTTGTCTGCCCATCTCGCCAAAACAAGAGAGAAAAAAAGATGGAGGTCATGGTTGGTCATTACTTCAAGTAGCTGGCCATCCGTCGATAAATTGGAGCGTAAAAGTATACAAACGCTGTCGCCGTGACTTTCAGAGATATAAAACAAAACGGAACTTAACAGCTGGAGCTCTAAAGGCTACATCCGCCTACAACTGTTCCCAATCTAAAAAATAAATAAATGGAAGGCTAGACTTCACATATATAGGATAAATATTTGATGCTGTCAGTAAGTTAAATTGTAATGCTCAGACTTTTGGGGAATGTGCTTTTGAAAGGGCGAAGTAATCGTGGGAGGACGTAGAAATAGAATAAACAGTCGTGCTGCCAACTCAAAATATATTCTAGCGCTAGTTTGACAGCCAAAAGGAAGATAAAAGAGCAAAATAGAGTAAGTGCGCCCGCTCTAATTTAGCGCTTTTTTCGCACTGCCAAAAGAAGAAACGCGCAGAATTTAGCGTAAATGGTGCTAAATTGGCAACACTTAAAAACAGATAGGACGAGGAAGGAAGAGAGGAAAGGAAGAGTTACACGGAGTCTGTCCGGAAAGTATCAAGTCATTTAATACGAACGAGAAATAGCCTACCTAGGGCAATGTCACCTCAGTCCGTTCAGACTATTCCCCCTCTGAGATCTCACATACTTAACTCAGCGCCCCTTCCATTTTTGTTTTCAAAACAGATAGCAAATTCCTTTTTCGGGATTGCCATCAGATACCTTGAATCGTTCTCCTTAATCTCGTCATAGGTCTGAAAAATCTTTTGAAGGAGCTGACAAGCCTTGGTGAGGCAATGTTTTCCCAGAAAGAAAAAGCCCTGCACAAGACGTGAAGAATGAGAAGGCTCGGTCATTATGAATGCGACGGTCACACTACATACGCTCACGCAATGATGTTTAACTGCCGAATGAGTAACCCCATGAGAGATTATCTGTTCACACATGCGCATTTGGGTTCTTTTTGGTTGGTTGCAGAAGTTACATCCCAGCTACGCAACCAGTTCGCGAGATAGCTAAAATGGATGGATACTCTACGGACATACGGTCGTCGTAACTTTTAAGGTCACAAAACAAAACCCAACAGTCGGTATTTTAAACACATTATCCATACAGTGTTGCCAATTCAGAAAATATTTTTCGCGCTGGTTTTGCAGAAAAGTGCTAAAAAGCGCTAAATTGGGAAAATTAAATAGCCGGGATGGTTAAAATACCCCCTAAAGTTGCTAAAATGGTCAGAAACACACCAAAGAATTGTCCAATATGTATAAGCCCACCCACACCAATACATCGCTTTTTCTCACTGCCAAAACAAGAAATGAGTTGAATTTAGCTCGAAAGGCTCTAAATTGGCAACACTGCTCACGCCTACAACTGATCTGTTATTAACTTGAATGGTCACAATTGGCCTCTCTAGGAATGTGTTGTCAAAAGAGCGAATCAACTGTGAGAGAAGATAGAGACAGATCTGGTTAGTCACTCTATGGAAACTGTCTCATGACTATTGTCTTTTGGCTGCGTATCATGTTTGGGTGATCAATTTAAAAAAATGGTGAAAAAAGGGTGATCAATGAATGTGTTACATCTCTCGCCTTTCGTTGGGCTGTAAATGAATTAAAAAAATCTGAATTTTCAAAAGGTGAAAACATGAATTATGCCAGGACCAAATTCAAACTAAAGGACCAATTTAGCATAAACTTACATAAGGTAAATGTTTAAATCTTCGGCCCTCTATCTCCATCGATGTGTCCTGTACACGTGATACATACATTTATAACCAGCCAGCCAGACTAAATTAAATAGTGAACTAAATACTGAAGAAACCTCTGGATGACAGTTTTGGTGGACGGTTTCTAATAGAATCAACAGATATGGCGACGAAGAAAGAGAGCAATGAGAAAGTTACATCCACAAACGAAAGTAGAGAGAGAAATGAAGGGTGTGTGATGGGGAGGAAATCAGAAATAAGAGAGAGGAGTGATCAGTGGTGTAGTCGTAAAAAGTACTGAGGGATCGCAGACCTGAAGTGTTGCCAATCTAGCGCTTTTTGCGCTAAATTTAGGGCGTTTCTTGTTTCGGCTGGGCGAAAATTCAACATTTAGTGCTATTTATAGCCAATTATTTTTTAACCCTAATTTTCCTACAATTTTAGCCATTTTAAGTATTTTACAGCCATTTTAGGTGAATATAGCCATTTCTTTCTATGGCCATGGAAGGGCTTTCAGTGCTTTTTAATTGATTTTTTTTAAAACTTTTCCGGGTCGATTTAGCGCAAAAAAAAACATTTTTAAATTGGTAACACTACCTGCCTGCTCTTGCGGGCGTAGCGATTCGGTGGGCGAAGTAAGCTTTTATATCTACATGGTGAGAGAATGCCCCCCCCCCCCCCGAACAAAGTAAGGAGAACACGTTACCCACGCGTTCCCACAGCACTACACCACTGACTGGATGACATCTAGAGGAAGGATGTTTGTTTAGTGGGTAAAATGTAGACGTATATATATATATATATATATATATATATATATATATATATATATATACGTATATATATATATATATATATATATATATATATATATATATATACGTAATTAACGCTCCCCCTATTCAGGGTTGAGCACTCTTTGATTGAGGTAACTCGTTCTTTGTAAGCAATTATGCAATGCTCTTCCATAGGAACAGAGCACTCTGGTGGATGGATAATTTGTGCGTAAATGAATATATCGCTTAGATTCAACATTACTGACCGTCCAGTTTCGTGGCACGGAGGTATGATACTGACCTCTAGGTCAGAAGCGAAGGTTTCACTCCTACCTCCTGGTACTGGATGGGATAATGGATGGTCTATAGCCACACTGAAGAGTTGTAATACAACGATACAGCTGTCTGTGGATGACACAATAATATATATATATATATATATATATATATATATATATATATATATATGCCTGGCATGAGGCCTAGAGTGAAGATTGACCTCACTAGAAATGGACTACGATAAAATGACTTCAAGGAAAATTATGGGTCATCGCTACCCATACGTGCTGCTTTTTATCATAAATTCATGATTTTAGGTCTGGTTAGTCATTCAATTGGGTGATCAATTAAAAAGTTGAAAACAGAGCTGATCAATGTTTAAGTTACTTGGCCTTTTTGAGCTGTGATCACTAGAGGAGTACAATTTTCAAAAAACAAGCTTGAATGCAGCTGGACAAAAACAAAGAGACTAATTTGGCTTAAACTTCCATTGTAAATTGAACCTCCAATTAGAACCTAATTAGGGAGGGGTTCAAAAAACAGTAAAACCATTTCCCTATTCATTGAAGTGTGTGTGTGTGTGTGTGTGTGTGTGTGTGTGTGTGTGTGTGTGTGTGTGTGTGTGTGTGTGCTGAATTTCAAATTTCTGCTATGAACGGTTAGTGCAGGGTAAAGTCCGGAGAGAGAGCAGAGAGAGAGAGGGGGGAAGACAGACAGAGCGAGAGAGACATATTAATGCCAGAACACATTAATAGCATAAACCCAGCAAAAGTGATTGAACCTACCTATTCCAGTTCGTGATGATAACCTTTGTTATTGAATAGAAATAGAGAGCAAGTCTTGCCAAAAAGACCTCAGGAGTCCCTTCCTTACTCGATGGATAAGCAGAAGCTGACCTTCTCTCACAATTGTCTTTAAATCTTTTGGGAAATAAGCCATCCTAATTCTGTATCACACGATTATGAAAACCTTTGCTCAATACGATACAATGGAGAATGGGGTATTCCCTCGGATCTCGCCTTCTGACCTAGGGGCATCGAAAGATGCAACCTTAAAGTCAATAAAGGATCATGTGACCCTATCTTCATGTACCTGTATAAGAAGTATGCTATTATTATTTCTGGTATCAGGGTTGTTGCTAAAATATATTCTTTTTGACCCCCTACCTTCAAAAAATATAGCCTAATGCCCCCACTCCTTGAAAGTGGATATTTACTAAATTTAGCTACGTCTGGCTCAAGGCTGCAATCGTGGGATACTATCGAAGACAGATTTCACAAAGCAAGCGAATTAGCTAACTGACTTGTTACGGTAGGCCCTCCAATGTTATTCACGAAACTTAGTCTGGCCAAGGCCTCTGTAATGAGGCTCTCGTGAAGATTGAACTCACTATACAGGAATTCCTTGAATTGCGCAGTCTTGATCAGTGTAGTTGTTATCGTAGTACGGTTGGGATATTGCTGTACTAATTAATGTAGTTAAGTATAAGCTTGAAAACGTATTGAATTATGATAGTACTTTAAACAAAGTTGTTTTGAACAGTAATTTTGAACCAAATTCTTGAACCAATAAATGCAGTCGAGGTATATCTTTAATAGCAAAATGGTCTACGAAATGCCTTTACGAACAAGTTTAGAGCCATGTTTCCATCTGTTGAGTGAAATGTTTGTCGCGGTGAGTGAGGTATTGATTTGAATGAATTTACGAATGGCTTTCTCTAGCACTTCAATGAGAATATCCAAAAGACGTACAGGGAGAGCAAAAAGTATCCGATTCATTTCAAAATGCTCATTTCAACATCCTTATACGGATTCAAAATTTACAGGATTTGGACCAAAGATTTTAGATTTTTGTACATATTTTCTAATCTTCAATATTATTTAGATAGTTTTCTGGTTTTGTTTGTAATTTTTGGGGAGGGGTTGGAGGCTAAATTCCGTCAACGATATCAAAATAAAACCTTTTGAAATGTATGGGATAACCTTAACAGTAAATGAGAGCAGTGTTGTCAATTTAAAATCTATGTTCGTGCTAGTCTGACCACCAAAAAGCGCTAAAGAAATTTTTAAGCCAAGAAAGCGCAAAAATGGCCAAGACACATTAACAAGAAACAAAAAAAAGCACACCTAAAAATAGCAAAAACGTTTAAGTAAGCCCGCGTCAATTTAGTACTTTTTGTACAACCAAAACAAGAAACGCGCCGAAAAAAAGCGCGAAAAACGCTAAATTGGCAACACTGAGTGAGATGGCTCTGTATGCCACGAAAAGCACCGAGGTCGGTTGGTCGGCCAATCCATCATCATCAGTCTTTTAACGTCCATCGTTGGGCATAGACTTTCCCCAGGATCCGACACAATTCTCTAACATGGGTGTCGCGGAGCCAGTATTTCCTGAATCTGTCTAGTTCATCTCCCCATCTTGTATTCTGTCGGCATCGGCTTCGTATGCAGTCTCTGGGGATCCATGTTGCGAGACGAGATGTCCATCGGTTGTCTTTCATTCTTGCAACATGGCCTGCCCATTGCCATTTAAGCTTTTTAATAGTTTCTATGATGTCACGGACACCCGTTTTCTTCCTTATATACTGTGCTGTCTTGTGATCTCTCCATGTAAGGTTGAGCATGATTCTCTCATGTGCACGTTGCATACTTCTTAGTTTATAGGTCTGTCACTTGGTTAGGTTCCATGTTTCAGCTCCATAAGTGACTATCCGGAGAATACATTGGTTGTATACTCTTCTTTTCAGTTGCCTTGTCTCTAATAAATAGTGGGAGTTATTGCCATAATGTCTTCTCTGTTTTAGTTCTGACGTAATAAGTTGTAAAATACGTGATAGTATTTGGTTTGGTTACACAGGGAGGGGAAGAGTTCTGCAGTTAGTTTTTTTTTTTTTTTAATCTCGAGAAAATTGTCAAAACAAAGTCTGAGCACATACAGAGAGAGGGAGAGAGAGGGAGAGAGATTTAAAGGTCGATATTTATTTAAGTATTTGTCTGAAAAGGTCTGGTGAACTTTCGGTGGATGGGGGGATGCTTGTGAGGGCGAGGAAAACAGATTTTGACAGATGGTTCCTTGTCGTCTCTAATAAGGTTGACACTTGACTGACATTTCAATTTCGGGTGTTAAAATAGTTCTGTGTGTCGAAAAGCTCCAGGATTGGCAACTTTGGGACCCGTGGCCTCATTTCATCAGCTCACCTACGTCAATGTGAAGTAGTGAACAACACTTGGAAACAACAATTCTTTGTTTTCTTTGTCTATCTTCGGGACAAAAAATTCAGTTTTGAAAAATGGTTCAATCAATTCGTATGCATATATCTTTTTCAAAAATGAAATGTATTAGACCTGTTCATTTCCTAGCAGTAAATTTGGGGGTAGCTTTGCGCCGGTGCAATACCGTAACCGATGAGGGCTTATTGGGACTCTGTCCTAGGGTTCATCCTGTGACCTCAAAAAATCACTTTGTCCAGTCTAGGGAGATCTGAGGGCCCTGGGGCAACACCTTTACACTGTACTAAAAGAGAAGTGTCAGGTTTGCCCTCACACCTCCGCAACACAAGTTGCACGGACTGGAGCAGTTGTTCGAACTTCCCATATATGGGACCCCACATTAAACCGACCTTGTGCCACATCTTGCACTCGTGGGTAGATCCGGAATCTGTTCATCTGTCAGTATTGACTGATCGTCTCTTGTAGTCTGTTTTGGTTACAGAAACCACAAAATTTGAACCACAGTTTAACAATATTCCCCTCACACTCACAAAAAAAAGAATTCCAATAGTAACCATTATTCGTGTATGAAAGCTTCTTTAGATGGATTATGCTGTAGTGGGATTGTGAAAGTATTGATTTCATGGATTCTTTAGGAATATTATGAAATCCATTCACATTTCAATAAATTCATGAAATCCTTAGTTTTGCAATCACTGTAGTAATGGTTAACAAGCATGTGACGCTGACCTTTACTACTGAGATGAGATCGATCCTCACCGGGCACCCCTCTACTGTGGCCTTATACCAAGCTAAACTAAACCCTATAAATATCAAGTATATTCTGCTCCTGTATTTACAGAGTATTTACAGCCTAGTTTGATGCAAGGCTACAGTAGTGGGGAAATCAACGAAGATCGAATTCAGTAGTGTAGTAATAGCCAGCATCACAAGCTTGTTAACCATTACGACGTCGATTCTAAAAATGAGGATTTCAGCAAATAGTCCTGTAACGGAAAGCCATAAAGTAATTATAAAGCTGTTCCTGTAGCCTTGAAAGATTATTGTTTCCCTATTTTATTCGCTTTGGCTAACAAGACATAAAAGCTTTTTAGTTTGGCCCAGTTCCGAAAATGATTTGCAGACCCCAAATCAAGACCCAGATACATACGGCCTTCCATATTAGCATGGGATTCTCTACACGAATAAACAACATACGGGAATCCCTTTAATAGTGCGGGTTTTTATGTAGTACGGTTAAGGTATTGCTGTACAAATTAATATAACTAAGTGTAAGCTGAAGAATGCACATTCAATAGATCTATGAACAGTGTGGGATGGAACGAATTGATCGCACTGATCAAGTTATACCTATATTAGCGAATTGGTCTACGAGTTGACTTTGCTGGCAAATTTAATGACATATTTCCAAGTACCATCAGACTCCATATTAAATTTTCCCGTGCCCACGCCAAGGGTGGCCAGACGTCCGGTTTTAAGCCGGACAGATCTGCTTGTGGGCACTCGTTCCTCCGTCTGGCTACCTCGACCCGGATGTTAATTTGTCCTCCTTTTGAGGGCTTGACAAAAAATATATAAATTATGTACATTATAGATACTTTTTTGAAAATGGTAACTGAAAACTACCGTTAATGTATTTTTATTATTTTTACTAGTCGTTGTCTGGTAAGTATTTTTATGATATGTAGTTTCCGATTTTGAAAGGTCTGCTACTCAACAAGCTCACAGATCCACTCCCCTCCACAGGAGTCCGCAAACCCCAAGTTGGGAACGTCTGGAATATCCTTCTTTTTCGAAATTTGGAAATGGCCACCTTACCTAGGCTTCAAACAGATCCAACGAACTTATTGATCGCAATTACCATTGTGAGAGAAGATCAAATTCACTACTCTAGCAATGATATACAGGAATAAATTGATAACTATCGCTCGACGGCGGGGAGTTGTATTGAATCGCCTGTCAATCCAGAACCACACTGCGTGACAGATTAGCATAGAACAGTGTCGACTCGTGACACCTAGCCGTACAATATGCAGCTACGTCCAGTTCGGGCGCTACATTCGAATATCGTTTTGTTTTGGGTTTTGGTTTTTAACTTTATTCCTCTTACATTCCTTCTATAAGTGTACAAAAACAATTCCTGTAAAAATGAATAACAAATGCTCTGTGTTTAGCGGCAACGATAAATAAATAAATAAATGAAAACTAAGATTTCTGACTGATCTATGACGCTTATTTAAGTCAACTCAGACAGTAACTAATAGGAGCTGCAAAATAGAATGAACAAAAAAAAAAACAAGATCAAATTTGAACGTTTTGAAAAAGTGCAGTTCACGACTCAAGTCACTGTAAATGGAATAAGTCGACTTTGATCTAGAGATAGATAAGTGGAAAAAATGGATGAAAAAAAATAAAATTTATGTTGTTAATTTCACTCGGCCATTTTTTTTCTGCTTGGTTGATTATTTTTTCTACCATTCTTCGAATTCGTTTACTTACTTTTTCCTTACTTTCTTCTTCTTCTTCTTCTTCTTCTTCTTCTTCTTCTTCTTCTTCTTCTTCTTCTTCTTCTTCTTCTTCTTCTTCTTCTCCTTCTTCTTCTTTGTTCACTTTCCTATTCTTCTCTTTTATCTTATTTCTTCGACTTATCTTTTTACATTTCTTCTTTTTCTCTTCTACTTAATTCCTTCTTCCTCTCCTTTTTCGTATTTAACTCCTTCCTTGTCGACGTTATCGCTGTCGTCACTGTCTCCCCACTTTTCCCCCTTACTATCGGTTGTCGTCGTCAACGGGGATTAAAAAAAGTTCTTTGAAAACCATGAAATTGAAGATTACATTCATAAAACAGCCATTTTTTTTTCTTCTTCTTCTATTTTATTCAACTAACGTTTCAATGAATTACCGCTGATTCTTTTCCCGATTTGATATTCCCCTAATTCAACACGAAGTGCCATTTCGGCGAACAAAACAACAAAATCTTTTGCCCATCAAATACTTTTAAAACTTGAATCATCCCAGTAAGGACCACACTTTGTAGCAAGGGTTAAGAACCTTGTCTCGTTCAGCAACTGTCTTGACAGCTGTGAGTTCTGAAAAGCATTGTCCAGGATCCGTCGCTGTGCCCCAAGTCCAACTTTCACAGGATTCGTCCAGTGACGATTATTGCGAAAATTCCTATATTCGATAGGACAATCTTACAATCCTATACACTATATCAACTCGTAAATGTCCTATATCCCGATAACATCTATATTGACTCTTAAATGTACAGTAGTCCCTTATATTTCGCTGGACGGGGCTAAGACAGCTTATTGATAAATCATTTATTTCAATTTTTCCTGAGTCGCGAGGTTCAATAGAAGCCTTTTGTTCTGCAATTTTTCAGATATGTTACCATTGTTTCCAATTATTGCTCTGATTAATTTCAAAAAATAAAAAAAAATCCAGGAAGGACAAACTCTGAAGCATTTTAAAACCATTATCCGGGTCCTCCAAAACACTTTGTGACCCTCCCCCTCTTCCATACTTTATCTTTCTTTTCCAAAAGTTGTTAACCCTGCCTACGACCAGGTTTTCGCATCATAACAGTCGTCGCTGGGACTTTGGGAACCTCAAACTTGTGTCAAATTTGCCGTCATGAGAAGACAAATGAACCTCCTTCTATTATAGTAAGTTCAACCAACTCTTATAGCCTCGTATTATTCCAAGTTGAGCTCAATTTTTGTTTGATTTTTTAGACAAGGATTTTCTATTTCTATGTACTTACTAGTTATTCCTAGGAAAAAAGAAATCCTGGTACTAGATAAAGCTAAGCTCATAATAAGCTACCTTACTGTGAAGCAATGATCATCGAACTAGTCTTACAGGTAATTTCCAACTGTACATATGTTCCTAAGCGCCCAATACTGCTGTCCTTGTGCCAAACTAAGCTAGAATTGGTAAACATTGATAAGCAATTCTCATTATGTCTAAGGTTGCTGTATGTTAGTATTTTTTTTATGGATATATACTTCATTTTCGACTACGCACTTATTGATGCCCATAACATTATTACACTATGGCCCACAAAATAGGCACGCCCAGCAGCGGTGACCCACGCAGTGCTGCCAACTAGAAAAGTATTTTCGCGCTGGCTTAACTGCCGAAAATACTAAATATATGTCTATTTTTTTTTTTTTTTTTTAATGCTGAAAATAGCTAAAGCACACCAAAAAGATGCTAAAAAGGTCGGAAACACGCACAAAAAATTGTCAAAATGTTTAATCACGTCTGCGCTAATTCAGCGCTTTTTCTCACCGCCAAATAAGAAAATGCGCTGGATTAAGCACGAAAAGTTTCAAATTGGCAACTCTGGTCCCACACCTGCTTTCGGATTTCCTCCACGATTAGCGGGAGTAAGTGAAAGGGTTTCGTGCACCCGAGGTGAGATTTAAAATTTGTGCCCCTGGGTGTGTTCTGAAGACATTTTTTTCTTTTTGGATTACGCTCCTGGGACCTTTATGTCACTGGTGACCGGCAACGTTTGCCTAATGGACGAACCATATAACCATTAAATGGAAGTCCATGTGCCATGAATTCTGTTATGAAATTAAAAATGAAAATATTTTCTGAAACCCTACAAAATATCCGGTGTGTTACTCAAAACCTCGGGAAATTTGACCAGTTCGTTCATCTGTCAAGTTACCCAGCGTGTCTCGCCGGACATTTCACACATCTGTTGAATTCACTCCTTTAGAAAATGAAGAATCTCAATATCTATCGAGTTTTCACTCTGAGAAAGCCATTTTATGCGCCTTAAATTCCCCGAAATATTGGAGAATATATATATATATATATATATATATATATATATATATATATATATATATATATATATATATGTGTGTGTGTGTGTGTGTGTGTGTTCAAAAGTTCCCAGCACTCTTTTAAAAACTAAAGACTGAATACTCAGTTGGAAACCAGTTTTTCGCTGGAAACCTTTGCACATACCTAAATTTGTGCGTGTGGATGTATTTCTCTCTCTCTCTCTCTCTCTCTCTCTCTCTCTCTCTCTATATATATATATATATATATATATATATATATATATATATATATATATATATATATATATATATACATAACAGAAAACAAATTGAAAGTAAAATGTTTGTATACTTTTTCTGTTTTCTGCAACCCAGTGAAAATTTAATCACCGACGCAAGGAATAGTCGGTGGTCAGGAATTAATAAAAGCGAGCCAGCGTTACTGGCGGATATGAATGTATGATATATATCAGATTCACGAAAGTGTTGACTAGAATTTCTAGGCAGCCGACATTTTGAAAAGGATAGATCGTCTATTTTCTTACTGACGTGTCTATATACGATAACTAGTGAAAGCCAACACTAAATGTGAGGCTATTGATATAGATGACCACATATCAGTGAAGGACACTATCGTACTGATGATAAACTTAAATGACTACTGATAGTGCATGCTTGCCCCTATAGCTCAGTGGTTCAGAGCACTGGTCTCGTAAACCAGGGGTCGTGAGTTCGAATCTCACTGGGGGCAGTGGTCTTGGTCGCAATTGGCTTTTCTTTTTATTTTATACACGATTAAAAACGTCTCATCACCAAATTTGCTAACATTTTCCCTCATAATTCTAACCGTGTTGTCTTCCGCTAAATGTTTTCTTTGTTCATACATTTATTATTTATTTATTGATACGAATTTTTTTCTGTTTATTATTATATTTTGGGGGGAATAGATTTGACAACTCTTAATGGATGTGTGTCTGCAAGTGTCTGCAGGTGCGAATACGTGTGCGTGGGTTGTCTGTTCACATATGCATGTTCATATATTCGCGTGTGTATGTCTCCATCGGCACTCGTGAGCATGTGTGTGTGTGTGTGTGTGTGTGTGTGTGTGTGTGTGTGTGTGTGTGTGTGTGTGTGTGTGTGTGTGTGAACTCAGACTCTTACCTCCGGAGAACGAGTGGGTTTCTCTTTAAAAACACTTTCATTAAAACGCCGATATTCAACTCCTCTCTTCTCATATACAACTGATCTTAGGCTGACATGAAGAGGAAAAGACGAATAGAGACAGAGATAGACAGAGTATATATCATACATATGTAACTGATATCACTGAAGAAAACAGTTTTCCTTTATCTCATCAATAGTTAAAATTATTAATCACATTAGTCGAAATCTAACTGTTGTCACTTTTATTTTTATCAAAGAAAATACAACTAAAATATCTCTAAAACAAGTTACAATTCATATACATTCTACCGATAATTTATAAAAAGAGAATAGAGTAAAAAAGTTACTAGCACGAGTGGGGTTCGAACCCACGCGGACATTCGTCCATTGGAACTTAAGTCCAACGCCTTAACCACTCGGCCATCGTGCTGGATGGGTTAAGTTAAAGTTGTTAGTTTGAGTCAATCTGGTGTTCGAACAGCTGCCCCAAGTTGTAGGGTTTGTACGCCTTGAGATACTTACGTGGTTTTATTTCGTTCAAAATCAACGAGTGATTTAAATAAATGTAATAACTACTACTGGTTTTTAATTCTTTTTTCTTTTTTTTTCAATTAGTAATTAGGATTTCTCTTTGTTTAGTTGATTATTATGCGTGGATAAGCCTCTCAACTCTCAGCTATAGTCGAAAAAAAAAGCAAGCTTTACGTACATACTATCAGCAGTCAGTAATTAGTCTTGTGCGCCTCCTGCTACACCAGGACGTTGTTCACTGCTGCTGTGAGCAACTTTTAGTCAACAGCTTCATACTGTTCGATGGTATATGTTTGTATTATAAAAAGTAGTAATCGAAACGTTTTGTTGGAGGAAAGGAGATGATGGTAGTTGGACAACAATAAGGAAAAAAAACTTCCCTTCAGTTCTTTTAACGACAGTCTCGTTGACTTGGGTGAAAAAAAGTTCTCGCTTATTCTCTAGGCTAATATGTAATTTTACTTATTCATCTAGACCCGTGTCGCCCGAAGTTTTTTTGTGCTACCGCACCCTTTAAGAGTATACATTTTTAATCAGTGCTCCCTAGAAAAGTACGTAAAATATGATATACGTATCTCACATAAATGAACCACCATAGCCCACGTGTGTACCAAAACTACTGATCTATCAAATTAATTTTAAAGAGAGATCTTTAACTTGGAATTATCAAAAAAAATTACTAGTGCATGGTTTGGGCATAGAGAGAGAGAGAGAGAGAGAGAGAGAGAGAGAGAGAGAGAAATCTATTTCCCACTTGACTGGTTGGAGGAGCTAGCCATTTGTGAGGCTACGGTGATTCAATCCAAATACCCATTTTTACTGGAGTACCTACTTGGCCGAGATTGGGGTATGATATTTCAAGTATACACATTTATTCTATCACCCAAAATATAATTATACAAAAGTATCTAAAAGTACTTGATAGATTACAATAAAAACAATTTCAGATACACGACTTTTTCTGTAAGAAGAATAGTTTATACTCTTTGTTCCATACCCGCCACCCCGCCCCTTAACTTCCAGTATCCCAACGAATCTTCCAGTGCCCCAGGGAGGGGGGGGGGCACCCACCTGTTCCTGATTGTTTTAGTCAGGTTTATTTTATTTAATTTCTCTAATTTTTTTCTTTTCTGGTTAGGCAAATTTAAGCATCCAATATAATTATTATAAACACTCCATTTGACGATCACGGAGTATAGTGTCTCAACTCATTGCGATTGTTGTGAGGACACCCGGTCAGTTACAACAAAAAGCAGGTCTGGTTAGTTACTCAAAAGAAACCGTTATGTGACCAACGTCTTTTGGCAGTATGTTGTGTTAGGGATAATCAATTGAAAGAATTGAAATAGAGGTAATCAACAGATATGTTACTTCTCTCGCCTTTTGATAGGCAGCGATCATTGAGAAAGTCTGAATTTTCCAAAAATGTGTGTACGCTGAAAAAGCTTGGGATGCATTTCGCATTAATTTACACTTTCAACAACTGAATCATAAGAAAAATGCGGATGTCATTGTTGGTTGGTTGGTTTGTTGGTTTCTGTCATGCTAAAGCAAACGAAAAGAGCCGGAACCTGGTATTAGTGCGCTCGCGTACTATTACTGCCGATGATGGTAATAATGTCTCCATAGGAAGACAGAAAACAAAAATATGCATCTCTGGGTTTTTTTTCTTATAAGACTGATATTTTTTCTTATATCAAAAAAAGAAATTAGCTGTCATTCAACTCTGTCATGAAATCAGTGAGCAAATAACAACCTTCAATGAAAATCAGGTTTTATTCACACATCAATAGATAGTAATAGTTCCATCTATATCAAAGAGGCGGATTCAACTGATTTGCATAAATTCAATTTCTTGCACCTATAATAAACGTTAAAAGGAGTATCTTAAATTATCTCAATACATTCACATATTTAGCGTACTTGAAGACGGTTTTAGACTGTCTCTGCACTTAAAATGGCAGGAGACCAGTTTTCTATACAGGGATGACGAGAGCTGTGGCCAGCGTAAGGGTGTTTTTAATGGTTCGATGTATACAAAAATTGAGCCTTGATCCAAAAGTCCCCAATAGCAAAACTTCAGCTCAATCCAACAATCCATAAGGCAACACCGTTGGAGGAAAACTGCGACGGGTGCAAGCCACCTTGCCAAATAGGATAGGTCTTCGTCCCGCTCCGATAATTAACGAAAATAAGTGGAAAGACAAATTGTTTGAAACATTGATATTTCCTTGGTATGTTTCTCTGGTTACAGCTTCAACAAAGGAGGATGAAAATACAAAACAAAAAAGAGGAAGTTCAAAGCTTTTTATATTACTCATATGTTACTTCGATGAAGCAGTAACCAGTGGAACATTTCAGTGAATAGTTCATTTGTTAAACAATTTGTCTTTCCACATTGTCACTAATGTCATCTTGCCAGGTATCATTATCCAAATATTGACTATATATATATATGATGAATAAACGGGATGTGGCAGTTATATCAGCTTTTCTCAATGGCAAGAGCAACGATGTGTTAAAGCGACCACCTAACCAGTTCGACAGGTTCGATTCCTGCAGCAGTCCCATTTTCTCTAATTTTTTATTTCATTTACGCTGCTAACGAAGTAATACATTCTCCATGCAATAACAAGAGGTCATTCCAAATAGAGTTTCGATAATATAATGCATTCATGATAGCTTAATCAGATTATGTATGGATTTCTTATATATATATATATATATATATATATATATATATATATATATATATATATATATTCCAAACAAATATGTTTCGTTCCTATCAATCGCGCAAACTGATCTATATTGTTTCTTTTAGAGCGTTCCGTTCCTTCGAAATTTCGAAAAATCACGCTTTGTTATTAGTTTGTTCTTTTCACGTTGAAAGCAGTTGGCGCTCCTATCGTGTGGGAAGATGAGCTCGGTCTATTTCTGGTGTTAATAGTTAGTATGTTAAATAAAAACTGTGTTGTGTTTTGTTTTGTCTTTTAATTGTAGCTGTTGTCTTAGAAAAAAATATTGTCATTACTATAATTCTTAATCTCTCTCTCTCTCTCTCTCTCTCTCTCTCTCTCTCTCTCTCTCTCTCTCTCTCTCTCTACATTCATATATATATATATATATATATATATATATATATATATATATATATATCGTTTTTGGTGACTTTTCTCTTTCATTTTGCCCACATCCTTTTTATCGGTCCCACCTGTACCCGTAGAAGTTGTCTTCTAAAGATTCGGCGCTGTCCGATACCACCAAAAGGGAGAGAAGTAATCGATCCGACTCTCAACAGCCGTTCGATTTGGCTGACGCAATAACGTGGGAATTCAACATCAATTTATTTCGCTTCTCATTGTTCGTAAATAGACTCTTGACAAGACTCCCTATCGTAGCCAGTAAATACAAACCATAATTTTCTTTGTCATAGGTAGATTCATGGTAACGAGACTCGCCGGCTTATCAGGGGTATGGTAGGTATCGGAGCAACTTGAAGATAGAGAAAAAATGTCTGGACACAGATGTGATATCCGTTGAAGAATAAGTTAGAAAAACAATCCGGCAATGTATGTGAATTCAGACCGGCCAAGTCTCCTGCATTTCGTGAGAAACACCCGCATTTTGAGACTAAATGCTGCCCCCAACCCACCCTGCCTGAGATGAATTCGTACAAATCTCCTGCATTAAAAAGAATGTTTGTGAAGAATTCTACCACGTTTAGTGATTTTTAGACGTTTAAAAAACTGAACGAAAAAAATAGAATAGAATAAATTAAACTTGAAGTTTGCAACATTTAATCCAATTAAATGAATAAATGAATATCAATGTTTCTCCTTGGCAAATATTCAAAAGAGAACGGAAATATTTCAGCCTGTAATGCAAATCGAAAACGTTCAAAACGAAAATTTCCGGATGCCTTCAATGTTTGGATAGATCAGTCATGGACTCTTTACAAGATTCAGCAAAAACGTGACGAGGACACGTGCAGATCTCGCGTCTCTATTCAAATCACGCAACGACGATAATAGTCTTCCAAATCGCGTTCAAAATGTTGTAATCCTTAACAGCAAAGCAAAGCAACTGTCTGGAGCAACATTAGAAAATGGCGAAAGATTCTAGCAACTTCGGAGATAAATTTGGATAGTCACTGTTAATACCATTTGAGTGATATTAATAGAGGATCCTAGCCTCTCTTTCCGGTAGTTTTCTCGCAAATCAAGGTTCTTGGCATTCCATTCCTCCAAGAATGTTACCTTGAATGCTTTATCTCTTGAATCTATTACTTAGATTAGTCGAAAATTTTATCAACATAATTATGGAATTAGATGAAACCCATACTCGGCAACAGGGTCCTTTCATTACTGTACGGAATGAGGATGATTGCTGTACATTCCAGGATGATCATTGAACACTTTAGAAACCCTGCACGCTTATTTAATGTTCAACTCACTGGTCCTGTCTTCGACTAGCTCAGTTGGGCACATATTTGCCAATCAAAGTCCCAAGAGAATCATTATGAAACAGGAAGGATGTCTAAAAGTGGAAGCTCAGCACCACTTGACCTTTTGTCAAGTTGAGACAAGAGTAAGTTTAAAACTACGATACCAATTAGTACCAAATATTACGAGGTCTCGTCTGAAGGGTTCTTAGTCTCGACACAAATCTCGTAGCTAGAACCGTAAAGAATTGGAAAATGGTGACTTTTTTTAGACTACGATACCAATTAGTACCAAATACTACGAAGTCTCGTCAAAAAGGCATTTAGTCTCGTTACAAATCTCGAGGCTAGAACCGTATAGAATTATAATATGGTGACTTTTTCTGCATCAAGTAGTTCTTTCAGCTTACAGGCTTTGGGTTGTAGTTGTTTGTTTTTTACCTCTTCCAACTTCGTTGATATATATATACACTTGCCAGTTCGTCTATTTGTCCATAAACTCCAGAACATCTCCAAAAGTTCTCAATGGGTTTTCAGAAGAATGATCAAATTCGAGGGCAGATTTAGGGGGTTTCTTTTGATTGAGAGATTTTTTTCTCTCCATTTTTGTGAATCTTCTTGTATAATCATGCATTCACTCATATTTGTTATTACAATATCTCCAAAAGTTCCAGGTGAATTTCAACGATATTTTGTAAAAGGATTGGCAGTGGATCAAGAAAGATTTGATTAAATTTTGGAGCGGATCCAGGATTTTTCCAATTGAGAGATATTTTTTCATATACCATGACAACTGTCCGAAATATGAAATTCGAAATAATATAGTTACCTCTCCTACATCGTTGCTATATATGAGCTGATTTTCATTCGGTTTTTAGTTAGTAGGTGCTTCCCAGTTTAATTGCATCAACATAAGTATTTAAAAAGTTTAGCCCAGTCGGGCACAACGCCGGGGTAGTGAGGCGCCCGGTGAGGATCGGAGTCCATACTGATCCGTACAGACATGAAAGAGCGTGATAGCCTCAGAATTAATGGAGTGAATACAAAGAGCAACCGTATTTGACAATCTATAACCCGCTACCATATATAATCGCACCCACCGATTGAAGTTCAACTCCAAGTGAAAAATGCAAAATCTTGTGATACAAATATTTGCAACAATTGTTTTTGTAGATAATTTGCTTATGGATTTTTATTACAAAATTTTCAGAAAAAACTGCGTATTATACATAATGAGATTCAATATTAGCCATTACAGTGGAACGTAACAAGCATTGGTGGACTCACTATTTTCCAGGGAACACTTTTCTCTGAAAAAGAACGATTGATCCAATCGTTATTTACAAAAGCTTGGTTTTGTACGGTATAGAGCCCAAAAAGGTGTTGGTAGATTATGCTGCGCCAATTTTTTGTCGAAAGGAGAGCTCCGCTGGGGGCACTTCTTGAAAACATTAGTGACGTTGTGCTCGAATACCGACCATTCTCACCGTTGGGAAGTATGGATAGACGTGATAGCCAGGGGTCAGGGGAGCAAATGCCCCCGAAAATTCGGGCAAAACAGAATCAAATTTCAGTGTCATTCGGGCGAATCAAGCCCTCTGTCCCTTCCCCTTAACCAAAGAGTTCCCAGACATCCATGAAAATATACAATTACCTAACACACCAAATAGACCAATCAGGTGAATAATTGATTCAAATGTCTGATACTCGAACTGATTGATTGTAAGTTGATAATGGATTCGAGATATATTGCGACATAATTATTACTTAACCATCAAGCACGATGGCCGAGTGGTTAAGGCGTTGGACTTAAGTTCCAATGGACGTATGTCCGCGTGGGTTCGAACCCCACTCGTGCTAACAGTTGTTTTTTTTATTTATACAATTTCAATTGAATATCTATCTACGGAAGAGAATAGAATAAAGTGAATTATAATTTCACCAATAAAGGATAAAATCCTCCATTTTATTTTCCCATAATCAGTATCCACCTCTATGAATTCATATAAACCGTTTCTTATTATATTTCTTGTACTTTTTTCTTGAAAAATTAATGATGTCACATTTATAGAACAAAGAATACAATTTTGAACTCATTTCCCCAAATTAAAGTAGATATCAAAACAATTGAAATTTCATTAATATCATTAACAATTTCAATTTATATGATAAACGAACCCATGTCATCGAAAGATGTGGCATCATTAAAAGGTCTGACGTCATTATTTGTCATCTATTCCGATCAATTTTTTTTACCAACTGCTATTGATGTCAAGGTCCACATTTTTATGTTTTAGAAAAATGGCTTTAAAAAAAAAACGCAAAAAATTGGCCCTTTACGATTTTCATTGAAAATAATGCTGGCAGAATATTTCCACAACACAATATTTTACTAGTATGACAATCAATTGGATCAGGGAAAGACTACTTCCTCCTCCTCCTCCTCCCCATGCTGCTGCTTCCACTACTACTGCTATGGATGTTGGACACAACTTTGAACTTATGGTTCTTTTTTTTTCAAACAATTCTTCTTCGAAGATTATTTCTTCAAGCCGATAATTACGAAGTATGTAGTGTTCTGTAATTATTACTCATAATGGCAATATATATACATGTATATATTGATAGATTATAAAAACAATGACATGAACAGCGAGTCGCGTCTGTTGTTATACTTACTGATCCCTCATCGTTAAACAATTTGGGGGGGGACCTACGTAAATAAGCTCTGTTTCAAAATATAAATGATATGTAGTATAAAATAATATCAATATACGATACACATAATACCCCATATAAAATGAGAAACTACTTGTATGGCATAAGCTATATATTAAGAAAGGGGTAGGCGTTTGATCAACACTGCTGGGGTGCTTTGTTAATATACCATTGACAGATTTTGGGAAATAAGTGACTGAAGTGACACAAAAAAAATTGAATGAATTTTCAATGCGTTTTCAATATATTTTCAATGTGTTTAGTGTTCAAAGCTGTGAAGCTTTCTAGACAATATATATATTGTAGTTATCATAAAAACTTGCATGGTACCCAACAAAATGACGGAATTATTCACTTGTGAATAAATTAAACAAATATATTTTTTAGTATGCATGTATTTGTTGCAAACAAAAAAAAATCGAAATTTATCTTCATGTCGATTTCCTACAACTCTTCATATTTTCCTTTTTTGATGATTAAAAAAAATACGGCATCAGAACTTATTCATTTATCATTTATAAATTAAAAATGCTTCTATGGGCATCTACTGAAACAATTCACATTAGAGTTACTTACTCAGCATTAGAATATACATCCATTCAAGCTATAAAAATTTATGAAACGTAATGAAAACAGTTTTAAAATCTTAACGCTATAAGAGACATTTACTTGACAGAGTTAAGTGAAAAGGAATTTCTTTAATCTGTTGAAAACATCAGTTTTATTCACGAAAAATCTGAGGTGCTTATATTTGTTTTCTATTCACTACGAAGACGACAGCAGCAGCAGTCACCATAACGATGTAAACGTGAATACGCTGTTTGCTTTAGCATCAGTGGAAAGACAGACATATGATTTGCTTTACACCCGTCCTCTCTTTCCATTGCTTTAGCGTGACAAACACCAACTAATGAACAAACAAAGCAATCAAACCAACAGATAAAGAGCGACACGTGCTTCTGTGTAAGATATCTTTATTTCAAACCAAATTAATTATGTTTTAAAAGATCCTTATGCTATATGACCGGAAAGTACGGGTCCCGACCTGTATCCTGCTGACTGGATCGCAGGTTCATAATGAATAAATAAAGAGTAAGTGAGATAAATACTGACAACGATGCATTGATTAGGATCAGGTGCTACCCCAGCCGTCTGAAATAAACATCCGCCTTCTCTCTTGCCACTTCTTTCACTCCATAAGAAAAAGAAAAAATCCCTGCTCTCTTTCTTTTCTTTTCTTTCACTCTATCGTAAAAATGAATAAACATCTCTCCCCTTTGACACCTCTCTCTCTCTCTCTCTCTCTCTCTCTCTCTCTCTCTCTCTCTCTCTCTCTCTCTCTCTCTCTCTCTCTCTCTCTCTCTCTCTCTCTCTCTCTCTCTCTCTCTCTCTCTCTCAAAAAATATTTCTCTCTCACAAAAAATATTTCTACTTCTAAACAACTTGATGGCTGGGATGGCTTATCAGCTGAGATGGCTGGGATGAAAAGTTTTACTGGTTAAGATATTCTTAGTTGTATTAAGTTTATAGTCATAACCCTGTTATAAAATATCCGTGGGCGGTGCAGCTATTGCGTCCAATTAAACTGGGCTGCGATCTAAAAAAGTTGAAGAACCCTACAATATGACACCTACCAAATATTAATTTTCATTCTCTGTCCTTTTGACGCTGAAGGACTTAATTAATATTCTACTCTACTTGTGGACCAAGTGGAAAGTGATCTAGAAGCTATCACGAAGTACAAGAAATATCATTTGGTTTAAAAATAATAAGAAGAGCAAAACATCTTTTTAATCAGTCACAGATTTTATCTCCTTTACACACATAACGCTTTTCTATAACAGAATAAGAGAGGTGTTATGACGTCATAGAAGTAGATATGAAATCAGTGTTCCTTTTTTTTTTGCCTTATAGATGTGCGTGGGTAGTGTGTGTGACGGCACAGATAGGTAGACGATAAATGGACTGAAAGAAATAATTCATAGACTGATGTAGATATGGTAGCAAAAACATTATGTTTTGGTAGATACATGGTAGATATTTTCATATATTCGTGCAGACTTATATACATAAAGAGTTCGTTTGTTTTTTAAACATAATAACAGACATTGATAAATAGAGTAGTATTAACAGACTGACATAGATAGATAGATAGACAGAAAGATATGAACAGACTGACATAGATAGATCGATAGATATGAACAGACTGACACAGAAAGAAAGATGAAAGAAAGAACGCTAATTTATGATCAGATATAATTTCTACATTTTGTGGAGTATCGTAATTTTTTCATCACATGTTTTATACTATTCAGTGAAATTCCATGAATCTTTCCTGACATATGATTACCCATACAATATCTCTAAAGGCTCTCAATGAATTCCAATTATATTTTCTGGAAGGGTTGGCCGTGAGCTAAGGAAGAATCGATTAAACTTTCAGTCTGTATCCAGGAATTCGTTTTTGTTTAGGAGCTATATTTCCATATATCAAGAACAGGTTAACAATAGTCCGAAAAATGGAAAATCTAAACACAGTTACCTCCCCTTCATCATTGCTATATACGAACTGATTTTCATACAGTTTTCAGCTAGTGTATGGCGTTTGCAGAGGTTTGAGCGCTCTGAGTGCTTTCTAGTTTATATTTTGATCATGTTCTGAAGATGATGTGAGTAAACATCGAAATATAGATAAAATCTCACATAACACTTTCTGTTAATCGTATACTGATTATCTATAAGCACGTTTTTCGAAGTTACCTTCATCCTTTACATATCATCACATCACATATTGACACATATTGTGAGTCATATGTATATGTCTGTTCCTATCTATCTATCTATCGCAGCTTTCCCAGACTTATCTATGTCAGTCTTTTCAGATCTATTTATCTATCTCACGTAGTTTCATACGGGTTTTGATCGAATGTTAGTTTTACATTTACATACGCATGCGTATAGCGTATGCGTGCGAGTGGATTTACATGCCTAATAAAACCATACACAAACCCATATAAACACATTAATATGTACACATAGATGCGCACAGACCGACATTCACATATTCACACCGCACACAGCAATGATACAAGGAATCCATAACAACAGACGCACTTGAACGCACACACTAAAAAACATATTTACACTGACATAAAAAGAGAACCATTTTCTCTCTCTCTCACTCCACCTGTGTTCACTCTTTCTTTCTTTCTCTCTACATTATCACTCTCCTTCTCTTTATCTCTTACTCTCTCTCTCTCTCTGTCTTCCCTCTCTTTCTCTTTTCATATCTCCTTTTCACACCCGCTGTCTGTTCTTTCTCCCTGCATTCTCCCTCTTTTAATCTCTCCTGCATATATCTCTCTCTACTTTTTATCTCTATCGCCTCTCTCACTCACCCTCTCTCTGCGTTCTCTCCCTCCCTCTCTTTCTCTCCACGTTCTCTATCTCTCTCTCTCTCTCTCTCTGCGTTCTCTCTTTCTCTCTGCGTTTTCTCTCTCTCAATCTTGATTCCCCCTCTGTCTCTCTCTCTCTTTCTCTCTCTCTCTCTCTCTGTCTGTATATATTTACGTATGTGTGTGTGTGTGTGTATGTGCCTTCTCTTTCAGTCTATGCGTGTACTAAATGTATGTGTGCGTCTCTTCCAACAGCGACGGACACATACGCAGGCGTGTACCTAACTATTATTCCGTTATAAACACTCGTCGAAAGGAAGTTATAAATACATACGCAAAGCAGACACTGCCGTTCGTCTCCCTTTACTAAAAGAACCATTTAACCAATGATAAAGACACATAGTCTTCGGCTACAAAGCCACATATGGCTACCGATTAAATTATATACCTGCATGTAGGTCAGTGTACGTGGCTCGTTGGTCTAGGGGTATGATTCTCGCTTCGGGTGCGAGAGGTCCCGGGTTCAATTCCCGGACGAGCCCTACTCCTTTTAATCATGCATTTCCAGTCTAAAGAAGGTTTTGTGGCTTACTGTGATTAGTAAGATTCAGGTTAAAAGTGATTTCGAGTAATAACTGTCTGTACAACAAAAGATCTGTTGATTGTTATAGTAGTAATTGTATTAAGTGGAAAGAGCAGTGAATTGTGGCCATGTTGAGTGTCCAATTTGATAAGAAAACTACATTGGGCATCACGTTTACTTTATCTGTTCCAGTGTTTTTCTGATTGATTACGTCTAAAAAGAAGAGAAAATGTTAGTAAGTCCCCTCAAACTTTACTTTTGTGACTGGGTCAGTGATGATTTAAAATCTGCTTATTTCCTATTGAACAATAAGCGAATTCGCACATTTATTATTCACAGAGAGTAAGGAAAACCTCATAAATATGAATATCCTTGTCCTAATCACGAAAGAATAGTCTTGACTTTCTTAGTGATCAGTGCCCAACAAAAGGCGAGAGAAGTTACATATTCATCGATCACCCCTTTTTCTATTTTTTCCAATTGATCACCCTCAACATGGTATGCTGTCAAAAGACGTTGGTCACGTGACGTTTTCTAATGAGTGACTAACCAGACCCTGTCTTAATAGCCATTTTCTATACTTTTTACACTTATGCAATCAGAAAATAACACTCACTACCCAGGAACATCAATCGCATTGCACTGTGTTACTTTGTTTGAGGAATGATAACTGCTTTTATAGATTTTGCGCTAAAGCTATTTTTTATTTTTCAAAATTATTTTAATTATCTATCTTGTAGTTATCCGTTCTGTGTCTGTGTGTTTGTCACCGCTATACAGCAAAACGGCACATCGTTGCCAGATTTTTGTCAGTGCATTACCGTTAAAACGTTGTGGAGGAAAATCCATAAAAATGGATTCCATTTTCTGCTTGACCAAAGAAATCAATGATAATCGGATTTTCCCACTCTTAGGATGGAAATTGTTCATATTATAGCCTTATTTGGTCAGTAACACTTGCATTGATAACTGTCCACTGACATCATCTTTCTTTTAATGCATTTCTGTAGTAAAATCATTATCAATGCCTTTATTGTATGCATATATTGAAAGCAGTTATTTGGCTTCTGCATAAGTGTTGGCTATTTGGCTCAATGGTAGAAGCATCATTACGATGGAGCAGGTTCGATTCCTGCAGTAGCCCCATTTTCTTTAATTGTTCATTCAATTCGCGTTGTCTAAGTTGAGTGATGTATTAACCGTGTAGCAACGGGAGATCATTTCAAATAAGTTTCTGTGTAATATTACACATTTTATAATTATGATTATTATTATAATTTATTCTGCCGGATCAAATACGTCCATTTCTTGAATACCAATATTTATTAGCTCTATTCCGTCAGTAATGCTTGCATTGTTTCCTGGCCACTCAGTGGCATGCACATTTTCAAAAAGGCCGGGTCTCAGTCTAAAGTAGGGCATGCCAACATTTACTGCTGTGGTTCCCAACCTGGTGACCGTGGACCCCTGAGTTTTTATTAGGGGTCCGTGGGTAGACATTTCAAAAGCCAGAGATAGATAAACCTTACTGCTACTACTACTATCCTAAATTACAATGCCATTATGTTCTTCTCACAGAATCAGATGCTGAAAACTAAATGATGTCTTCTATCAGAATATATTTGACTAAAAGGGCACTTTGATATGAAGAAGAAAAAGGGTGGGATTCAGGTACCCCAAATCCTGTCCTGTGTATGTGGTTATTGACAACCCTTTACTTCTCGATTTCCGAATATCTCTCTAATAAAATCTTTTATAATACATTTGAATTATCGTTATTTGCATATCCGCTTGCATTAATTCCTGATCATCGACAATACCTTTTCCTAATTTCTGATAATCGTTCAAGAGGAGCACCCTGTTTCGGGAAAACCCTCAGGGGTTTCAAACTTGAAATAATGTGACACTGTCCTTTTTTTATGATTTATCAATGATGCTGTAAATACCAACAATCAAAACAGAAATATCGTCGTTAATCTTAATCCCTTAACTTCATATAGTTGTAATCTAATCTAACCTCAAAAAATTCGACCGAAAAATAGATTATCAAAATGACTAGAGACACACATCATGTCATAAACACGTCACTTTTTACGGTCATAAAATGTGTGTTCATTTAAGCATGGATTTTATATTGTAAATCGAGGACCCCAACCCTTCTTATCATGAACTGCTGACCCAAACGACTTAAAATTTGACACTGTAATGTCCGCTGCATGGACCAACATATCAGGCGAATATCAACTTCATTCAATGACCAGTTGTCGAGTTATCTCGGTAAATACTCACACATGGGGATTTTTCGGATTATAATGAGATACAACATATGCATTCAGCGTCGAAAATTGCAAAAATATATTTCAAGTCAACAATTGCAAAAGTCGGTATGTGAGTTTCCCCTATTGACAGAAATACTTGGTTTGTCGGTGCAGAAAATTGCTACAGCTGAACGAGGGGATGGTGAAGTAGCTGATAAGTCAGTGGGCAGCGATCAAATTTCATCTGTGTACGTATCTTCGGTTCAAATGCAGTCGGCTCTAAAATGCACCCGTGACTAGGGTTTGATTTAGACTTTGGGAGCCTGAGGCACTCCAGTTTCGCTGTGGTTCCTCATACACACGAATTAAAAAACACAACAAACCACAAAATTTACGCATCAAAATCCTTCATTGCATGTAATAGGAATTGGCATATATATATATATATATATATATATATATATATATATATATATATATATATACACACACACACACAAAGTATTGAATTGAGAACATTAACAATTAATAAGTAAAATTTTATAATGTAGTCCTTAAACAGTTCACCCAACAGAGCTAGCGATATTGTTTTATTTATCGTAACCTATATATTCCAATTACTGTAGACCCGAATTACAAGCTAATTTACTAATTTATTTAAAACAACCGAATGCGTTGTCATGAAACGAATTACAACCAGTAATTGTTAATTTATTTTTTTATTAAAGAAACTCCTTTTTATAATCATAATATTCTTGTATAGAGGGCGCCCGGGACAATTGCCCAATTGCCCCACTCCCTTGAATCAGGCACAGCCTGAGGCTTTTTTTTTTTTTTTTTCCCCCTCGGCCACCCAAATGTGCCTTGTCATTGTGGATATGATGATAAAAGTGACTGACTGTTGTAATTTCATAGAAATTCCTACCCATTATACAAACAACTTTTGGGGAAAAAATAATTAATAAGACAGGGTCTGGTTAGTTACTCATTAGAAAACGTCACGTGACCAACGTTTTTTGACAGCATGCCATGTTGAGGGTGATCAATTAAAACAATATGAAAAAGGAGTGATCAATGAATATGTAACTTCTCTCGCCTTTTGTTGAGCACTGATCTCTAAGAAAGTCCAAATTTTCAACCAAAAAAAGTGTGAATGCTGCTGGACGCATAGTAAGGGATCGGTTTAGCATAAGCTTACATTGCAAATATTCGGTAGTGGAAGCCACGTTGGATTGAACTCTGCACTTGTCTGACTGTTACACTCAGTCGAAATGTTGATGTGGGCTAAACAGGGACTAGGTTGGTAAATCCCGGTCTAACAGGGGAAAAAAAGACATCAACCGAATCCAACGTTGTAATATGGCTACCATTGGACAAATCCTGCTTACTTTGCCTGGACAGTACAACCGGAGAAGGCCGTAGAATTGATCGTCTGAAACGTCGTGTTTCAACGCGAAAAAAGGATGGTGTTTAATCGTATTATCTGGTTGTATAACAAACGAAAGAATTAATTACTTTGCAAGTAAAAAATGTTTGTTTTGATATGTATGCGTGTTTTCTAAATTTGGGGCCCCTTTATAACATATGCTACAAGCCTTGCATTTGCTTAATCTTGCCTGACACCGTTGTGAAAGCCGTTTTCATTCCCAAGCATTGTGGTCCGGCGAATCACGACGCCAGGGATCGTCATTAACTGATAACTAGACAATTTTAACTTCTTCCAAACATATATTGTGCTGTGTTACGTAGGGTTCCCACACTAAAAAAAGAGCTTGTGACACACCCCATCCCCGTGGGAGAATGAGTAACTATTCCATTAATTGATAACAAAAGACGGAATTCTTTTGGATGGAGCCTTCCCCCACAAAGTGGTGTTATCTTTTACTGCTTTATTTTGAATGAATGCTACTTATCGCTTTGGCATATCTTAGCACAGGTGCTTCACCAATGCACAGTGGTTACGAAACTTTCCTTCTATTAAGGAAATATTCTGGCATATGCCTTTTTTCAGCTGCTCTGTATTAGACTGTAATCAGCGAACTACTATAATTAGCAATATTTTACCTTTAAAAATCATATTTTATTCTAAGAATATTATATTTATTTGAATTCTAATATATGGTAAGGTCTGTGTACAATAATCATATTTTTTCTGACGGTTGTGCAATGAATGATGTTGTTTCTCTGCCACAAGATTCGTGATGTCAGGCTCAGAGTGAACACTACTGCAGACCCTCGAGCATTATTTCTCGGACCCCCAGGGGTCCACAGTCCCCAGTTTCGAAATCACTGCACTCGATGAAGATTTACAGGTACAGGATTCGTCTTGTGGCCAAAAAAATGACCTTGCTCAGTCTGGGAAGATAAGTAAACCCTGGGACAGCACCCACTATAGTACTAAAAAGTGAGGGTCGGGCTCACCCTGACACTTTTGTAACACTGGTTGCTGTGACTTGGGCGATTTTTAGGGCTGCCTGCATCCAGGACCTGGGGCTAAACCGACCTTCTGTCTCGCAGGGGAGCTGGGTAAATATGCATGGTACATCACAATCTTCCTATTCCCCTCAAGGCTTCTGACGTACAAAACAAAGTAAATACCTATATATATGGCATATTAACTTTTGGACAATAATAACTGACCGATAACATCAATCAAAGGACTTGTAGAAGAAGCTGATTATTGTTATCACTTTAAATGAAGTGTTTGGGACCGACAGGTTTTGATAACAATATCCATTATTCCTTCCTCATTCTGAAAAATGTTTTAGTTTTTTTAAGTTTAAGGATTATAGTTAAATTGGTGCAAAATTTTACCGCATTTTTTTGACAAAATCTTTTATTCATATAAATTCCTATGCATCACTATCCAGCCATAAAAGTATTCTCACTGACTTTTTACGACAATTTTTAGTAAAAGAATTGTAAAATGATTTCACAGTAGAAATGTATTGCGAATGAGGAAAAAGATATTATCAATGGTCAGGAATGAATGCTTTGCAAGCAATACTCACAGGATAGGACTATTATATGTATAACTAGAATATACCCGTAAATAATGACGGAGTTATTTATGTATAGATCGGTACTAAGGAGCCCAAAGCTATTTTATTAGGTAATTCATTGATAATTCGATTAACCTAATTTTAAGGTTTGTTTCAAAGTCTTAACTGTAGTTGTTTTAACGTGTGATCAGACATAAAGTTTCAAGAATTTCTACGGCGTAATCTTCATTGTTATCTCTCAATAGGTAGGTAAATTGATCAATGAGATTCGTGAGCGCAAACAAACAGAGAAGAAATACGCTTATTATGTTTAGATTTAGATATATTTTTTTTTTAAAGATGAAAAATAAAATGAAAGTAGTTTTAGCAAAAACAATAGAAATCGATTGATTTTTTTAAAATTTACTAAGCTACGAAATAATAACCATATTTCCTGGCTGATAAGACGCTACAAATGGTTATATTCAAAATTATGCAGGTATTTTGCGGAAAATATTTTAGGATTGAATATCAAGTCCAAGTCGCCAACTCTGTCATTTTTCTTCCTGTCGATACGAGTTATCACGCTTTGGGCCTATTATCAAATATTTTACGGGGGAAATTGTGTCTTACTAGCTGGGAAATACGATATATTAAACCTCATTATCGTGATCAATCACTGCCTGTCCTGACTATTACTACTGCAACAATCAGCTGATCTGTTTGTGGGCGGAGGGCAATCATTCAGAACAGCTGTTAACCCGATAGTTACCGATCAAAGAGAACAACAAAAGCATTCTTAAAGTGAAAAGTAATCGGGCTCGTCCGGGAATTGAACCCGGGACCTCTCGCACCCGAAGCGAGAATCATACCCCTAGACCAACGAGCCAACTACTTCGAAACCAGCATGTAATTTTATACCTAATTATATATGACTTTGTTGCCGAAGACTGATGATTTGTTCTTATCATTCAAATGGAAAACAACCAAGATGAGGATAGTCGAACAATAATAGAGATGATAATAATACCTCATCTCAAAAATTCAGAGAAACATCAAGATCTATTTTATTTTGATAATTTTTAGATAATTAGTCCTGGTTCACGCGCAGGCTACGGTGATTTATGCGAGGTATAGATATTCATAATATCATCATTCAGTCATGTAGAAAAACTTCCTATCCCAGCTCCATCGTTTACTGCACCGTGTTTGCAACATAAGTACGAAAGTTATCATGCTACAAAATCATCGGTCAACTTCCTTGCTCAGAAAAAGTTGTTTTTTTTTTTTTAAATCTTCCATTGCATCATTCATTCATACGAGTTAATTGCTCACTTTATCTTTGTGTAGTAACATTTGGGCCAGGCTCTAACAATCTAAATGAATAAAGTTGTTGTGTACGTCTGTGTCTTCGTTCTGTTATAGCTCAAAAACTGCTGAAGAGCACAACAAAAGCGCGTGTTCAGAATCAGCCTGTCTTTATCTACAGAACATATTTTTTTAGGTTAAATTTCGCAAAAAGATTCGTCGATTTCTTTCCTATTTTTGTTTCCTTGTCGATCGATTTTCTGCACTGCAGGAAATCGCCATAAGCACAATGTTCTATAGTAATTAAATGTGATGAGTAAACGTAATAGTCGATATAAATCGAGATGTATATTGAGAATTCGTATCAAAGAATTCCGTTTGAATCCCATCAAACACAGAGAATTTTTCTCTGTATCTTTTTAGTTTGAGTTTCTTATAGGATCTCTTAGATCTTCGTTGTGGGTTCTCGTTATAAATGAAATTGTTCAGAAGATAAAGGAAAGTGTTTAGGAGGGAGAGGCAAGTGTTAAGAAAAAAACAATCTTTCATATGAGAAAAACAAATATTTAGGAGAGAAAAGGCAAGTGTTTAGGTGGGAAAGGCAAATGTTTAGGAGTGAAAGACAAATGTTCAGGAGAGAAAAATAGGTGTTCAGGGGGAAAAAGCAAGTGTTTTGGAGAAGAGAACAAGTGTTTAGGGAGAGAGACTAGTGTTTAGGAGGGGAAAGGCAAGTGGTTAGGTGGGTAAGGCAAGTCTTTAGGTGGGAAATGCAAGTGTTCAGGTCGGCAAGGCAAGTGTTTATGAGAGGAAAGGCAAGTGGTTAGGTGGGAAAGGCAAGTGGTTAGGTGGGAAAGGCAAGTGTTTAGGTGGGAAAGGCAAGTGTTTAGGTGGGAAAGGCAAGTGTTTATGAGAGAAAAACAGGTGTTCAGGGGAGAAAAACAAGTGTTTTGGAGAAGAGAACAAGTGTTTAGGGAGAGAGACTAGTGTTTAGGAGAAGAAAGGCAAGTGTTCAGGTGGGCAAGGCAAGCGTTTAGGTGGGAAAGGCAAGTGTTGATGTGGGGAAGGCAAGTGTTCAAGAGAGAAAAACAGGTGTTCATGGCAGAAAGGCAAGTGTTAGTTTGTTTTTCCAGTGTCCAATTAGGGATGCAGAGCTGTACCTCTGTAAGTAAGTTGTAGTGGTAGCATTACTGTTGTGGTAGTAGTAGGAGTAGCAAGAGGGTGGGGAGTAGGAAGATGAGGATGGTTCACGATGACTATCAAAATATCAATTAGTAAGTTTAAATTGAAGTGAGTGTACGATTTTTATCAATCATTTGTTCTGGAGTCTTAGTGTATGGTTATTTATTCTTTTTTTCATATAAGCGGGCTTTAAATGATTACTTATGATATTTTTAGCGATGAAGTTAGCTGGAAATTGAAAAGTTTAGCTGTTTCTGCAGACAGTTTTAACTATAAATAACAATCGATACTCGGCAACAGGGTAAAATAAAGTACGTTATCTTTAAATCTTGATACGTCACACCTTTCTATGACATCAGACATCTTATGACATAATAGCAACCAGTAAATAAATCATAAAAACCCCTCCTTCCATTTCATGTTTAACGTAACTGGGACCGACCGACCGACCGATCGAAAAGCGTCAAATAGAGATGTGTGGACACCTCCAAGAAAAAAGCCAAAATAAATTATCTAGATGAAAAAAAAAGTTGTCAGCTCTGATACATAGAATATTGCACCCCCGCAAAAGAGGAATCACATGGGTTAGAAATGTTATGATATTTTCGCGAATAACACCTCTTGACGCATTTTCTAGGTCGGTTTATTTATATTTCGGAAGTATGAAGGATTTCCTTCGACAGGACTGGATATTTGGCATCTAAAATTGATCGCTTTTCCAAAGTGTTCATGATTCACCCGCCTCTCAGACAGATGGGCGCCAGATATGTATCTCATTGTTCCCTAAACTAAATGACACGATTTACAGGAATTTTATTTTCGATCTTTCTAAAGTAGAGTTCAAACTCGAGGAGTGTCAGGGCACAAATGTTTGTCAAGAGAGTTGTTTTGACTCAGTCACATTTTGTCAAGCGGGGTTTCAAGTGTCGCTCACTGTTTAGTGCGTATGATTAAAGCTTATCCGCAAAGCTCTTTATGTTTTCGATTCTATTCTAACAAAGAACATATTTGTTAAAATAAGCTCTTTCGACGTGACAAAATATTATATCCTCTTTAATCTATGTGTTATAGTTCTGGAAAATTCCTTGAGGGGTTGAAGCAATTTTTCTTTCAGAAAATTGTATTTTACCCCAAAGAAACGGTTCTATGCTTAAGATATTTCACTTCGCTCTTCGACTATATTTCAAGAAGGTTATTTGAATCCAAAAACAAAATAAAGGATTCGCTTACCTGGCCAAAGATTGACGTCCAAAATTTGGGCAGAGTTTTCTACCGCTATATCTTCATAATGTTCTGACTTGAAAAATAAAACAAATCCAGGAGATTTGCAACTTACACATTTTGTTCTAAGGGAGGTGGCTCTATTCACTCTGTAACTATAATGTTGAACTAGACCCTTTTTTTGTCCGCTGACTGTATCGTAATCATAACTTCCAAAGAGAATGTTTATGCTGATCACACGTAGAAGTCTTTCTTTTTTACCTGGTCTCATTTTCTAATCACACTTTTTTAAAAGTTGGGACTCTTATTTGTTCACAAAATATATCCTAAAATTCTCAATGATATTACCCACAAAGATGGGTCATGGGATAAGAAAGAAATTGGGACGGATCCAGGATTTTTTTCAATCAAGAGTTCATATTTTAGAGTTCAGAATCTACATATAAGAGGATAGTTCGAAATACGGAAAATCAAAACGTACGTAGTTAGCTGCACTTGATCGATATATATGAAATGATTTCCATTCAGTTTTTGATTAATGTATGGTGTTGGCAGAAGTAAGAGCCCTCTGAATGCTTTCTAGTTTGTTTTGTTTTTTTAATTTATTTTCATTCTTATCAATTTCTTATAGTGATAAGCTCACGACCAAATCATGTTGAATATACCACTTTCCGTGCGAACACCGAAGTTAAGCAACATCGAGACTGTTCAGTATCTAGATGGGTGACCATCTCTGAACACCAGGCGCTGTAAGCAAGAATATTGAAGAGAGTGATTCCAATTCTGGTGCATGTCAACTCTAAGCCTATTCAACGTATCGCAAGCCAAGAGAAGAAATATTTGTGATATGGGAAGCTTAGGCAGGGACGTCTGAGACCATAGCCAGCACGAATGCACTGGGTAGTTATAATAATGTTTCCCATGGAAATTAGAGTTCTGGGAACCAAGCCAAGATCTCGATGAGCAAGGGCGAAATTTGAATACGAATCAAAATCGTCCTGACGTAATGAATTGCTAAACACGCCAAGGCTTATCGAAGAGAACATTGTGAGTCTCAAGAGGCAGATTTTTTACAGAACTTGTAGAAGGAGCATTTTGGTTTCCGTGTGAAATTATCGACTTCATAAGAATAAAATGAAATTCTATGTGGGTTCTAGATCGGGTGTCACATTGTAAATTTGGGAAAATTCGTTGGACTGAGCGTTCTGATTACGAGAGAAGGCATCTGGGACCTGATCCCGACCTCCTAGAGAGTCTTTTAACACCAGTGATATGGAAACATGCAGCTTCCGCCCACATTAAGGCGGGGGATTTTGCACTTTTTTTTTTTTCAGGCTCGCCGGAGCTCAGAGACGGGTATGACCGTGAGAAAGTTTAAAGAAAGAAGGAACCAGTTAGAAAGAAATGAAGAAAGAAAGGAAGAAAGAATGATCAATTAAAAATTTGGAAAAGGGGGTGATTGATGAATAAGTTACATCTCTTGCGTTTTGTTGGGAAGTGATTACTGGGAATAAATCAGAATTTTCAACAAAAATGCGTGGATGCTGCAGGGCACAATATTAGGGATTAATATTGCATAAACTTACATTGCAAATTGAAGCACTCATTAAAAACCTTTTTTTTTGAGAACGTTTATCCCAGACATGATAAGAAGTAAACGTTTCAATTTTCAGCCTTCTAGCTCTTCTACTGTAAGCGTGACACGTAGATAGATAACTAGTCATAACCACCCCAAAGCTGAAGAAACTTATGTGGAAGGATTTTTTTTTCAAAGTTTGGTGCGACTTTTACGCGTGACAAATAGTCAGCCAGACCAACTAAAAAACTAAAGAAACCTATGCAGACAGTTTTTGTGACACTTTTGGTTTACTGTTTCCGAGAAACGTGAGTAAAATAATAACAAGTTAAAAAAATAATGAAATGGAAGTACAGACCTTGGGAACTTATGACTGCGTGACGATTACCAAGTCCGTCCCACAGACCAATTCACTTGTATAGTGAGTTCGATCCAGGGCCAGATTTAAGCCACTTTATGCTGCAAGCACAGGCCCCAAAAAGTGCCTTCTACTCGGGTCCCCTATTTCTTGACTGACAAGATTTTCAAAAATGTAAGATCCTCGAAGGCCATGTTCATTTAAATCACCAAAATACGTCAGAGAAAAAAAAATACTTTCCCACAAAAAATACTACTTTATTAAACCAAATCTTCACCAATGAAATCTGAGCTTGCAAAATGACCAATTTTCTATAATGGTATCTGTGTGGGTGTTTGAATATTTGAATTAAATCTATATATAAGAGGAGAAATTAAGTTCTAAATTTAAACTCTCATGTTAAACAATTTAAAACAAAATTTAATATTTTAACGCGGGAAACTGCAAGAAACCTGTGGCGCCCCCTCTCTGTTCAGGCTCTGAGCACGTGCATATTTTGCTTAATGGTTAATCCAGGGCAGGTTCGATCCTGACTAAGTCAATCACGAATCTATCAAACAAATCCACCTGAACTAATTATATATGAAAGTTTCCCCTGCAATCCAAAAGCAGAACGTTCCTATTAAAACATTTCGTAAGCTGATAAGGCGTAAAGTAAAGTAGCAATTGTCATTAATTTATACCAGGGGAAAAATTTCAGTGTTCCCAGACACTCCAAAATGGCGATGATGGTATTTTAGGCTGAGTCGTCAGAGTTTGGATTGGTGCAAGGTACACAGAGAGACTACGGTGTAGGAGAGAGAGGAAGAAGGTGCACCCTGTTCGTTATAAAGCAAACGCTGAAGACTTTTTTCGTTTTTCACCTTTTTTTCCTAAGAGCTAAAGAGTGGCGTAAAGCGAAAATTCGGAAAGCAGAGGATACCTATTGACTGATGCGGACAATTCTGGTGGCAGGAGGAAACATAATCATGGTTGTATTTTAGCACCCGCAGCATTAGAACCCGGTATACATAAGCAAGTTTTCAATTTCCACTGTTGTTGTTGTCCACTGACTTTACCGTTACCCCACCACTCAACTGTTTCGCTTTAGTGGGTCTTCAGCATTAATAAGCTAAATATTTCTAATTATAGGGAAAATCTATAATTAGGAAGCTCTGGGTTTTGCAATTTTAACCTAAAATTTGTTTGAGCCAGTTTTGTCACTCAATCTGTACGTTGAGTATTCAAAAAGAAAGGGATTGTCAGTAACCAGGAATTAATGACAGACCATCGGTAGTGGGAAAATTGGCGCTACCCAATCTTTCAATCCACATTTACCACTATTTGGAATCGTGCTATTGTAAATATCAAGAATGGGATTGCCAGTAGTCATGAATGAATGGCAAGCCATCGGTATTTTTGTAATTGGCGCTACAGAATCTTTCAGGCATCATTTATACTATCTGGACTTGTGCTATAGTGAATATTGAGACTGGAATGTTGTTGAATATTCAGAAGAAGCCGTTTATTATAATCATGGATAATGTTATCAGGCGGTTATCGTTATCAAAATTAATCGCTCCCAAACACTAAATTTATAGTGATCAATATAAACGACTCTCTCTCTCTCTCTCTCTCTCTCTCTCTCTCCCTCTCTCTCTCTCTCTCTGTGCATATTTTTCGCTTAATGTTAACGGCCAGTTATTGTCATCAAAAGGAACGTCTTATATGTAAGGAAATATAGCAGAGTATAAAGGTACAGAGAAAATCTGCTTATCATAATCTCGGATAATGTTATCAAAATCAGTCAGTTCTAAACACTTTATTTAAAGTGATCATGATAAACAGGCTTTCTATGAATATTCTGAATTGACGTTATCAAGCAGTTATTGTTATCTAAAAGACCCTGTCCCTAATTGATTACAATAAGCAGCTTTCTGTGAATATCCTGAATTGACGTTATCAAGCAGTCACTGTTATCTAAAAGACTCCGTCCCAAATAGATCACAATAAGCTGCTTTGAAAAGACCTTCAAATGGATGCTGTTACAAAAGCGATGAAGGAAGGATTTAGAGGTCGCTCTTTAGGAAAAAAGTAAATCGTTATAATGTTGAAAAAAAAATGATTAAAACAAAAACGTTTAAGATATATTGGTATTCGAGAAGATAGGGATCATGTCAGGGTTTCTGAATCTAAACAGATAAAAATGGTTTTGGAAGTTTACAGATGCGAGACTATAAGAGTTATGACGCAAAAACAGGAACCATAAGTTCAACGATGAATCCATCATTTGTGGTGGTGGTAGTAGCAAGGAAATAAGGAGGTAGAGTAGGAGAGAGAAATGAGGAGAGGGGGGACGAGGAGGAGAAAAGGGGAGATAACGATGATCGGTTCATCCAAAGATGTGGACAAAGTTTCATATCAACCCAACATAAGGTTGAGAAAATTGATATTTAATAGATTTGGGACTGACCGACGAACCGACTGACCGACCAAAAAGTGTCTTATAGAGATGTACGGACGCATCAATAGAAATAAAAAGAATTTTAGAAAATGAAAAATATTTTTTTTTAGAATTTCAAAAATGAAAAAAAGAAAGAAATGGAGGAAAACAGAACTTTAGTAAAATAGAAGGGAATGCGATTCGAAGAGGGAGAAGCGTGTATGTATATATGCATCATCATTCACTGTTTATATCCTCATCAAGGGTGTGGCAGGGCTAGGCGCACACGAGCCATTGTAAGTAAGACCAACTTCCAGCTTGCCAGGCCTACGGAAGCTTCATTTTGTTAACGGCACCTGGTATTCCCAAATGGCCACCCATTTAGCAAGACGGCCTATCGAACCAGAGGCGAGCGCTTCACCATTGGATCCTAGTGATCGGTGAGAGAGGAGTAAGGATAGGAAGAGAGGGGGAGCGAAAAAAGTAAAAAGGAGAGAGAGAGAGAGTGACGCGGGGCAAAGGTAGAGAGAGGCGAGGTATGGGAGTTGATAGTGAGAGGGCGAGGGGAAAAGTAGGAGAGGAGAAAGGGTGACAAAAACTAGATATACGAAGGGAGGGGAATGGGAAAAATAACGAAAACGATAAGATAGAATAAACTTAAACCCAGCAACAGTGATTAAACCAGTCGGTTGTGGGTAGCAGTGATTAAATATAGATAAATAGTAAATAAAAAGATAGGAATAGCCTCAAATATAGACAGTAAGAAGGAAAGAGAGAAAAAAAAGAATGGTAGTAAGAAAAGAAAGAGAAAAAAGAAGGAAGGAAGATATTAAGAGGGAGAAGAAAGGCAGCAGAAAGAAAGAATTAAAAATAAAGTAAGATAGGGGAAAGAAAGAAAAAAGGGATGGTAGTTGAAAAAGGGGGACGAAAGGAAGGAGGGGAAAAAAGAAAGAAAGAAATTTAGTATGAGGAAGAAGAAAGATAGAAATAAAGAATGTTAGTAAGAAAGAAAAGAAAGCAGACAGAAAGAAAGAGAAAAAGAAAGAAAAACAGGGAGAAAGAAAGGAAGAGAGAAGGGGGGTGTAAAGCGAGAGAATAGAAACTAGAGTGCTAATGCAGATTTATTTTTAAAGCAAGGGAGATAACTACGGTTTTCTCCCAGGTTGCTAACGTACACATTTACAAGATGAACGAGGCTACCACCAACCATCGGGCTTATTGACAACTAAAACGACGGAAAGACGGCCCGATAGTGAGGTAGAGAAGGAAAGGCTGACAGGCCGGCAAACAGGTCGTAAATAATACAGTGGAATGAAGGCTGAGATGGCAGAAGCAATCGGCTTCATCAAGAACATTATTTAAGCAGTAAAGGAAGTAGCAGGAGGCCTGTATTCATTCCTATGTAAAACGATTCTTTAATGCTGGTCTGTTGTTTCGACGAACAACAGCAAATCGAGGAGATGGTCTTTTTACACGTGGGTTCAGCCCTGGACGTAAACTTTGCAAAACGGGCGAATACAACCAGCATACTTTAGACAAAGAAAAAAAAAATTGCGCCTCCCGTCGTTGACGGTAAGTAAAGAAATACGTTCACGCATTTATTTATGGTTTATGAAGGGAGTGTAAGAAGGGGGTAGGGGGCATTGGGGGGCATTCCCCCGTCTGTGGGTCAAGCCTTCTTGGGCGAGAGTGGGTTTGAAAGTTGGAGCCTCAAGTCAATTAAGAATAATAATATCGTACAATTGTTTCATGTAACCCCAACTTACAGTACCCATGTAAAAAAAGATGGTATTATTATTAGCTGGTAACAGAGTTGCCTCTAACACAAATTCCGAAAACACTAACACCCTTCAGCCTCCAACCTCTAATGTATCCTTTCCACCCCTCCCTGGAAAAGTGGCAACGGGCGCGCATGAGAGTAAGTAAAGTGCCTTAACAAACTAAAATAATTACCTTTGCTAACGAAGTTGCGGGGGGGGGGGGTATATTCCGATAGCGTAGTTTAGTCTTAAACTTATTTTGTTGCGGAACCCTGGAACGATTTCCCGAAAACCGCGAAACCCATACCTATATTTTACGGACAACCTCTGTCACCCCAATTGAAATAGGACATTAAATGGAATAAAATTGTTTTTAGAGGGTGAATTCATTCACATGGAACACATAATATAAGAATCATTTGAAAAAAAATAATAATTTTAACTGTTATGAATTTGTACATATTTTGAAAAAAAAAATTATTGAAAGCTGATAAATGACTTTTTATTATAAAAGATAACTCATCTAGCAGAACCCCGATTCCTTTAAGGAACCAACTTTGAGAAACACTTGTGTAGTGAGTTTAATCCTCACTTGATGCCCTATGGCTGTGGCCTGGTTCCAGACTAAGCCAAGTTTTGTAAATGGATATATCATTTTCGAAGTCCTTCTTTTTGGATTTTGGGGATAGTTTTTAATTTCATATCTAAAGCAGACTGACCGAGGCAGTCGCCTAGGGCGCAAAGATCTTCAGGGTGCACCACAAACCTAGAAAAACATAGTCGCAGGTAAATTAAAGTATTTGGACTCGAATGTTAGCAAACTCGTCTCGTTGGTTTAGTGTGAGTGTGGTCCTCAGTGTGTGTACTGCGACTGTAGCCTTGTGCCAGACTTGGCTAAGTTTTGTAAATAGATATTTACCTTCCTGCAGTTTCTTTTTATTGTTTTTTTTTTTTTTGTTTGGTTTTTTTTTTTCGGGAATATTAATAATCGTCAGCCAAAACTGTCACCTAAACGGTCAAAATCAGTTTTTCTAGTTTTATAGTTGATTCGGGGGTTAGCTATGTATGTATGCATGTATGTATGTGTATGTATGTATGTATGCATGTACGTGTATGTAAACATATAGTGCTATTGAATCTAGAGGGCTGAAATCCTGCCATTTAGTCCTTATTCTGCCTCGTAAAGAACATTATTTGTTAGTGGAAAATCTTCCCTGCTTGATAGTTTGTTGGTCTGGGTTTTTTATTGATTGTTTGTTTGTTTTTTGCTGTTTTTTTGTTTTTGTTTTGCTTGTTTTTTGTTTGTTTGTTGTTGGGGGGCATATTTGCTATGTGTGTTCATGCTAGATTGGTCCTTAGTTTGTGCTCGCTTGTTTTTTTTTTTTAAATCTCTGACTCGTAAGTGATCCAACCAAAGGTGACAGAAGTAACTCATTCATTGATTACCCCTTTTTCCAATTTTTTTCCCAATGTTTTGATTGATCACCCCTTACAGGACATACTGCCAAAAGACGTTAGTCTTGTGACGATTTCCATTGAGTAACTAAACAGACCTGTATATTTTTGATTTCATATCACCAAAACTTTTCATTCTTTCTCATTATCCTTTCGTTTATTCTTATATACGTAGAACCCGTCATAAATACCTGGAAAAAAATATATATACATAGAGAGAAAGAGAGAGAGAGTCTAGAAAGCTTTACAGCTTTGAACACTCAACATAGAGAAACGTTTTCAAACATTTTTTGTGTCACTTCAGTCATTTACTTTCTTCACTGTTGTTTTCCTGTTTTACATAGACTTTGTTATTATGGTACGATGTGTATATTTTCTCTTGGTGGGATCATCAGTTGTTTACCGTGTAACCGTTTTGGGGATTTTTAAAACAAAACAGTCACACTGACATAGCGCCCCTGAAATATATATATATATATATATATATATATATATATATATATATATATATATATATATGATAGAGAGAGATAGCTAGTGCTCGAAACGAGGCTTGAAATTTGTACAAAGGTTTCATGCACCTTAGGTGTGACTTGAAATTTGTGCCTCCAGTTATGGTCCAACAACTATTTTTTAAAAATTTGAATTGCGCCCCTAGGACCTACGCGCTCTAGGCGACCACCTAAGATCGCCTAATGGATGGGCTGGTCCTGAATACTATATTTCTCCGTGTATAACCCGTTACTAACGATATTCTACACCCACCAATTGATTTCGAATGAGAAAGGCATTCTCCCGTGGATACGTTTATATATAATGATTATGTTTCTGGATTTTTAGATCAAAATCTTTGAGGGGAATGCGGGTTATACACAGTGAAACACGGTATATATTTTAGTATAGATAGATTTATGGTAAAAAATCTTCGTGGGCAACAATCAATTTATAGAAGCGTGGTAAGGATTTTTGAATTTGCGTGTTTTCCTTCAATTGTTTCTTCTCTCTTTCCTTTCTTCTTCTTCTTTCTTTCATTCTTCTTAGCCTCCTTCTCTGATTTATTTCCATTATTGTTTCTTTTTCTCTTCTCTTCGTACACTTTTCTCTCTCTTTTTTTTCTTTCTTTCTTTTTCTTCTTTTCTTTTTCCCTTTTCTTTTCTTTTCCTCTTTTTCTTTCCCTTTTCTACCTTACTTCCATTCTTTCTTTTATTACTTTCTCCTTTTCTTTTTCACTTTTCTTTCATTTATCAGAAACCGTCAACCAAAACTGTCGCCAAAAGTGTCCTCATTAGGTTTCTTCAGTTTTTCAAGTTGGCCTGATGGGCTTTCTCTTTCCTTCTTTTTATTTCTTTCTTTTTGTTTTTCTTCCTTTTTTTTTTCTTCTTTCCTCTTTCTTCTTCTTTCTTTTCTTCTTGATCCGGGGATAACCTGTCGCAAACACTTTACAAAATATGTAACGCAAACAACGTCCATAATTGAGGGATAAGCCTTTTAATAATTGATTAAATCGATAATTGTTTTCATTTGATTTGGGAACTCCCCACTAATTAGTTCTCGACACTGAACTGCATAACACACACATCAAAGGCTCTCGAAAGCTATTCAGCGAGTTAGTGGATGTGTATTGTTTATTTATACAGCTGGGGGTCGCCACTGAGGGTCGATGGGACTATCCAGGGGGTCGATAAATCCCTGGGGTTCAAGAAAGGGACCGATAAACACTTTTTTAGTGATCCAACAAAAACCGAAAGAAGTTAATTATTGATGACCTGTTTTTCCAATTTTTTACTTGATCACCCCAATACAGCACGCTGCCAAGTGACGTTGGTCACCTGACAGTTTCTACTGAGTGACTAATCAGACCTGTATATATTTAGAGTTGAATTCCAGGTCTTTAAGCTTCCAGTTTTTTAAGCTTCACTCGAAGAAGGGGTTAATGCTGTCAAAAGTTTGGAATAAGAAAATATTAGTAATATAGTGCACTGCATTTTAGGGCTTTTTTGTTCGTCAACACAGGACCAAAGTTTTCATAACCAGTGGGAACTGATATGCTGGGTTTATTTGGTTAGTCCCCAAAGGTTAGGCTTAGGGGTTGGGGTTTTTCGTTTTCGTGGTGGAGACTAGCGGGGGGAAAGACAGCTTTCCTGATCTTCTCGGCGAGACAAAAAAAATGTGTCTTAATCTTGTTTTTCTTTTCAGGCTTCCGTACTTCGAGATTATGGACGTTAGCTTTTGATGGGGACTAACGAAAGAGTCTCTAGATCTTTTTTGAAAATCCAATAATCATTTATCACTGCTACCCACAACAGACTGGTTTAATCACTGTTGCTCAGTTTAGGCTATTCATTTGTTCTGACATTTATATGAATCTTCTTATTCCAAACTTTTGACAGCATTAACCTCTTCTTCGAGTAAAGCTTAAAAAACTGGTCTAGAATTCAACTCTAAATATATACAGGTCTGATTAGGCACTCAATACAGCGAGGGGGTACAAGTATTTGAACACTTGAAAGTATTCATTTAATATACTGCTGATGTTCACATTTACACAGGTGATGTATTTTGATATAAAATTGACGCTTAGTATCTAAGGTGTGAACCGGACATCCCTCGGCCTCAATCTATGCTTAAAATTCCCGCCAACTGAAAGCAGGAAATAGTAACACTGAGAGGCGACAATTCTTGTATTTTCTAAATTTTACTTAATCATCAACAGTATTTTAACATCCGTTTTTGAAGGTTGACCTTCCCCAAAATTCGTCAGATCTCTCCGTCGATGATGTTGTGGCGCGAATATCTCCTGAACTTGTCTAAATCTTAACACCATCTCGTCTTTTTCCCGGTTACAATTTCACATATGATCCCTGTGGATTCACGTTGTGCGTCGTGATGTCCAGCAGTTATCTGACATTCTTGCAACGTGGCTTGCCCATTGCCATTTGAGTTTTCTGATAGATTCTATGATATCACTGACTCCTGTTTTTTTCTGTAATACACTGTGCTTTTTGTGGTCTCTGCATGCGATGATGGTTCACACTGCTAACAATATTTGGTGTTCCCAAGCGCAAAAGAGTCACGTATCTGAGGACTGATCAGACTCAACATTACTTACAAGGAAACAGTGTTTGGATCATGGCGGCCGTGAGCTTAATTTTAGATATAGGTTTCCCCACCGGAAGTAGAGGTGTCTAGGTCAATTTTCAAGTAATGCTGACCCTGGAGGAAAATAGTTTAAATTTATGGCAAACAGTACATTGATAGGCACTGAGGGGTGCTAAATCCAAATCTTTTGTATGACCAGCTTAAAAAAGGCTGGTAATGTCTCAAAATTAAAATATTCAAGATGGCCAACGTTTTGAAAATGTGTATGTTTAAAGCGCTGGAGACGAATCGTGTTAGTTCATGGAATGGTGTGTTTTAGAGGTTTTGTGGGATGCTGTATCCACATCTAGTGTATTACTAGCTCAAAAATGGCCGATAATGCCTGAAAATTGTGTCATTCAAGATGGCCGCTACTATAGAGCCAAATGTATTTATGTTCATAATTATTTTCACCAGAACACGGTAGAAACTTGAATACGATGTGCTTTTGAAGGTTTTCATTTATGAATAATTTATTGCCACAATCTTCCATACGTATTGCAAAAAATTGTTGTCTTCTCTGATGAAAAATTCGTCAACTAAATAAAAAACAAAAATCAGGTTGATTATAGATATCCAAGAATTTACTTAATTATTGTTATTTTTTAAAGATAAGGAATGATATCATGTAGATGAAAGTACAGTGGCCTTTAATATCCATAACAAAACGTTGTACGCCATACATTAATACGATCTGCCTTAGAGATAATGGGTAACCCTTTTGTAGGTATTCAAATATTTGGAGTCTAAGACCATACTCATTTTTGGAATGAAAGGAAAGAAAACTCTTAGAACTTTAATGAAGAAAAAAACTTGGTTGAAACTAAGTTCAATTCGTTTACTGAAGCTGATTTCAAGTAAGTAGGTAATGCTGACTTCATGTCATTGGCTGATGTTGAGTTCATATCGCTGGTCGAGGTCGGGTTTCCTAATATTTGCGACTATCTTTCCGAGATACCTTCCAGGCAATTATTAGTTCATACCTGTCTGCACTCATAGGCTGTTGCAGTGGCTTATCTATTAATATTCGCGAGCATGATAAGCCTGGCGCCGCGCGCTTGCGTTTGAATTCATAATAGCTGTACACTTGAACTGATTTCCAGCCATCATGAGTGTTCTGACAGTTATTACCAGGCCTCCTTTAGTTACACACCTTGGTGCATTCCCCGCGAAATTTCCTGCGGCTGAAGATTTAGCTGAAGCATCTCTTTGTACAAACACATGAGATGGTCATCCATCCCATTTCCGTCCGGATATGGCAAATATGCCTGGTTCCAGACTGTTGATAATGTGAACTAATGATTTGGTTGGTTGCAAAGTCTCTTGTGCACGGCTTGTGCGAAATAAATCAAGTGTTTTGTTGTTTTGTCACAACCTCAGGTACATGATACATCTTGAGGATGAATTTTCTTTTTCTTTTGGATGATTTCACTAAGTCTTCGATGAGAGGGCCTTTGCTAAGGTCAATATGATCGGTATGATCCCTTATCCCCAAATAAAACACCGTGTTCAATAAATTGACACGATTTACCTCCAGCACTTTAAATATACGTATTTTCAGAACGATGGTCATCTAGGATATTTCAATTATGGGGCATTGTACGCCATTTTTGACTGGGTATACAGGAGATTTAGATCTAGCACCCCCATACCTCTGAAAACACTGTTTGCTATGAACTTACACGATTTGCTTTTGGCGCTCTAAATACGGACATTTTCATAAATCCTGCCCAGTCTATAGTGTTCCTATAACATGAATCGAAATTTCAACAAGGCTTCCACTCCATTATTGCCAGATCAAGTGACCTTAGTTAGAAGATTCCTCTAGGTAAGAAGCATCTTATCAGGAAATAACTTCATATCAAGTTTCAAGTAAATCTGACTTAAAACAGCTGAAGAAAATTGATTTCAAAACATAATATTCAAACGCCATTATTGACAAATCATGTGACCCTGGAAGTAGAAGATTGTTTTAGATGAAAAGCATCATATCAAGAAACATCAAGTTTCAAGTAAATCTCACTCAGGAGGGCTCCGAAAATCGATTTTAAAGCATAAAGTATCTATGCGTTTATTGACAGATCTAGTAATCCTGAATACAATAATGTTTTTATGATTAAGGTACATCTTTCTACCAAATTTCAAGTAAATCCGATTCAAAATAGCTGAGAAACTATATAGGGACTGACTGAGCGACCTACAGACGGACAGAGCCTCTTATAGAGAAGCGAGGGTGCCTCTAAAAACATTTTGTAAACCGAAATAGCATAAATTAAAAAGCAATTTCTGATAATTTACATGAGACACGTTTTGAGCGTTTCCAGTCTCCAAAATACTGTTTTGTGAAAGTTTCACTAAGATTGACGGTGATTTCAGAAAAGTATCACTTTAATTTTGAAAGGCCATGTATGTTTAGGGTTGGATATTTTTAGTTTCTACAAATGACTATCGTAGAAAAATGCGTGGGGCAAGGCAGTGAAGCATACTGTCGTATTTTAAGCCTTCCATATCAGCCACAACAGACGACAAACCTTGTGTTTGAGAATCACGTTTTCCCTCCGCGATTTCACGTTGTTTTACTTTCTTTTCCCTCCTATTTAAAACGAAATCGACGCTCCTAGAAACAGTGGAGGTTTTGTTTTTGTTTTTCATTTCTTTTTTTTTTCACATTCCGATTTTATTTAAAGAAAAGATACAGGCGATTAACTTTTTGAATTATAATTAGGATAATTATCTTGAATGACTTAATAATGAAATAAAGATCGTTGAAAAGAGATTTGAAGATTTGAGAGACGAAAAATGACTGAGAGAATTTCGAGGTTCCTGTATTGGGCTCGGAGCAAGGATCGAACCCACCACAGCAGTAATGGTCTGTGAGAATAGCTCGCTAACCATTGCTCCATTACTAGGCGCTCTGGATATTAATGTTTCTAAGCTGATTGCTTTGCCCCTAGGTCGCAAACTGGAAGTACCTCGTCAGAATCGTGACTCAGGACAATTCGTAGATGATGATGAAAGAGGAGAAAGCCGTGATTGTTCTGGAGCTGCTGATTAGGTATTTGCCGATATGATGTCATACATTGATATTGATAGGATAAGGGGAAACTCGAGAGGAGAATTGTTATTTTCCACAGAATTTTTCGACTAAAAAGTCAAAATAGTATTTTAAAAGAACAATCGTCCCAAACCCTAATGGTCAATAAACTAGATCTCGTTGAATGAATCGTTCGCCTTTTTATTGGTCGAATGATATTACTCTCACCATTAGCTGACCGGCACAGCGACACTAAAGCTATTTTTCTCTATACTAGATACCCTGCCTGTCTGTTACAAAACCTGTAGAGCCAAAACCATGCATCACTGTCCGTTATTTGACAGATATTCTCGGACTTGCCGGTCTGTCTTCCAAAATGGCAGAGAAAGTTACAAAAAAAATGAAGAAGGTCCCCAATGTTGTTATTGTTAAAAATACTGATACGGTGGAACTGATCAATCAGATAATGACCTCTAAAACGAGGCATATCTATTCACTCATGTGTTTGTCTGTCTGTTTGTCCAAATAATATCTCCAAAAGTTCTCATTTCCTCTTCTCGTGGATCGTAAGGTCATGGATTGGGGAAGAACTGATTGAATTTGGGGTCAGATCCAAACTCATATTCGTCCACACGTTACCTCCAAAGGTTCTCAATGAATTTCAATAACATTTCGAGTAAGGGTGTGCCATGGGCTAAGGAAGAATAGTTTAAATTGTGGGGCGGATCCAGGTTTTTTTTTTGATTGAGAGATATTTGTTCATATATCTAGACAATTATCGGTAAATTGAAAAATCAAAACGTACACCCGCTACACACACATTATTGCAATGTATTAACTTATTTTGATTTAGTGTTTAGTTAGTATACGGCGTCAGTATAACTATGTGACCGCAGAATTATTTCTCGTGTGATAATTCTTTGCTCGCAGAAGAACGAAGAAGCGGACAACTAGCTTTGTTCTCTGAATATCCACCCATACCAGATGTTTAAGTGCTGAGGGGGGCGCGTGAAAACTTCTGGGGAGCGGGAACTGCGTACCCTCACTGTAGATTTATACTACGAAAATTCTGTATTTGAGCAATTCAGTAAGAAGAATCAGCCAGTGAATGTCCGAATATTCAATCAATATAGCCTCAAAACGTTTCTGAAATTGGTTAGATTTAAAAAATATGGGGAGTCTTCGAGCACCCCCGAGAGCAGGCAGACCTTCGTCCCCTCACTTCATTTTTCATCTACAATACACTACTGCCTAAACCTTATTCAGTAAAGCTTTGGCATGAAAAATCTTAGATATATTTTGTCTAAGAGAAGAAAACCTCGCGCACAGTAATCACTGAATCTCGCTTATCAATGTAAACTGAAAACGAGATGTGCAGTTCGCATTTGTTTACGCGCACGCGCAGGAGGCAAAAAACATTACTTCCTGTCTAAGCAAACCTGGACGAAAGAATCGTCTGTTTTTTTTTTTTGTTTTTTAATTAATTCTCCTATTTTTTAGATTTACATTTTGTTTTCGTTTATCTTCTTTTTTTTTTTATTCGGCGAGTTGCTGATTTACGATCACTGATTGTCGAGACTTTCTTCAGTCTATAACTGATTGTGAGAGTATTTAATAACGTTTCACTGGACTTCATTTTATATCAACCCCTGATAAGAACTGGATTGGTTGTTCTGTCTCTTCGACTCCCAATCTTTTTTTTTTTTTCTTCGCCTCTCCTTTACTAGTACTTTTGTTTACACTTTAAATTTACTGAATGACTGTAAACAATGTCCCTATGCACACACACACACACACACACACACACGGAGACATATATATATATATATATATATATATATATATATATATATAATTAGATAATTGTGCCATCCACAGACAGCTGTTTCGTTGTATTACAACTCTTCAGTGTTGCTATAGACTATCCATTATCCCATCCACTACCACGAGGTAGGATCGTTTCAGACCCAGAGGCTGGCATCTTATCTCTGCCCTACGCAGAACTGGACGGTCAGTAAGGTTGAATTCAAGCAATATATTTATAATTTGTGCATAATTCCCCATCCACCAGAATGCTCTATTCCTAAGTTGGAAGAGCATTGCATAAGCTTATAATGAACGAGTTACCTCACACAAAGAGTGCTCAACCCTGAATAATATATATATATATATATATATATATATATATATATATATATATATATATATATACAAAGAGAGTGATAGAGATGTGTGTATATGTATGTACGTAGATGTTTCGAAATTTCTTAATTTATGATCATATAATACTATATAGAAGAGCGAATAGATTAAATTAAATTCGCAATGAATTTAATGTCCTTTTACAGCGCTGGTCATTTGAGTAAACTTCGCCAAGTGAAACAGAACTGACCTGTGCTGTAATGGGACATTGAATATGTTTTAAATTTGATTTTATACGTATAAAGCCTAACATATCATTATCATCCTTTTTAAGAGTGAGGATGCTAAAAAAATTGTCCCATATAATTTAATTGCAATTTATCATTCGCTTCATGCCATTTCGGCTTACGGAGGGTTTGAACAGGAGTGCTCTATTTTCTGATAGCAGGAGAAACCAGTGTGTGTGTGTGTGTGTGTGTGTACGCCATTTTGTGACTCCATATAATCATATGTGAGCGCGGGTGGGTGTTGGGCAACGTCTAATTTTGTACACCGAAATTTGAACTCGAGTAATTATATTTTGGCCGTGAGAAAAACCCGAAGTTTTCACTGCAGGAACACCGCAGCATTCACTACGATATTTTGACACGATATGTCACATTCGAAATATTTCCCCGAAGAAGTCTAACAGGGTAAAGTGAGACGTATATAACAGTTCTGACTTGGTGGGAGAGATTACAACTTTAGGGTAAATGACGACAACTTATCGTCTGCATTTCTCGAAAGTTGCACGACATCAACAGGATCGTAACAATGTAAGTTTGTTTTAAAAGGATAGAATATCGTTAGTATGGCAGATAGTTAGGGCCTACATAGTATATGGGAATTTCCCACTGGTTCCAGGTCCTTTTCTCGTGGAAATAAGGGTGCAGTGCTGTCGGAGCTCACCGGAGTTCAGCTCTGGCGCCGCTGTGAAGGGGAAAAAAAGCCCAAACGAGACGGAGCGCATTCCCAAAGCTCCCTATGGTTGCTGTCCTCGCCTGTTGAGATTTGTCACTTCTTCACCCCAATGGTGCGACATATATGTAAAGTGGGCGAGTGGGAATTAGAACCTTATCAGAAATATAACGAAACATCAGTAAATGCTGCTCAATTTTATAAATGATTTCCTGGATCCGCCCCCAAATTTTCAGTAGTCTTTTTTTCCTCACCCTGAAAACAGAGTGAGAGGGGGTAAAGAAAGGGCCCACCCCAAAGTTTCCAAGGAAGGTTTCTTTTCATCCACCGTGGAAAGAGAGTGAGAGAGGGCACAGGAAAGGTTCCACCCCAAATTTTCCAATGAAGGGGTTCTTTTTATCTTCTCAGGAAAAAGAGTGAGAGGGGTGGAGGAAAGACCTCTGACTCCTAAAATAAGTTAGCTTTGCGGACCTGGTCGTCAGTATAGTAGATAGTTAGAGTTTGCCTCGTGGTTTGGAATTTCCAATCAGTGTCGGTACCTCTTCTCTTCAAAGATAAGAGCTACATAGTCTTCCTATCTCAATTTACCAATATTTGTCCAGTTGCTGAACTAGAGTAGGCTTAGTAAATATTAAGATACTTTCCCAACTAGTTCCAAAAATCCAGCTTCATTATATACATAGTTCTCACCCCCTTCCCATCACTGCTTTCCTCAATATGTCAAATCTTCGTGGAAGATTGACGTAACCAATGATGGAAATGGGTTTGGGGGACAAGGTATACGGTAAAGCCTAGTTTTTGGGAACTAGGTATACGGTAAGGCTGTATCTTGGTGTTATGCTCAGAGATTCAAGGGATGAGTGATGTGAAGACATGCAAGTGGGGCTCTGTGCCCCCCACCCTCGTGGGTAATTTAACAAAAGATACATAGCAGTTACATTTTAACGTCCGTCGTTGGATGTAAACCTTCCCCAAGTTTCACCAGATATCTCAATCTTCTCACCTAAACTTCTCACATTTGACATCGTTCCAGGTGATGAAAAAGTCTCGGGGACTTACTGTATCCAAATAAACACACACACACACACACACTCTCACTCACACACACACACACACATATATATATATATATATATATATATATATATATATATATATATATATTGTATATGATATGGTCAGACTATTTTCTTCGTGTACATATTCTTTTGTTCACGACATTTCAGCCTTCGTCACATCCGTTTTTGCATGTACGTTCCTTTATATCGGGATTGTCTTCCGGTGTCAAATTCAGAGTTGCTTCCCTTACATTGGATGACCTGTTTGCTTTTTTTCGAAATGGCCTTTACGATGAGCGGTTCCCAGATGCCATTTCTATCGATGCGCGGTCGGCTGAGAGGTTCGTTGTGAACAAATGAACTTACGGACGAGGAATTTAGTTCGACCATATCATACACAATGATAAATATAAACTGTCTGATGAACTTCAGACAAAGAATCAATTATATCGAGTTTTATACACGTAATAATCTCAGGTTTTGGGTTAACTATGACTGTGAAAACAGGTTGTCCGTTAGATTGGCAGATTTTGTGTCAATTTTAGCAAAATTGGAGAAAGAGCCACCCAAAAACGTCATGTCATGCCCCATGTCTCTTGATATTTGTTTTCAATTTGTAGTCATTAAAAATCCCAAGTTCTGTTTGGTTCTTGGCCCTAGCACGTGATCTCGTATGATGAAACCTATCGGCGTTCTATACCTTCACAAAACGTTGTTCGCGCGCGAGGAAATGAAAGACAAGAGTTAAATGACGGACAGTTGCATTGAAATTGGAGACTTTCCTCATGACAGCACGATTATTTTTTTTAGTCTGTAATTGAAACGGCAAAGAGAGGAAAAGAAATGAAGACCGAAAGAAAGCAAGAGAGAGGTACAGAAAATAGAAAAAGAGGTTTGAAAAAAAATAGATAAATAAATAAATAAATAAGGTTTTCCTGGGTCACTTGTCGTGTCGACAGAGAGAGATTGTCACGGTCTAGTTTGAATTGAAGGTTTCATCGCTATTCTAAAATACAACGTTCATAAAAAAAAAACATTTTGTAAGATGCGTTTAACAAGTTAGAATTTAATATGAAAGGGAGGTAACCGATTACGCTGACTTGCAGTGGCTGCAACAACTACTAGCGCACTACGGGATGAATGCAAGCAGAAAACTTGAACAATCAAAACTGTATTTTATTAAACTCCATCGTAAAGGATGATTTAGGGTTAGGGAAGGGGTTATTTCGGATTAGGGGTTCAGGGTTGGTGCTGCGAATAATAAACATTTTTTTCTTAATTATAAAATCAAAAAGAATATCCACTGGCAATTTACAATGAAAATGTATTGAGCACTTTGGTGGGGTATCTCTGTCACTCCAAGTATACATACGTCCATTTTTATAATTACGAAAAGTCTGTTGTTACCTGCAACCTCGACCCTAAGACAATACTAATCCTAACCCTGAAAACCTAACCCAAAACTGACCCTAACCTACAGACGTATAGAGATTGTCAGTTATTCCCTCCGAACCCTTTTTTTTTTTAACCAGGATTGTTATAATTTGAAATTTACTCATTCCCGATCGCACTATAGGAGAATTTGCACATTTTCAATCACATTTAGTGAGAAAAAGATCTACGAATGAATACCATTGCCCTGGTAACAAAAGCATAGTTTGAAGGGAATGATTGATATTTTCTAAACTTTTTACACATAGGCATTCAGAAAATAGCACTCACTAACCAGGAATGATAACAAATGAATATCAATGTCCTGGCCACAAAAGCAAAGTTTGAAGGGAATAGTTGATAATTTCCTAATTTTTTACGCATAAGAATCAGAAAATAACACTCATTACCCACGAACAACTACATATGAATATCACTGTCCTAGTCACAAACGCAAAAAAAGAAGGAAATTACAGCCATTTTATATACTTTTTACAGAACTAGAAAATAACAGTCTACCCAGGAACCAAAATCACGTTGCATGGTATAATCTGCCCCAACATCGAATGTCATCAAACCTTGTTCAATGTTTAGGAAAGGGGAAAAAATGATGCAATAATTCAGTCCGATTTTCCATTAGTGAGAAACTCAAAGTACTTCTAAATGTACAGTCTCCGCTCTAATATCATGAATTTTAATGTCCAGACATGCGCAGATAAAAACAACTGCTTTCTGCTAATGGAAGAGAAGTTTGATTGTTTTTCCAATTGAAGACTGTTTTTGAAAGAAAATCCAGTGTTTTGTATCAAACAACTTGTTATTCGATGATTTGGGTTTGCGTGTTCGAAGCCACTCGGTTAAATAATTTGTTTTCATTGAATTTCCTGTTCTTGGGAAGAAAGTCTATCCGATGGTCGAGCATAAACTATCTCAGGACGCTGAATATCCTATGCACATACATGATTTTCGATTTGTCACCTTCAGCCCTGGAAATGTCATGTAAGCTGTTATCTACTCTCAGACCCAGTTACTCTCGCATCGTACAAACACACAAGGCAGTGCTCCACAGTGTACAATTCTCAGCCAGTCTGGTGGTATCGTTCTAGCTTTTGTTAACCAGTCGGAGGTCCCTCTCTATACTCTGTAACAAGATAATCTCGGACCGTCCTCTCTTTCTTCAGCCTATTCGTGTTAATTTGATGGCTTGATCTGCAAGTTTTGTTGTAGGAAGCTTCAAGACATGCCCTAACCAATGGAGGCGCCGTTTGCAAATGGTGGTTGATTCAGTGGGCCGGTCTACTTATTAGGGTAAAAATCTTCTTTTGAAAAGACCGGCTCTTTTCAGACCTGGTCAAACTTGTTTTTAGACGAGTTCGAAGCTACTTCTATTATGCAGATTTTCCACAATTCAGTTTAACAACCTCCTTATCGATTGAAGTAAGAATTCGGGTTATTCAATCGATAGAAGAGTCGCCGTACATAGGCAGGCTTCCTAAGTTTAAAAAGAAGGGCGCAAGTTCGAATCTAACCCAGAGTTTATGCTTTATTTTCCGATCTGCGCTGTTTATTGATCGACAGTCAGGGAGAGCTACTGGACAGCTGTACACTGATTGGCCAGGCGAATCAAAACTCTCCGTAAAGGAGACTGTGATTGGTCAACCAACCCTACAACCAATTCCCGTTAAACTAATGGTTCATTTTCATTTGTTAGGTGTACAAATACGTGTTTCACTATCCTGAGTAGCTGAAATAATGAGCAACTAAAATCAAAATGAAATTAACACTTCAGCCTAATCGCATTGGATACACCGGTTCTCGGATGATTACTGAAGATAAGCAACATCAGGCCGGGTCAGTATCTAGATGGGTGACTGTCTGGGAATACCGATGCTGAAGACGACTGGGGATTACGTACAGAGCTTTCTGTTGCGATTCCGTTAATCCTCATTCCGAGGAAGAGATCGATCTCTACACTATGCTCAATAAATGCGAGCAAAATAACTCAAATTATTATCAAACTGTAGCATCTTCGGAAATCTATTATTGAAACAAAATACGCGTATGAAAGATATTTGAGCGAAGAGCTACAAAGATTGTTCCATAAGTGGGAGATCTTTCATACTCTGACTGATTGAAGAAGATAAACCTGGAAATTCTAGAATTCATAAGGGAGAGCAATGACCTCACCACTTCATGTATTGCATCTACAACCTCGGCCGGAGCTGTCACTGGACCGATATCAGGACAACAGCCCCGGAACAATTGCCCTCATAGAACAACTGCCCCATGGATAACTGCTTCTCGAGACAAATGACTCTTGACAGTTGCCCGATGGACACTTTCCCCGTGCGTATGATCAATTACATGGCTAAATACTTAATTTCCACTAATTTTAACTTTGATGTTACGATTGCTACGCTATTGTCTGGGGTTGGGCAATTATCCGGGGCGATTATCTTGGGAGGGGAGTTCCAAGCACCCACTGCGCTAGTTACCCCTTTAATAAAATTATCACACCATACCCCATGTCAGTTAAAAGATGCCACGCCAGGGAGATACACACCAGAGAAGAAACTGATATCAGGAAGCACTTTTCATTCAAACTGGATGGCCAATGGAAAAACCTCTCTGACACAAAAACGTCTCTTCAAAAGACATTATCAACTTAGAAGAGAAATTCAAACTCCACTGCAGTAAGTCTAAATTCCAGAATTGAAAAATACTGCCTCAGTTGATTCAAGTTTGAGCCTCAAAACAGCTGTTCGAGATGGATGCTGAGATTTCTTGCGCTGAAATGGAATCTGATGAGAAAATCATAGAGAAACATAGCAAATTATCGTTCGAGATATTTCAAACGGCGCATGCGTTATGAAAACACCTTTCTAAAAGTTCCCGTAAACTTTTAGAAAACATTTAATCTCCGACCAGAACTTTTCAGATATGATATAACCCCGGAAGTCTACATGGGTTACACTAGAAGGTAAATCAACATTGAAGCATGGGAAATCTTTGGTTTTTGGGTGGGGCATAGGGCTTCAGTTGTCTGAAATTTTATACAGGTTAAAAACACAAGTACTAAGTTTCCAATAAAAAGGTTTTTCATCAATCGACGATGCACATTAGTACAAATTACACAACATACATCTTGAAAGAAATTGAGAATTGTTTTCTGCCTTTCTTGGCAACAAAAATATCATTTGCCCGAACTTTCCTCTCCTTTGCCTTCCCCCTTGTCCCGACCCCCTGACTCATACGCCTATCAAAATCAAAGAAGAAGAAGAAGAAGAAGAATATGCTTATACGTCCCAAAATCGCAAAAGCAAAATATATACAATCCGACAAACGATAGACATATTTTTTCAGATGTAGATAAGAAATATTTTCTTGAGTTCTTTCAAAGATAACCCACGACAAATCTGCGCCAAAATCTCTGAACTTTGGTTCGTATCTATTAGAGACTGTCAATCCTAACTGGCTGGCTGGCTATATATGTATGTACTGTGCGTGTAGGCCGTATCAAAGGAGCTAAAGGGCTGAATTTTCTCCTGATTATGTCTACAAAAACACATTTTTTAAAAATCCCCATCTATATAGGGTTTTTTATCAGGGTTCAATTTTCAGTGAAAGTTTATGCTAAATTGATCCCAAGCTTATGTCAGCATTCATGTGAGAGAATAATTTATCCAGTGATCACTTCTTTTTCAAATTGTTTAATTCATCACCCCTAACACAGCATTCTACCAAACGATGCTGGCTACATGACAGTCGCTATGGAGTGACTAACTAGGCTAGTCTATTATATCAAATGATACGCGGTTTTGAATCTTTTTACCCATACCAACAAAAGTGAAAGAGGTATACGCATTCACTTGTGTCAGTCGGTCTGTCCATACAATATCTCCATGAATTTCAGTGAATGATCCTTGAAGGGTAGGTCAGAAATATAGGAAGAATGGATCAAATTTTGAGGCGGATCCAGAAACATTTTTTTTTTTTTTGATTGAGAAATCTTTCTTCATATACCAAGACAATAATCTAATACTGTGAAAATCAAAACTTGCAGTTACCACCCCTGCATCGTAGCTATATATCAACTGATTTTTCATTCAGTTTCTAGTTTGTATATGGCGTTGGCGGAGGTATTCCTCACTGGGGGCTTTCTAGTGTCTAGTTAAATTATATTTTCTAACTATTTTTTTTTACTTTTGTTTCTTTTCTCATCTGTTTTTCTTTTTTCACTTCTCTGTTCGTTCTCGGAGCGTAGCTGAGGGGAAGGGAAGGGCTATATGGAAAGCCTCCCCAGCCCGAGGCCCCAGGGGGAGGGGTCCTAAAAGCTTTATGATTAGTAGTTCAAGCGAGAGAGATTTGTCGATAGAAAAGTAGTAATAGTTCACCTATTGATTTTCTACTGACAAATCACATAAAATGATGGAAGGGGTTCCCTCAAGGAACCGAACTCCCCTGGCTACCAACCCCCAACCCTACAAGTCTTTAGCTAGCTACTCCTCTGGTGCATTTGTATTATTCTTTCTTTCTCATTTTTTCGTTCTTTTTTCTGATTCCCCTTTCTTTTTATCTTTCTTTTTTCACTTCTTGCTTTGTGCCTACGTGTTATTCTTTCTTTCTTTCTTTCTTTCTTCTTCTTATTATCATTATTATTATTATCATTATTATTATTATTATTATTATTATTATTATTATTATTTCCTTCTCTTTCATTCATTCATTCTTTTATTCCTTCTTTTTTCCTTCTTTCTTCATTATCTTTTTATTCGCTACTACCCACAACAGACCGATTTAATCACTGTTGCTGGGTTTTGATTATTTCCGTGTTCTGACATTTATATGCATCAATCAATCTATTTATCAATCCGGACTTCACCCAGCCCTTACTGTTCGTAGCACGAACCTGAAATTTTGCACACACACTCCACTCTTAATGAGTTTGGAAAACCTTCTTTTTTTTCTTGTATTCTGAAAATCCCCCTTTAATTTGTTCATTCTGTCTTCTTACGCTCAATCTTCCTTTCTTTACTACTTTTCATTCTCTTTTTCTTCACAGATTTATATCATTTTTCTTTCTTTTTCTTTTCCCCTCTTCCTTTCTTTCTTGTTTTCTCACTATACCTCTTTCTTTTACTTCATTTCTCTCTCTCTGTCTTCTCTTCTTTTTTCCCTAAGTCTCCTGCCCTATTTTGCCCTCACTCCAATCAATAGCCTGAACCCTAACCTTATTAGATAGATGGATATCAACTTTGTGATCTCATAAAGAGATCGGCTGAGTATTTTACAAGCAGGCGAATGTTAACACCTCGCAAGACTGAAACATCAACCACAAGAAAGAGGATGCTTTGATCGACATTCGTTAAGTTCAGCATTCGAAATCCGGGCTTTTACAAGCAGCTGCTGCTGCTTCTTCAACCACTCGACAGACCTTCATAAAAAAAATGATTGATTGATGTTCGTGATTATATCGGACCATTAATGATGTGCCAATAGCATAATTGAAACAACAAAAAAAAAGGAAAAAAAAAGTATTCATTCATTTCTTGTCACTCTCAGTCAGGCCAGCCAGTGGATTCAGAGATAGACAGGAAGAGGATGGATCTTTGGATCGCGCTATTGGGCGTAGTGTAGAGATTGGTTTCCTCCATTGAGGATAACAGGGTACCTATTGGACGCCCCCCACATGATCTCCAGCTGCTTTTAGCACCTGGTATGCTCAGTTGGTCACCCACCCAGATACTGACCGGGTTCGACGTTGCTCAACTTCGTTGGCCGTAACGAGGATCAGTATACCGAATGCAATTTGGTCGTAAAAGAAAGAGTATTATTGACCTTCTATTCCAAGAGACAAAGTTGGCGTGTCGAGAGGAATGAGTTTGCATTTATGCTCAGAGGTCAAGATCCTCAACGTCAAAATGAGAGGTCAAAATCATAAAACTGACATGTTTGACTTGAATGTGTAAATTATGACTGTAAACATTTGAATATAGATTTTCTCTTCTCAGAGTTGCTTTTGTTGGCTCCTTATAAATAGTAACTTCATTTCACACTGGTAGTCACTCTTTCGTCTGCTTTTCTGATGTCTTCAATACCCCCAATCTCCCCCCCTCTCTCTCTCTCTCTCTCTCTCTCTCTCTCTCTCTCTCTCTCTCTCTCTCTTCTCGTTATACGAAAATATATGTGTACTAACTTGACTCGTGGAATCACAAACGCCTCATTGTTAACAAGATCTTAATAAATGTATGTCCCTGGCCTACCAGATATTATCGGTATAAATAAACCAGACACTGAATTCTTATCTAAAACAAACCTGAAAGTCAGACCATAGATGCACTAGTTCGATCTCATGGATTAGAAAGACTGGCAAATGAGCTCAACCAGTCAATAAAACCTGTCAAAATAACCTGCCGGAGCATTTGAAATTTGAATCTTGTGCTTTCTTCCTCCAGTTGACACAGGGGTTGTGGTTTGGTGCGGTGCACCTCCTCCTTCTGTGACCCCCCCCCCTACGCTACAGGAAGAGGTCACAGAGCGTAAGATCGGTTATGTTTACCAATAGGGAGTTACTTCTCACCGACCCAGTATAGCGCCAGTTCAACCCTTGATCTAGTAGATCGTCGGGATGCCCTTCATGGAATATCTGAGTTTCTTGGCGATGTTTATCTTCTTTCCAAGGAACACCCGACAGGTAGTACTGGATTACATGATTCTATCAACAAGGAACAGTAATCCCTGACCAGACCTAATTAATATTTGTCACGTTATATCACCAAACGGCTTTTTGTAGACTAACGATGGTGATGAAGCTGATATAGAGAGATTTGTTAAAAGAAACTTTCCAAAGTTCAACTTTTTCTTGGTGCTTTTTGTTTTTTGTTGTTTGTTTTTTTTTGTTTTTTTTTTTTTTTGTTTTTTTTTTTTTTTTGTAGTTGAACTACTATTTATAAATATCTTGTGGGTCCCACTCCATTGGTGTTCCGGGTCCCGGGGCGTTTTCTAAAAGGCACCCTTCCCCTTTCCTAAGCTACGCTTCTGCCACGAGTCTTGGTTATTACTGTCGTCTGGAAACATTTCTCACCAATTCTGCTACTGAAAAATAGATGTAGATTTATTTATAAAAGTCTTTGTAGAGATATTTAAGGAGGAAAAGAAAAAAAGAAGAAGAAATTAGTAGCCTTTTTTATGTGGGTAATCAAATTGCTTTTTTTCCGTTTATAAATTTATGAACGTGTATATACTTACATATTAGTGAAGACGCATGGTCCGAGTGTATGTATAGGATCTAGACGTGTATGCGTGTTCGTGCGTGAGCACGTGTGTATATCAGATCTAAACCTGTATGAGTGGCAATGCGTGAACAAGAGTGTATGAATGCATCAGTGTGTGATATATTTCTGAGGTTTACGTTGCTCTCTTATTCTCTGATAGATATGCATCCAACACCACTTTCATGTGTACACCTACTTGAACATAGACCAAAGGCTTGCTTCGTTTAGAGTATTTCCTTACTTCAGAAAAGCCGCCAAATTGATTATGACATATTTCAATGTATTATTTACTGGCGGGACCCATGGTAATTCCAAGGGTGTACAATGATAAGATATGATTATTACTCTCATATATATATATATATATATATATATATATATATATATATATATATATATATATATATATATATATAATACAAAGAATATAATATGATATAATAAAATGTGTGATGGGTTTATTTCATAAAGTGTTCCGTACATTCAACGTTATACATCAAGTTGATTTTGAATATATATATATATATATATATATATATATATATATATATATATATATATATATATATATATGTGTGTGTGTGTGCGTGTGTGCAATAAAAGTATATCATCTTGTCAAAGAAATTTCTTACCAAAGGAATGGGTTAATATTAACTATGATGAAACACAAGGCAAAATGAATGCATCTATTATTATCATTATTATTGATTCCTTTTTCGATCTGTGAATATTCATATGGTCTACTACTACTATAACTTGGGCTTCAGACTTTTGAGGGAGAAGCTAACGAATGAATGACATAGAGAAAGATGCCCCCGTTTTATTCGAATTCAAAATTTTATGAAATCATGGATTCATTCTCTCTCTCTCTCTCTCTCTCTCTCTCTCTCTCTCTCTCTCTCTCTCTCTCTCTCTCGTGATTTTTCAGTTTTTTACCAATTGACCAATGAGAGCATAATGGACGTGATGGATAGAATATTTGCATGTTTCCCTCTTTAAATTGGACTCGTATTGTACAAATATTAGGTTTATATATATATATATATATATATATATATATATATATAGAGAGAGAGAGAGAGAGATCAGGTTAGCAATATAGCATAATATAAAGCAACGTCTGATATGTGATGGATTTATTTCATAGAGGGCTCGATACACTCAACTTTATACTATGAAAGTCAAGCTGCTTTAGAGTAGAGCTGGAAATAGATAAATAATAGGATGTTGATTCGCTACACGAACTAGTTCATGTTTCTGCCCTCTCTGGGCCTCATCAGGCGGTCCTGCGAGGGCAGAAACATGAACTAGTCCGTGTAGCGAATCCACATTCTATTATATATATATATATATATATATATATATATATATATATATATATATATATATATATATGAACTTATTCCATTAGGAAAGGTATGAACCCATCTATGGGTTGATAGCAGAGTAATTGGAGCCCTTTAGCCCTGTAGTTTGCTTATTCCAAGTCCCGGTAAGAAATGGTAAAGGTTCGACGTTGGGCCAGTTCCTCAGTCTTGTAAAAACCTACAATTACTACAGAAATGATGAAAACATTGCTCGATATGACTCTTCGTAAGTTTATTCCTGATAAGTAGTGAGTGCCACAGACTTTCCAGTCCAGGCTCCACAAATCACAAGTTTTTCCTCGTCTCAGATATCTGGAAGTGAGTATTTCTTTCGAGATTTACGATTGTACTGTAATTCCTCTGAATACGCCCACTGAACTTATCAAGATGAGTGTCAAGGACTTTGAGGGACAGACTGCAGTCTATCTTACCTTAGTTCTTCACAACAATCTCGACCACTTCCACATATTTTCGGCCTTATGATTGTCCTGGAAGCTGTGAACATCTGTGACAAAATTGTGCTTATCTGATTTCTCCTTCTGAGTGATCTTCTTGGGGAATTGCAGAACAACAAGCACATAATAAATTGTGGCAAGTATACTGATCAGATCTGCCCATTCCTAGGAACCTGTGTAACACAGGCGATTCCATTCTCAGCAACTCATGTGACACAGGTAATTATATACTTTTATACAAGGCCTCATGTATATATTTGACCACCGATTCCTTTAATTTTCTAGTCGTCTATTTCTAATTAGGACCTCATCCTAAAGATCCCTCTCCCTTCATAGATGGTTTGCAGTACTAGACTTTTCTACTCTGTCCAATAGTGTGTGCAAAAAGTATCCGATACATTTCAAGAAGTTTATTTCAACATACATATCTTCAGAATAGACAGAACTTTGACCAAATATTTCTGATTTTTTTTTTCATTACGGCTTTTGAATTTTGTTTCAAACTAGCAAAAAAAATCCCTTATCATCTTAAATAGTGTTAAAAATTTTTCAATATCCAACGTTTTCTCAATATATACTTTTTAATTTCTGAAAATATTTCGTTCAAATTCTGTCAATTTTGAACCCGTTTAAGTACTGTAACTTACATATCTTCTTCGAGTCTGAATTTCAGACAAACAGTTGGTTTCTCACATTATTTTTTGCACTTGCATGGGATGTTATATATACAATCCTTTGTCATTTCTCTCGTGAGGGACCAAATTTAGTGAGAAGCTTGCTGAAAGTGGTTGTGTTATTGTTTTTTCCCCTTGATGTTGTGATATTTGTAAATCCTTTGGGTTCACCTGGCTACTCCTCTGATATATGGTAGATTTCCTGCAGCTCTATTGTAGGCGCTTCTGGCATTCAGTCGAAACGTTGAGGTAACAATAAAAGCAACAAAATAAAAGAATTAGTACAAAAGTCTGAAAAACTCTTGGAATGATAATGACTCTTCCTAAAATAAACAAGGTATTCGTGTACTTTATTCTCTGTGAAGCAGTCTGGCTAAACATAGACGAAATAAGTGATCTCTATGTGTTTTGTCTTTGAGATTACACATTTAATCTCTGACAAAAGAAAGCCTCAAATGCTTATGGGTTTTTTTTCAAGTTGTCTCCCAAACGTTTTTACAAATGCCTTTCTGGTTCTGTCAATAGCAAACCTACTGAGAAAAACAAGTAGTATTTTTGTTGTTTTCTTTTGGAGGGGTGGGTGCTTTTTGTTTTTTGTCTATTTGTACATACTCTTCGTGGAGCAAAAGGCTGAAACCACTTTGCTGTAGTTTTAGTAGCAGTATTGCGATTTCGGCTCTTTTTCGCGCTAAATTTAGTGCGTTCCTGATTTTGGTAGCGCTAAAAAATTAACCTTCAGCGCTATTCTAGCCCTGATTTTCTGCAACTTCAGCCGATTTTGGCCATTTTCTCGTTATTCCAAACAAATGTAGCTATTAAAAATGGTTACGAAAGGCTAATGATATTTTTAGCACATTTTGGTGTTTTTTTAACGAATTTTCGAGGCTGGTCTGTCGCGAAAAGAAATATCAGTATTATGGGATGGAGCCAGCTATAGTGACTGGCAAGGTGTTGGGGATTTTTCTCTTAGATGGACAGCCTTGGCTAAAGGTCTCCAACAGTTCTGCTATTTACTAATAGCTGAGGGTTGATTCATGACTCCCCCAAGGGCATTATTGCAGAGTGAATATCAATAGCCGTAGCCAAAATTCGAACTCGGTCCGCTGATACTGTTTTTTGAGTTGGTACCCGTATTGCCACTCCGCACACCCAAGAAAAAAAAGAAATCGAGGTGAGAAAATGTAAGCTCCTATACTTCGGTTTGAACCCGGAGATTTTTTTTCACAAATCTCTGAACGTCATTAATTGATTAGCTATGACACCTGCCCCCTGGTCAAGTGAGTCACTTATCGCGTATATCTTGTCCAAATTTAGTTTTACGAGTATTAAATATCTGTGCGTGAGAATAAATGAGTGAAATATTGTTTACAGTCACACCTTAGACGACCAGGCGAGTTTTATGTCACACCAGGACAACGGTAGCGTGGAATTCCAATTCAATATTTCATTTTCGAAAATACAATCGCAAGCAAGGTATGTACATATCTTTGTGGTTTATCGCAGTTAACTCCTTGCAAAGCACAGAGGCGCAATTACTTTCTAGATTTCACAGAGTGGAGTTGCTACCCCTACGCCCAACCTTCCTCCGTTGCCCGGACTTGGGACCAACTATGGCGACTGCTAAGCCGTAATTATTTCTAACAGAGTAACCTTCTCTTATGCGGACTACTTGACAGTGCTAAAGGGCTTCAACTGCCCTGCTATTTACCCATAGCTAGTAGTGGGAGAGAAGTGGGTGTATGCCTTTCTCAAGGGCAGTTGTACGGAGTGAACCTAAGCAGCTTCAGTCGAAAACTCGAACTCAAATACTGGTTTCTGTTCCGGTAACCGTTTCGCCACTCTGTTCCTCCGATCGATATATATCAGATACAGGTCTTTACTTAGATCAACTTTGACTGACTCAAGGCTATGAGTGTGGAGCACCCTTTGAAAATCCTAGTCTTTAAACAGTATTAATGATATCTGGGGTTTTTCAACCTTTGTGCCCATTACTCCTTTTTGGTTATTCTTTTAATACACCGCCCCCACCCGCATCGATTCAATTGTTGTCCTTTAGACAAATGAATTCTTATCCAAATAGTTTGAGTGTACATCATCAAAAAGGAACATAGTTTCCCATAATGTAATGCCTCGTGGTGGCTTAGCTAAGTAAATTTCATGATACATTGTTCAGAGCGGATGTTTTGAGCCTCGCGGCAACCTACGCGTGCTTGCACAATGAAATAACACCATAACGGAAACGGAAATTAATAATTAAAACACCCTAAATGCTATATCCATTCACGCATAGAGGTTCTCGTCTAGCCGTAAGAAAAACAATCAATTGTAATTTAACGATAAGAATATTTCTTTTCTTCTCTAAATCAAATCAAAATCTAACAGAATTATTCTCTGAACCTTGACTTCCGATTCTCATCAGTTTCGGTATCAAATAACCCATAAGAGGCTGATATGTCGCTAAAACAAACCATCCAGCCAGTCATATTAATTAAAAACTAATCTTTTAAAATACATACTTCGTAATTTACTAAGTGTGGGGTAGCTCCCCTTTATTTCTTGAAATTACTCACAAGAAACAACATCCAAAAGAAAAATCCATTTGTAAATAACATTCTATTGCCTCCCCTAAACTCAACTTTCACCCCTTGAGGGCAATATTGCCCCCTTTGGGAATAACTGTAAACGAACCTGCTAACCAATATCTTACCATGAGCACATTTCGATATTCACTAAGTTTAGCTTAGTCTGGCTCAAGGCTAGAAATGTGAGACATCTAGTAAGGATCGTAATCAGTGTACTGTAGTGATGGTCTACTGAACTAGTCTGTTATCCCATGGCGAGCGCCCTTAGATATTTACTAAGCTCGGGTTAGTCTGGCACAAGGCAACCAATATGGGGTAACCAGTCGGGATCGAACTCACTACATTAGTCATGGTCTATTGGAGTAGTTCACAAACTATTACTCTACGGTGAGTAATAGTCCATTAGCGCCTGAGGCATCTCAGATTTTACAAAGGTACCAATGGACTGTCTGGGGTGCACACACAAAAACTGCGTACGCAGTATTTGAACTCCTACCTGCAGATCTGAACACAAACTCGCCCTGTTTATACTAGTTTTAAGAGAACTTTCATCTTTACCAACTGAGCAACAAACTTCACAAAAATCTATTTATGAAGGAACATATATTTTAAAGATTCATTCATTTAAAAATGTCTTCACCAGTGAGTCATGCTTTACCTATGAACGTGTCAACCAAAGAAATGTAGAGCAGACGAACCTAAGAGTTTTAAGAGCAATTTTGCCTGTCAGAGCTTGTTGAACGACGTCTCTGCATGTAAGCATGCATATATATCTTTTATTTTTATTATATATATATATATATATATATATATATATATATATGAAAACTGTCTGTTTGTCTCTCACGCTACAGAGACCACCTACACATGGATGCAGCCCAACCAAAGTTGGCGTGTGTACTCGATGGTCCACGGGGAAGGTTTTAAAATAGAATGTTTTTTCATTTTGGGTGAAAATATTTGCATTCTTGCTCACCCCATGTTATACATACACACACACACACACACACACACACACACATATATATATATATATATATATATATATATATATATATATATATCTCAGCCCAATGGTGAAAATGAATTTATTTTTCACGACAAATATTTGTATTTCAACACAATCGCCTTCCTTATCAACGCATTTATTTCGGCGGTTAATATTAATCCCATCAACATTCATAAACCCACTATTCCTTTCCATGTCAACCGTGATTGTACTAACTTTTGCCTTATCTAACCGGCAGACCTGTCACATCTCATCTCTCCATCTTATGTCTGGCTCCCCACCTACAGCATTTGTTATCTCTAGGACACTAATCTGTTAATATTTTCCACCATCTATTATTCTCTCTTCTCGCTAGATGTCCAGCCCATTGCCATGGTACGTTTTATTTTGGCTTGTTTTCTGATCCATGTTGAAACTGTTCCAGGTGCCTCGATAAACATTTATACGATCGTCTGCTGCATGTACCAAAATTATCATTTTTCTGGTATTGTGCTAATATTTATTTAGACTTTCACTCTCTCTCAGTTTAAGTTAGGGTTTTCTAAAATGGCTGCATTTACTGACATGATTTCTTGTCTTTCTTTATGATAACTGTAAGGTCTTATCAAAAGCATTTCTGTTTTTTACAGACTTTCATTCCAACCCTCTCTTCACGTATCCATCTAAAGAATATCTATGACTCCGTTATATTATTGATCTGTGTCTTTGAGTGTTGGTTGTAGAGTTTTCCTTCAGTTCACGTTTTAAAGCATGATAACCGATAATTGACGGTCGTAAACTTCAGGGCTTCGTTTCAAGGGACAAGTCAGCACCCTTGAAATACTTAAACTAGTTTTTTTTTAGAGGCGGGGGTTGTTGCAGTACTACCAGATACTGTTTCATTTCCTTCTACTTCCGGAATTCAATTAGCAGCTTCTGCAGTTTTGAGGCCCAGATTGAAATAATACCACAAAATTGCCAGGATCTCAATATTTATATCCACCATTATAACACCAGAAGCAAAAAGTACAGTAGGATACAGACTAAAATCAGTAAATATCTATTCAGCACCTCACGAAGAAAATCGGTTAGTTGGTTAGTCCCACAGCTAACGTGGCGAATTATATCCTCACGAAGCGCCCCAGAGTTGTTGCCTCGTGCCAGTATAAGCCAAGCTTCGTGAATACTTCATACTGTACCTACGAACTTACCAAATATCGAAGAATCAGTACCTCAAAAAGTATACTGTTCAATTCCAGGATGCCGTCCCCCCAGGCTGCACCTCGCCATAGTACGCGGAACGATAGTGTCAAGTCTGATCTCCGATGCCTGAGATTTCTAAGAGGCAAGTGCCAAGAGAATAGAAGACGTTTTGTCGCTGATCACATGTACGCGTAAACTAAGCCTTGTTTTACTTTCTGCCCTCCTAAGGAGGCAGATAGATGACAACCACTCGTGAGTGCAAAAAGTATTTCATACATTCCAAAAGGTTTATTTCAACTTCCTTTTTACAAAAACTTCAAAATTCACAGAATTTTTTACCAAAATTGAACACGGAAAAATCATTCGCAAAAATCAGTTATCTTTCGTCTTAATTCCGTCAATTTTCAATATGTATAAGGATGTTAAAATAAAGTTCTTTAAATGTATCCGATATTCTTTGCAGTCACTTTACGTCATTTTGGGGGATTTGTTTTGTGTGTGTGCGTGCGTTTGTTTATCAGTGTGTTTCTGCGTGTGTCTGTGTCTGTGTCTGTGTGTGTGAGTTTGTTTCTCAGTATATTTCTCTGTGTGTGTGTGTGTGTGTGTGAGTTTCCCAGTGTGTTTCTGAGTGTGTGTGTCTGTGTGAGTGTGTGTGTTTGTTTTTTTGTTTGTTTCTCAGTGTGTTTCTGCGTGTGTGAGTTTGTTTCTCAGTGTGTTTCACTGTGTGTGTGTATGTGTGTATATGTGTGTGTGTGATCATGTTCGCCTGTTCATCTAAATTTACATGCAATTTGTTGCTGTCTCGTGAAATTTCTTTTTTTCTCTCTGACTTCCTTTGTCCCGAAATTCTCACGCAGCGACGATTTCTGAAATAGGTCACCGTAACTGACTGACCAACATGCCCGACCCACGCAGGTCGTGATTTTGAAATCAATACCAATGACTCACACAATGCTTGGAATCACACAAAGGCGCTTATGAGAATTCGTGTAGGCAGAGACTCTGGGGCAGGATGCAGGGCAGGGGTGCAGAGCTGCCGGGGCTCACTAGAACGCCGCTCCGTGGAAAAAAAAACAAAAAAAAAAACGCCAAAATGAATGAACGAGACGAACGCTCCCGTACCTACTAAAAAGTCATCACTGCCTTCCTGGTACAGGGGTTATATCGTAATTAGGCCCTGGGCCCAAAAAGGACCCATTCGGTGGATATATATATATATATATATATATATATATACATATATATATATATATATATATATATATATATATATATATATATATACGTTGTATGTGTGTGTGTGTGTGAAGAGGGAGATTGGGATATGAATTCATTAACAATAAACAATGGGGTCATGGGGTTTGTTCTGATTAAAAAAACCTTGCCGTTCCTTCTAATAACAATAATGGAATCTGTGCTCTTGTTTCTGCATTCGTTATCTCCTTGTTCTAACGGATTTTATTTCCTTTTACAGAAATGGCTCATTGCCGAACAAACGCAACGTAGAGGCGTGAAGTGGCGATCTGAGTCAGATGATCACATGGAAGCGGTGGAAATCCAACCCGAGTTATCTCCACCTGTTTCTTCCAGGACTTCGCAGTTGAGAGGAGATACACCGTTGTCGCTGGGGAAGTACACACACGTGAACCCTATTCATTGCTGGGATTATATTTTGATAGATTGAAGAAGTCACTCCTTTAAGCAATAAATAACGACACCGCCATTTTATCTGTGACGAATTACCCAGAATTCACTTGGTTGAATGCACGGATTCATATTGCAAGACGAGGAGGCTTCCACCATCATCCGAGCGTTTAATCTTTAAGGGAAAGCAATTAATTAAATGTGTTTTTGCGAATAAAAAGATCTCCGGAAATCTAGTCGTGTGATGATAGTCGTCACTTTTGGGTATTCCAAAGCAAATTCAACGCCAATTCAGCTGAGTTAATTTCACTTTTATCATACGGTTCTTTGGATCAAAAATCCTTTGTTTATGATATACCAAAGAAATAGATTCTCAAAAACATTTTTTTAAATCAATATCATATTGATTCAATTTTTTATCAGATGAAGCATTGTCAGCCATCAATAATTTTTACCAGTTTCTCGTCCATCTGGAAGTGATTTGTTTTTCATCGTAACTTTCTCAGACCATCAGTAAACGGGGCGGATCAGAAATAAAGGATGAGCTCTCGGTAAGACTCGAACTCGCATCCCTTTTGTCTCGAGAAGTCTGGCTATCTGGACCAGCCGCTCGGCAGCTTAAGGTATAACAACGTATGCAGTATAAACAATTTAAAATCTTTAATCCATTTTAATCCTCCAACAAGTTACTTTTGTTCACTGTTTGGATTTTTTTCACCGTTTTCTCATTTTCTCCCCAAATTTGAACGACCTGATCGTGAATTCCTGTTCAAAAACAAGATGGCGACGGGAAACATCACTGAACTAGAATTCCTCACTCTGAACAATCGCAAGGCCATTCTCTATGTGCCTGTATCTATCTACATAGGTATGACCATGTTCGTCGGCATTGTTGGTAACTCCCTCGTTTGCTACATCTACGGCCGAATGGTCAAGCACACGCCCACGAACTGTTTCATCTTGTCCCTCGGCATCTACGACCTCATCTGCTGTGGGGTGACCCTCCCTCTGGAGATTGTCGAGATGCGTTATCCGTTCTACTACATCGAGACGTGTAAATTCCAACGCTTGCATATAACAGCCACGGCCATTGCATCCGGCTTCATTCTTCTGGCCATTGCAGTCGATAGGTACATACGGGTATGTAAACCTCACAAATCGAAAATAGAAAGTCAGCTAGCCATAAGAATTTCGATCCTATCCGGGACGGTAGCATTAGCGCTGTCCATTCCGGTCGTGCTTATTTACGGTCAGCACACCTACGCACTACCCCAACAGAACATCACTGTCAGTGAATGCTCATCAACCACTGAAAGTCTGAACTCGGCCTTTCCACAGGCTTACTACGGTTTTCTGTTCATCCTCTTCGTTGCTATTCTCATCCCTCTGAGCGTGCTCTACGGACTAATATGGCGGACACTGCACTTACGTAAAAAGACTTTCTCGTTCAGCATGACCTACTTGTCAGCGAGCCGGAACAGCTTCCACAATATCGTGTCCAACGAGGTCCCCCTTATGCTGAAACAGTCAAAAGGAAAAAGCAAAAGTAACCCCACCGTAAATCACATCAAGGGAGACCCCCTACAGATACGCAAGAGTACCATAGAGAAAAAGAACAGGTACCAGTTCTATAAGCTGAAACGTACCACGTTTAAACTATTTCTGACCACAGCGTTCTTCACAATAAGTTTCTTGCCGTATCACGCGTTAATGATCTACCGGACTGTCGTCTCGGATCTTATCAACCTGGAACCTGCGGCAGAACTCACATACAATCTTTTTCTCCGCTCATATCAACTTTATACCTTAAACCCGACGATCTATGCGATTTGCGACAATAAGTTTTGGACACAGCTGGCAATATTATTCCCTTTCTGTCAATGTCGGGGTAAAGATGAAAAAGAAGACAGTGAAGAAGTAGAGTCTTGAAACGGCGAGGGGGAGCGGTGATCAGAAAATTCAGCCTTTGAAAATTCGGTCTTTTTTCAATAACACGTGAGACCCGGACTTTGTGGAACCGAATTTTCGTATCTTTAAATCACTATTTTTTTATTAAGTAAAACATACGTATTATGATAGTTCTTTCATTAATTCCTACCTTTTTTAATTTCATTTTTTTTCACTATCAATATTTGTATAATGATCATCTATTACTTCCTATCCTCTTAATCTCTTTTTTTTTTTTGTTTGTCAATGCATCTTAATGAGACGCTTTTCTGTCGATCGGTCGCTCACTCATTAACAAAAAAAAAATGAAGGAGGAAGTGTGATGACCTCAAAGGCGTGCATCATTAAGAAACCAACAGCCAAGATAAATTGTATGAGTTCGACATCTTTATGTTGAAAAAAAAAAGCCAAAGATGGCAAAAAAGGCCAAAAACGTCCACAAACGCCAAAAATGGACTTTTACGGTTCTTATTAAACATAATATTATCGGAATATTTCCAAATCAGAATATTCTACAAGTATGAGAATAAATTGACTCGAATGAAGACTATCTGGTCTTCTTCTTCCACCTCTCCCTCCGGCGACTACTACAAAGGACGGTGGATGCATTGTTGAACTTATGGTTCTTGTTAAATAGCATTTCCATAATCTATGAGACCAAATTTCCCATGACCGAATTTTCTGAAACCGGATTTTCCCACCACCGGAAGAGGCATAGAACCAAACCGGAAAGGGGCGAATTATAAAGGAGATTATTTCCTCAGTTTAAACTCTGGAAGATTGTGATGCAGCAATCTTCTAAGCAGGAAGCCTGGCCTGAAAAATCAGCATTTGAAATCATAGTTTTTACATGGGCTTGAACACTGACCACTGGCGCTAGTGGAAAATAAATGACTTCAGACACCGAGTAGATTCAAATATTTACTTCAGGAATTTTGAACTGGGAAGACCTTGTACAATGTAAACATGTTTTTATCGAATCACCGTAGCTGCACAAATTACCCGACCAACCAGCCAAGTAGCTACACATTCTTCCCTCTTTCATCGTCTATCTATCTGTCTGTCTGTCTGTCTGTCTCAGGCGCTCCCGGTCACATTTTTGGGATACAATATTGAAAATGTAAATGAGGACGCATCAGAAAAATCTTTTTGTTTGTTTATTTTGGGCGAGTTTTTTTTTCCACTCAGAAAGGGGCCCCTGTGGTCATTTCAGATCCACACTGCCCAAATTTTGTGCTGGTATTTTTTAGATATTTTTTTAGATGATTTGTCCTGGTAAATGTGTGGGATACAGTAATCCATTTATGTATGGTACGAATATTGTGTTCTATATTTGTGGAGGCTTTCCAGATCTTCATTAACGTTTCATTAGTTCATCTGCTCGAAACATACGGCGATGATTTTGTCTTAATTCCTCGGACGATCGATTGAGACCCAATCATTGTTTCTGTAGCAATTGTGTTTGAGTTTGTTTTTTTTTGTTTTTCGGGGCTGGAATACAAGCTAGACGTCACAAGATTGACTTCCTTTCGGGGCTAATGGGTTCCAATCGACGGCGTACTATTTACCCATAGCTGATGGGGGAAGAAGTAGATTCATACCTTCTCCAAGGGCCTTAGTGCAATATGAAGATAAGCAGCTGTGGTTGAAACTCAAACTCGCTGATTCTGTTCTCTGAACCGGTAACCATAACCAATTTTGTATATAAAAAAAAAAACCTACTGTCCTAGCTGAAGTTTGAACTCTGTCTGTCGATTTCATTCTCCATGCTGTTTACCGTTAAGCCAGCCTCACCTTCGCTGCATTAACGTTAGCTTTATTTAATTACGTATAGATATTTGTCTTGGGACCTGATTAGCGGTAGGTTTATTTGCATATTTCTCACTAATACCAATGATCGGGGTTCGAGACAAGATAAGAGCCAGGACTGATGCTCATTTTCAAGGCAGGTTGCCTCTCTCTACATGGAAGATTAGTAAAAGACAATCTTCCTATCCAAAACTTGGATTCAGCCCTTTGGCAAAATGGAGTAAGTTTTTTTTTTAAAATAACCATTGTTGGACTATAAAATGAGTGCAGAAGTATCCGACACATTTTTTAAAAATTCATTTTAACCTATCATCGGCAGAATTGACAGAATTTAGACCACGGATTTCTGATTTTTTTATGTAACATTTTTAAAATTTTGTTTCAAATCAGCCAAGGAAGTTTCACTTGGCACTCTGATGTGGTTCAAAAGCTTTGAAAAAGGGTTCAAAACCTTTCTATTTTCAACCTTGTCTCAATATACTTCCTAATCTTTCAACCGTTGGTCCAACTTCTGTCAATTTTGGAGCTTTATGTGAATGTTAAAAATAATTTTTTGAAATGTATCGCATACATTTTGTATTCACTGTAATTACCAAGTCTGACTATTTGTTTTTTTTTTATAAACTATTTTTATTTTTCTATTTTCATGATTACTCTCCACTTTCATCTTAATTTATTTGTTGCCTTTTAATGCAACTTTTGCTCGGACTGATCTCTCTTAGACAAAGAGCAAAACAGTCATGAAAATCAAAACATAAAAATAATGATCCAGAATACTTCATCTAATAAGGATAATTTTTTAAGAAAATGTTTGTTTACACACCTTTGAAATAGATTGAATTCGGACCAAAGATTTCTGATCTTTGAACATAACTTTCGAATGTTCAATTTTGTTTCAAAACTTCTTTTTCATTTTTATATTTTTAAATATTTGGTCCAAATTCTGACAATTTTAAAACTGTATAAGGATGTAAAATGAGCTTTACAAAATTAATCGGAGGCTTTTTTTTTTTGGCCTTCACTGTATATATGGAATGCTTGGTTATAAATAGCTTGCGAGACAAGCTGCAGGGTTATTGATGTAAAACAAATAAACTAACCAAGTGTTGTCTATTTAGATCTGATTTTTTTTTTCGATTCTGGTGGACAGTCTCGAATTCAAAAATCTTTTTAAAAAATACTCAATCGGGAACAGTGAACTCGCAAATTTGAAAAAACAAAATACATCTAAAGTGACAACAACGGAAATCAAACATGGCAATTTTTATGAAAAAAACTTTTTAAATATTGTCTACACTGGACTCACCTATTCGAAGAAACAAAAGACAAAACAATCTAAATTGACAATCCTGGGCCAGACATTGAGTCTGATTTCGATCCCAACCAAAAGCATCACTGCTGTGGGATGAGCCCAAATAAACCGATTCCGGTCTTTTAGATTTTTTTTCTTGGAGTGTTCCCACACGAAATGTTCGGTGATTTTTCCTTGTCTTTTCTTAAAGCCAACTTCTAACTTCTTCTTCTTCATTTTCAAACAACCTTTACAGATATTTATTCCATTTCGCCGCGTGAATGATTCGGCCAAATCGTGTTGAATGATACACCAGTTTTCGCGCGATCAATGAAGTTCAGCAACGTCTAACCTGCTCAGTACCTAGATGGGTGACCGTCAGGAAACACGGGGTGCCGTAAGCAGCTGATGGTCGCGTAGAATGCCTTCCATGGCGATCTGTTAATCCTCCCAAGGAGAAGACCGATCTCCGAACTACATTCAATAACGTATGTCAAAGACCCTCTACCTGTAACCCCCTCCCCTGCGAACTCTCTCGCTGGCCTGGTTGCAAGCGACTAGAAATGAATGTGTGCCTCATGAATCTGATGCTAATAGACTAATCGTAGAGCCCATCGAGTCTGAAAGATTTACCCAAGATCCAGTCACTTACTGATTTGGCCCGATCATGCCTGAATTTTGTTGGACCCGCTTTCTAACCATTGCATGTCATCTATTCGTAATGATTTTCCTCGTATTTTGTTTTTTTCACAACGTTTCAGCCGTGTATCCCCCGGCCTTCCTCAGGTATTTCTTATGTTTCTGAGTTGCCGAATCTGGTTCCAGGGGAGCATTAATGTTGATACCCGGTTTTCTGATGGAATCAAATATTAGTAGTTGGACCTAGTGCCACAAGTGAATAAGCATCCTCCAGGTATACCTCACATCCGGTTCTTGCCCCTTGTTTTTTTTGGGGGGGGGTCATCTCCCCCTGACCTCTACACAGACCTTATGACCTTTCATTGTACCCGCCATCATCTAGTGGAATCCCAAGTTCATCGCCCGCTTCTTCCAAATCGATGGTTCCCACAAGCTACAAATATCGATTCAATCAAAAGACCGAATATCAACATCTTTCTCTTTGTTTTGTTCAGATCATACTAAATCCACTTATAAGATTTCGTCGGATTTTCCAACTCCCTAGCTTATTGAGTACCTGTAAGAATGCTCCCCGGGAACTAGATTCAACATTCCAGAGGAGAAGATACCCGAGGAAGGTCGGAGTCTACACGATCGAAACGTCGTGGAAAACAAATAAAAAAAGATGAGGAAGTTAACCAGAAAAAAAATTACACGTTGAGAAACCAGCCTTTAGACCAGGTTCCATTACACCTTCTTCCGGTTTCCCAGTCTACGCATATTTTTGAGAACCGCCGACACTTGATAAAAAGAACGTACTTTGACCAAAGAATTACAGAATTGACAGTTTCAAAGGGAGATAACTGTCGCTTTTCTTTTGAAGGTATCCCGTGAAAATAACTAGAATCAAGGGAAGCAAAATTTTAAAAAAATATTCTGAGAAGGGCTGGTCCCTCTTCTAATCCCATTATTACCAATTACTGTTGTGATTTCGAAACTCACTGGGTGTCCCATTCTTGTGACCTTGATACAGACTAAGATGAGCTTGGTTATTATGGTGTGGCGTCACACTAAACTATACGTAAGATAGATATATACTGAGAAATATAAAAGCAACAGAATAAGAGTCATATGAAATATAGGCATGGCTATGGAGCCGAACAACGTATATATATATATATATATATATATATATATATATATATATATATATATATATATATATATATATAATCAGTTGTTATAAGTTCATTGCTGACCAAAGGCCTTTCTCATCTCCCTCTGAGCAATTACCTTTATTTCCATTCTTTTTTAATTGATTACATAGACTAAATGTATTAAGCTTTGCTAAGGCAACTAAAAGCATCGTGTCTCGGGTGAAGTAATTAAATAAGGCGGTCGGTTTTTAAATTCATTCAAAGATTCATACGAATAGTTCTATTAACTAGATCTAGCCGAAAAAAATAGCTATTCTGGTAACTGAGTGATTCTTCGCAGCGAAGACCTAGCTGTATTCTGATTGGTTTACTATCACAGGCTTCTTTCTCCGACTAGTGCTGAAAGTAAGTGATTTGAACTTCGCTAAATTTTTTGACGGTGTTTGATCATTACATTATTCTTTTTTCTGGCATTAGCCGTTAGATTTTTGTCAGATTTAATAGGGAGGTTAATGATTGCAAGAATATTACCATTCTGTACAGATCTCCACAGATTCTCCATTGGTCGGAAATCTTTTCATTTATTTCAACGGTCGCAATTTTTTTGATCAGTATTATAAAAAAACGTACCTCGTCATACAGAGCCTCGCTATGGCTCGGTTCCGTCGAACTAAAAGAGATTTTTTAATTGAAAATAACTGAATAAGAAATAAATATCAAAATAATATTTTTACCACTCAATAAACGAACTCAACGTATTCAGTAATGGCTTCTTAGTTTGCTACAAGGTCACAAGTGTGAGACACTGGGTAAGGATCAAACTCCCTACTATAGTAATGATGTATTATTCTAGCTTTCGAGGCTAGTGTGTGTTAAAGGAAGTCTGGTGAATTGACCGGAAGTCGGACGGAAATCTTAAGAAAATTAAACCGGAAGTGAACTATGGATGACCAAATATTTTCACAACATTTATTTAAATTTATTTTCCCTCATGAAAAGTTGAATTTTGGAACGGTCTGATATTTTAACACATCAGTTTCATTATTTAATCAGAAAACTCTTTTTTCTAGTCGAAATAACTGTGTATCCATTTTTTGATAAAATAAAACAGTATTACACGAAAACGTTGTTTGTTTAACAATATAAACGTATTTTGTGTTTGTTTGTTTTTTTTTCAGAGAAAATAATTTGAAGAAGTCTCAAGAGCAACTATTTCTATGTACGTTACGATTGTTTTATATTGTAGCTGGCTGGAACACACCCTATCGGGTGGTTCCCAGCTAGTACGTATATGTATATTGAATGGAAAGTAAAGGTTTAGTTTAGCATTATCGTTACATTGTAAATAGCGATTTAAAATTTTAAAACTTTTATTCCAAACTTTCGCACTGAGTATGTCTGTCAGAATTTGTTGAGTTGTGCCAATGTTTAAGGGAGAACCCCACTGACGAACTAAGACAGTAGTTTTATATCATGGATATGAGGAAGGCGCTCGAAATACAACTAGCAAAAATTAAAAACCAAACACTCATGAATCGTGATGACAGGAAGTTAGCGACAACGCAATCATGGCTTCCACTCTTGAAAAGGATGACAACAATTACGTCATGAAAATGATAAAACAAGAAAATGTGTAACGTTCTTAATTCAGTTTGGAAACGGTGTTAGATAGCAGTGCCGAAATATCACCTTTATAAACAAATTAAATGAAATAGTAGGTTCGCCAAAAAATGTATGTATATATCTATTATTACCATGCCACTAAATATACCACCGAAACAATAAGAGATATTGACATTTGATCGGTCATGATACTGTCATTCAGAGCATTTAATATTATAAAAAGTTTGTGGTTGGAAGTAGAAAATACAGCGCGACTTCTCTCTCGATATATATATATATATATATATATATATATATATATATATATATATATATATATAAAGGGATATGAATAAAACCTACATCGGACAAAACATCGCATTGGACGAAATTCCTACCTATACTGAAAGTGAAATTAGGTCTCAAAGCCATGTATATTTGATCTTAAGATAGATTTTAAGTTATTTGATCATTTTGATACTGAAAACTGAAATTAGGTCTCAAAGCCATGTATTATTTGATCGAGTGATGGATTTCAAGTTATTTGATTATTTTGATATTGAAAACTGAAATTAGGTCTCAAAGCCATGTATTATTTGATCGAGTGATGGATTTTAAGTTATTTGATTATTTTCATATTGAAACGGAAATTGGGTCTCAAGGCCGTATAGATTTGATCTGAAGCAGCAATAAACATCTGACAACCCTGTATAGGACATTTATCCTGAAAAGTATGAATGTTGGCCGCTCCTCGTAAGAAACTTGATTTAGACTTGAAAATCAAATTGTTAAATCACTAAAATGGGTGCTACAAACCCCATTTCGATGATTGAAAATCATTTTGTTAAAATGTACGAAATTATACGTAATACAAAATATACATATATTCATGTGGAAATATTTAGCACACAATTATATCAAGTTAAAAAAAATTACACCTGGTATGAAATCTATATATATTGGGACACAAAAAGAACGGACGCAAATGTCCATGGACGTTAATGACCTGCACGCATTTGACAAGGATGCAATGCCTTAGTACAGGCTAGATAAACTGTTTAACGACTAAACGTGCATTACAAGGAAACTCGAGTCGGCGTTGTTCTTATATTCACTAGATCTCTTCGGAAAGACATATTTCGATACAGATATCGCTAAGGGCTATTTGAAATCACCCCCTGGGTCACCAATGGAAGGGATACAGAAATCTTCATGAGTAGTTATTCAGCTGCATCATTTCTACTAATAATGTCCAATAACTGATGTATTTCTTCCAGGAATATTTATTGGATTCTCAAGCAATGATTTTGGAGTTATTTCTGGCCTTATCAACGAGATTAAAGTGTACTATCTGTTCCACGGCAAAGAACAATGTACAGCTACGGACACTTGCCCATCGAATGGGCCAGATATTGCATTGGTCGATGGTGTAAAGATCAAGTGAGCCGGTGCAGCACATTCAGGTGTTAAGCAAAAAGTTGGTGGTTCGAATCCATCCTTAAAAAGGCAATTGTAAATAGTTAAATTAATGGAAAGGCAATCTTCAGTTAGTGCTGACTACTGATTGTTAAGATTCAGATGTGTTTGTCTAGTTCTTAGAGGCTGGGAGTAATAATATATGATAATAAAAGTAAATTTTGAAAATGAGGCATACGTGAAGTGAAATCAAAAAAAGTAGAACTTTACGGTATGTTTCGTCTGCCTTCGTGGCACAACCGGTTAGCACATTCATCGGTTATCCAGAAGGTTGGTGGTTCAAATCCAAACCGGGGCAGCTACTTTTCTAGAAGAAGGCAAGTTAAATTAGTGGCAAAAAAATCTTCAATTAGTACTGACTGCTGATTGTTAAGAGTTTTCCAGGCTGAAAGTAATAGTATGTGAAAATCAAAGTAGATTTTGCAAGTGATGCATGAGTGAAGTGAATTCCAAGATAGTAGAGCTCTACAGTTTCGTCTGCCTTCGTGGCGCAACCGGTTAGCGCGTTCGGCTGTTAACCGAAAGGTTGGTGGTTCGAATCCACCCGGAGGCGGCTACTTTTGTAAAAGAAGCCAACTTATAATAGTTAAATCAGTGGCCAAGGAATCTTCAGTTAGTGCTCACTACTGATTGTTAAGATGCTGAGGAGTTTTAGTAAAGTTTTGCAGTCTCAAAGTAATAGTATGTGAAAATCGTAGTACATTTTGGAAGTGAGGCATGTGTGAAGTGAATTCCAAAATAGTGCAGCTCTACAGTAAGTTCCGTCTGTCTTCGTGGCGCAACCGGTTAGCGCGTTCGGCTGTTAACCGAAAGGTTGGTGGTTCGAATCCACCCGGGGGCGGCTACTTTTGTAAAAGACGCACACTTATAATAGTTGAATGAGTGGCCAGGGAATCTTCAGTTAGTGCTCACTACTGATTGTTAAGATGCTGAGGAGTTTTGGTAAAGTTTTGCAAGCTCAAAGTAATAGTATGTGAAAATCATAGTACATTTTGGGAGTGAGGCATGTGTGAAGTGAATTCCAAAATAGTACAGCTCTACAGTAAGTTTCGTCTGCCTTCGTGGCGCAACCGGTTAGCGCGTTCGGCTGTTAACCGAAAGGTTGGTGATTCGAATCCACCCGGGGGCGGCTACTTTTGTAAAAGAAGCCAACTTATAATAGTTAAATCAGTGGCCAGGGAATCTTCAGTTAGTGCTCACTACTGATTGTTAAGATGCTGAGGAGTTTTGGTAGAGTGTTGCAGGCTCAAAGTAATAGTATGTGAAAATCATAGTAGATTTTGGAAGTGAGGCATGTGTGAAGTGAATTCCAAAATAGTACAGCTCTACAGTAAGTTTCGTCTGCCTTCGTGGCGCAACCGGTTAGCGCGTTCGGCTGTTAACCGAAAGGTTGGTGATTCGAATCCACCCGGGGGCGGCAACTTTTGTAAAAGAAGCCAACTTATAATAGTTAAATCAGTGGCCAGGGAATCTTCAGTTAGTGCTCACTACTGATTGTTAAGATGCTGAGGAGTTTTGGTAAAGTTTTGCAGTCTCAAAGTAATAGTATGTGAAAATCATAGTACATTTTGGAAGTGAGGCATGTGTTAAGTGAATTCCAAAATAGTACAGCTCTACAGTAAGTTTCGTCTGCCTTCGTGGCGCTACCGGTTAGCGCGTTCGGCTGTTAACCGAAAGGTTGGTGATTCGAATCCACCCGGGGGCGGCTACTTTTGTAAGAGAAGCCAACTTATAATAGTTAAATCAGTGGCCAGGGAATCTTCAGTTAGTGCTCACTACTGATTGTTAAGATGCTGAGGAGTTTTGGTAAAGTTTTGCAGTCTCAAAGTAATAGTATGTGAAAATCATACTACATTTTGGAAGTGATGCATGTGTGAAGTGAATTCCAAAATAGTACAGCTCTACAGTAAGTTTCGTCTGCCTTCGTGGCGCAACCGGTTAGCGCGTTCGGCTGTTAACCGAAAGGTTGGTGGTTCGAATCCACCCGGGGGCGGCTACTTTTGTAAAAGAAGCCAACTTATAATAGTTAAATGAGTGGCTAGGGAATCTTCAGTTAGTGCTCACTACTGATTGTTAAGATGCTGAGGAGTTTTGGTAAAGTTTTGCAGGCTCAAAGTAATAGTATGTGAAATTCATAGTACATTTTGGAAGTGAGGCATGTGTGAAGTGAATTCCAAAATAGTACAGCTCTACAGTAAGTTTCGTCTGCCTTCGTGGCGCAACCGGTTAGCGCGTTCGGCTGTTAACCGAAAGGTTGGTGGTTCGAATCCACCCGGGGGCGGCTACTTTTGTAAAAGAAGCCAACTTATAATAGTTAAATGAGTGGCTAGGGAATCTTCAGTTAGTGCTCACTACTGATTGTTAAGATGCTGAGGAGTTTTGGTAAAGTTTTGCAGGCTCCAAGTCATAGTATGTGAAAATCATAGTACATTTTGGAAGTGAGGCATGTGTGAAGTGAATTCCAAAATAGTGCAGCTCTACAGTAAGTTTCGTCTGCCTTCGTGGCGCAACCTGTTAGCGCGTTAGGCTGTTAACCGAAAGGTTGGTGGTTCGAATCCACCCGGGGGCGGCTACTTTTGTAAAAGACGCACACTTATAATAGTTAAAGGAGTGGCTAGGGAATCTTAAGTTAGTGCTCACTACTGATTGTTAAGATGCTGAGGAGTTTTGGTAAAGTTTTGCAGGCTCCAAGTAATAGTATGTGAAATTCATAGTACATTTTGGAAGTGAGGCATGTGTGAAGTGAATTCCAAAATAGTGCAGCTCTACAGTAAGTTTCGTCTGCCTTCGTGGCGCAACCGGTTAGCGCGTTCGGCTGTTAACCGAAAGGTTGGTGGTTCGAATCCACCCGGGGGCGGCTACTTTTGTAAAAGACGCACACTTATAATAGTTAAAGGAGTGGCTAGGGAATCTTAAGTTAGTGCTCACTACTGATTGTTAAGATGCTGAGGAGTTTTGGTAAAGTTTTGCAGGCTCAAAGTAATAGTATGTGAAATTCATTGTACATTTTGGAAGTGAGGCATGTGTGAAGTGAATTCCAATATAGTGCAGCTCTACAGTAAGTTTCGTCTGCCTTCGTGGCGCAACCGGTTAGCGCGTTCGGCTGTTAACCGAAAGGTTGGTGGTTCGAATCCACCTGGGGGCAGCTACTTTTGTAAAAGAAGCACACTTATAATAGTTAAATGAGTGGCTAGGGAATCTTAAGTTAGTGCTCACTACTGATTGTTAAGATGCTGAGGAGTTTTGGTAAAGTTTTGCAGGCTCAAAGTAATAGTATGTGAAAATCATAGTACATTTTGGAAGTGAGGCATGTGTGAAGTGAATTCCAAAATAGTGCAGCTCTACAGTAAGTTTCGTCTGCCTTCGTGGCGCAACCGGTTAGCGTGTTCGGCTGTTAACCGAAAGGTTGGTGGTTCGAATCCACCCGGGGGGGGCTACTTCGGTAAAAGAAGCACACTTATAATAGTTAAATGAGTGGCTAGGGAATCTTAAGTTAGAGATCACTACTGATTGTTAAGATGCTGAGGAGTTTTGGTAAAGTTTTGCAGGCTCAAAGTAATAGTATGTGAAATTCATAGTACATTTTGGAAGTGAAGCATGTGTGAAGTGAATTCAAAATAGTACAGCTCTACAGTAAGTTTCATCTGCCTTCATGGCGCAACCGGTTAGCGCGTTCGGCTGTTAACCGAAAGGTTGGTGGTTCGAATCCACCCGGGGGCGGCTACTTTTGTAAAAGAAGCCAACTTATAATAGTTAAATGAGTGGCCAGGGAATCTTCAGTTAGTGCTCACTACTGATTGTTAAGATGCTGAGGAGTTTTGGTAAAGTTTAGCAGGCTCAAAGTAATAGTATGTGAAAATCATAGTACATTTTGGAAGTGAGGCATGTGTGAAGTGAATTCCAAAATAGTAAAGCTCTACAGTAAGTTTCGTCTGCCTTCGTGGCGCAACCGGTTAGCGCGTTCGGCTGTTAACCGAAAGGTTGGTGGTTCGAATCCACCCGGGGGCGGCAACTTTTGTAAAAGAAGCCAACTTATAATAGTTAAATGAGTGGCCAGGGAATCATCAGTTAGTGCTCACTACTGATTGTTAAGATGCTGAGGAGTTTTGGTAAAGTTTTGCAGGCTCAAAGTAATAGTATGTGAAAATCATAGTACATTTTGGAAGTGAGGCATGTGTGAAGTGAATTCCAAAATAGTACAGCTCTACAGTAAGTTTCGTCTGCCTTCGTGGCGCAACCGGTTAGCGCGTTCGGCTGTTAACCGAAAGGTTGGTGGTTCGAATCCACCCGGGGGCGGCTACTTTTGTAAAAGAAGCCAACTTATAATAGTTAAATCAGTGGCCAGGGAATCTTCAGTTAGTGCTCACTACTGATTGTTTGGATGCTGAGGAGTTTTGGTAAAGTTTTGCAGGCTCAAAGTAATAGTATGTGAAAATCATAGTACATTTTGGAAGTTAGGCATGTGTGAAGTGAATTCCAAGATAGTAGAGCTCTACAGTAAGTTTCATCTGCCTTTGTGGCGCAACCGGTTAGCGCGTTCGGCTGTTAACCGAAAGGTTGGTGGTTCGAATCCACCCGGGGGCGGCTACTTTTGTAAAAGAAGCCAACTTATAATAGTTAAATCAGTGGCCAGGGAATCTTCAGTTAGTGCTCACTACTGATTGTTAAGATGCTGAGGAGTTTTGGTAAAGTTTTGCAGGCTCAAAGTAATAGTATGTGAAAATCATAGTACATTTTGGAAGTTAGGCATGTGTGAAGTGAATTCCAAGATAGTAGAGCTCTACAGTAAGTTTCATCTGCCTTTGTGGCGCAACCGGTTAGCGCGTTCGGCTGTTAACCGAAAGGTTGGTGGTTCGAATCCACCCGGGGGCGGCTACTTTTGTAAAAGAAGCCAACTTATAATAGTTAAATGAGTGGCCAGGGAATCTTCAGTTAGTGCTCACTACTGATTGTTAAGATGCTGAGGAGTTTTGGTAAAGTTTTGCAGGCTCAAAGTAATAGTATGTGAAAATCATAGTACATTTTGGAAGTTAGGCATGTGTGAAGTGAATTCCAAGATAGTAGAGCTCTACAGTAAGTTTCATCTGCCTTTGTGGCGCAACCGGTTAGCGCGTTCGGCTGTTAACCGAAAGGTTGGTGGTTCGAATCCACCCGGGGGCGGCTACTTTTGTAAAAGAAGCCAACTTATAATAGTTAAATCAGTGGCCAGGGAATCTTCAGTTAGTGCTCACTACTGATTGTTAAGATGCTGAGGAGTTTTGGTAAAGTTTTGCAGGCTCAAAGTAATAGTATGTGAAAATCATAGTACATTTTGGAAGTTAGGCATGTGTGAAGTGAATTCCAAGATAGTAGAGCTCTACAGTAAGTTTCATCTGCCTTTGTGGCGCAACCGGTTAGCGCGTTCGGCTGTTAACCGAAAGGTTGGTGGTTCGAATCCACCCGGGGGCGGCTACTTTTGTAAAAGAAGCCAACTTATAATAGTTAAATCAGTGGCCAGGGAATCTTCAGTTAGTGCTCACTACTGATTGTTAAGATGCTGAGGAGTTTTGGTAAAGTTTTGCAGGCTCAAAGTAATAGTATGTGAAAATCATAGTACATTTTGGAAGTGAGGCATGTGTGAAGTGAATTCCAAAATAGTACAGCTCTACAGTAAGTTTCGTCTGCCTTCGTGGCGCAACCGGTTAGCGCGTTCGGCTGTTAACCGAAAGGTTGGTGGTTCGAATCCACCCGGGGCGGCTACTTTTGTAAAAGAAGCCAACTTATAATAGTTAAATGAGTGGCCAGGGAATCTTCAGTTAGTGCTCACTACTGATTGATTGGATGCTGAGGAGTTTTGGTAAAGTTTTGCAGGCTCAAAGTAATAGTATGTGAAAATCATAGTACATTTTGGAAGTGAGGCATGTGTGAAGTGAATTCCATAATAGTAGAGCTCTACAGTAAGTTTCGTCTGCCTTCGTGGCGCAACCGGTTAGCGCGTTCGGCTATTAACCGAAAGGTTGGTGGTTCGAATCCACCCGGGGGCGGCTACTTTTGTAAAAGAAGCCAACTTATAATAGTTAAATGAGTGGCCAGGGAATCTTCAGTTAGTGCTCACTACTGATTGATTGGATGCTGAGGAGTTTTGGTAAAGTTTTGCAGTCTCAAAGTAATAGTATGTGAAAATCATAGTACATTTTGGAAGTGAGGCATGTGTGAAGTGAATTCCAAAATAGTACAGCTCTACAGTAAGTTTCGTCTGCCTTCGTGGCGCAACCAGTTAGCGCGTTCGGCTGTTAACCGAAAGGTTGGTGGTTCGAATCCACCCGGGGCGGCTACTTTTGTAAAAGAAGCCAACTTATAATAGTTAAATGAGTGGCCAGGGAATCTTCAGTTAGTGCTCACTACTGATTGATTGGATGCTGAGGAGTTTTGGTAAAGTTTTGCAGGCTCAAAGTAATAGTATGTGAAAATCATAGTACATTTTTGAAGTTAGGCATGTGTGAAGTGAATTCCAAGATAGTAGAGCTCTACAGTAAGTTTCATCTGCCTTCGTGGCGCAACCGGTTAGCGCGTTCGGCTGTTAACCGAAAGGTTGGTGGTTCGAATCCACCCGGGGGCGGCTACTTTTGTAAAAGAAGCCAACTTATAATAGTTAAATCAGTGGCCAGGGAATCTTCAGTTAGTGCTCACTACTGATTGTTAAGATGCTGAGGAGTTTTGGTAAAGTTTTGCAGGCTCAAAGTAATAGTATGTGAAAATCATAGTACATTTTGGAAGTGAGGCATGTGTGAAGTGAATTCCAAAATAGTAAAGCTCTACAGTAAGTTTCGTCTGCCTTCGTGGCGCAACCGGTTAGCGCGTTCGGCTGTTAACCGAAAGGTTGGTGGTTCGAATCCACCCGGGGGCGGCAACTTTTGTAAAAGAAGCCAACTTATAATAGTTAAATGAGTGGCCAGGGAATCTTCAGTTAGTGCTCACTACTGATTGTTAAGATGCTGAGGAGTTTTGGTAAAGTTTAGCAGGCTCAAAGTAATAGTATGTGAAAATCATAGTACATTTTGGAAGTTAGGCATGTGTGAAGTGAATTCCAAAATAGTACAGCTCTACAGTAAGTTTCATCTGCCTTCATGGCGCAACCGGTTAGCGCGTTCGGCTGTTAACCGAAAGGTTGGTGGTTCGAATCCACCCGGGGGCGGCTACTTTTGTAAAAGAAGCCAACTTATAATAGTTAAATGAGTGGCCAGGGAATCTTCAGTTAGTGCTCACTACTGATTGTTAAGATGCTGAGGAGTTTTGGTAAAGTTTAGCAGGCTCAAAGTAATAGTATGTGAAAATCATAGTACATTTTTGAAGTTAGGCATGTGTGAAGTGAATTCCAAAATAGTAAAGCTCTACAGTAAGTTTCGTCTGCCTTCGTGGCGCAACCGGTTAGCGCGTTCGGCTGTTAACCGAAAGGTTGGTGGTTCGAATCCACCCGGGGGCGGCAACTTTTGTAAAAGAAGCCAACTTATAATAGTTAAATGAGTGGCCAGGGAATCATCAGTTAGTGCTCACTACTGATTGTTAAGATGCTGAGGAGTTTTGGTAAAGTTTTGAAGGCTCAAAGTAATAGTATGTGAAAATCATAGTACATTTTGGAAGTTAGGCATGTGTGAAGTGAATTCCAAAATAGTACAGCTCTACAGTAAGTTTCATCTGCCTTCATGGCGCAACCGGTTAGCGCGTTCGGCTGTTAACCGAAAGGTTGGTGGTTCGAATCCACCCGGGGGCGGCTACTTTTGTAAAAGAAGCCAACTTATAATAGTTAAATGAGTGGCCAGGGAATCTTCAGTTAGTGCTCACTACTGATTGTTAAGATGCTGAGGAGTTTTGGTAAAGTTTTGCAGGCTCAAAGTAATAGTATGTGAAAATCATAGTACATTTTGGAAGTGAGGCATGTGTGAAGTGAATTCCAAAATAGTAAAGCTCTACAGTAAGTTTCGTCTGCCTTCGTGGCGCAACCGGTTAGCGCGTTCGGCTGTTAACCGAAAGGTTGGTGGTTCGAATCCACCCGGGGGCGGCAACTTTTGTAAAAGAAGCCAACTTATAATAGTTAAATGAGTGGCCAGGGAATCATCAGTTAGTGCTCACTACTGATTGTTAAGATGCTGAGGAGTTTTGGTAAAGTTTAGCAGGCTCAAAGTAATAGTATGTGAAAATCATAGTACATTTTGGAAGTTAGGCATGTGTGAAGTGAATTCCAAAATAGTACAGCTCTACAGTAAGTTTCATCTGCCTTCATGGCGCAACCGGTTAGCGCGTTCGGCTGTTAACCGAAAGGTTGGTGGTTCGAATCCACCCGGGGGCGGCTACTTTTGTAAAAGAAGCCAACTTATAATAGTTAAATGAGTGGCCAGGGAATCTTCAGTTAGTGCTCACTACTGATTGTTAAGATGCTGAGGAGTTTTGGTAAAGTTTTGCAGGCTCAAAGTAATAGTATGTGAAAATCATAGTACATTTTGGAAGTGAGGCATGTGTGAAGTGAATTCCAAAATAGTAAAGCTCTACAGTAAGTTTCGTCTGCCTTCGTGGCGCAACCGGTTAGCGCGTTCGGCTGTTAACCGAAAGGTTGGTGGTTCGAATCCACCCGGGGGCGGCTACTTTTGTAAAAGAAGCCAACTTATAATAGTTAAATCAGTGGCCAGGGAATCTTCAGTTAGTGCTCACTACTGATTGTTTGGATGCTGAGGAGTTTTGGTAAAGTTTTGCAGGCTCAAAGTAATAGTATGTGAAAATCATAGTACATTTTGGAAGTTAGGCATGTGTGAAGTGAATTCCAAGATAGTAGAGCTCTACAGTAAGTTTCATCTGCCTTTGTGGCGCAACCGGTTAGCGCGTTCGGCTGTTAACCGAAAGGTTGGTGGTTCGAATCCACCCGGGGGCGGCTACTTTTGTAAAAGAAGCCAACTTATAATAGTTAAATCAGTGGCCAGGGAATCTTCAGTTAGTGCTCACTACTGATTGTTAAGATGCTGAGGAGTTTTGGTAAAGTTTTGCAGGCTCAAAGTAATAGTATGTGAAAATCATAGTACATTTTGGAAGTGAGGCATGTGTGAAGTGAATTCCAAGATAGTTCAGCTCTACAGTAAGTTTCGTCTGCCTTCGTGGCGCAACCGGTTAGCGCGTTCGGCTGTTAACCGAAAGGTTGGTGGTTCGAATCCACCCGGGGGCGGCTACTTTTGTAAAAGAAGCCAACTTATAATAGTTAAATGAGTGGCCAGGGAATCTTCAGTTAGTGCTCACTACTGATTGATTGGATGCTGAGGAGTTTTGGTAAAGTTTTGCAGGCTCAAAGTAATAGTATGTGAAAATCATAGTACATTTTGGAAGTGAGGCATGTGTGAAGTGAATTCCAAAATAGTAGAGCTCTACAGTAAGTTTCGTCTGCCTTCGTGGCGCAACCGGTTAGCGCGTTCGGCTATTAACCGAAAGGTTGGTGGTTCGAATCCACCCGGGGGCGGCTACTTTTGTAAAAGAAGCCAACTTATAATAGTTAAATCAGTGGCCAGGGAATCTTCAGTTAGTGCTCACTACTGATTGTTAAGATGCTGAGGAGTTTTGGTAAAGTTTTGCAGGCTCAAAGTAATAGTATGTGAAAATCATAGTACATTTTGGAAGTGAGGCATGTGTGAAGTGAATACCAAGATAGTTCAGCTCTACAGTAAGTTTCGTCTGCCTTCGTGGCGCAACCGGTTAGCGCGTTCGGCTGTTAACCGAAAGGTTGGTGGTTCGAATCCACCCGGGGGCGGCTACTTTTGTAAAAGAAGCCAACTTATAATAGTTAAATGAGTGGCCAGGGAATCTTCAGTCAGTGCTCACTACTGATTGTTAAGATGCTGAGGAGTTTTGGTAAAGTTTAGCAGGCTCAAAGTAATAGTATGTGAAAATCATAGTACATTTTGGAAGTGAGGCATGTGTGAAGTGAATTCCAAAATAGTACAGCTCTACAGTAAGTTTCGTCTGCCTTCGTGGCGCAACCGGTTAGCGCGTTCGGCTGTTAACCGAAAGGTTGTTGGTTCGAATCCACCTGGGGGCGGCTACTTTTGTAAAAGTAGCCAACTTATAATAGTTAAATGAGTGGCCAGGGAATCTTCAGTTAGTGCTCACTACTGATTGTTTGGATGCTGAGGAGTTTTGGTAAAGTTTTGCAGGCTCAAAGTAATAGTATGTGAAAATCATAGTACATTTTGGAAGTGAGGCATGTGTGAAGTGAATACCAAGATAGTTCAGCTCTACAGTAAGTTTCGTCTGCCTTCGTGGCGCAACCGGTTAGCGCGTTCGCCTGTTAACCGAAAGGTTGGTGGTTCGAATCCACCCGGGGGCGGCTACTTTTGTAAAAGAAGCCAACTTATAATAGTTAAATCAGTGGCCAGGGAATCTTCAGTTAGTGCTCACTACTGATTGTTAAGATGCTGAGGAGTTTTGGTAAAGTTTTGCAGGCTCAAAGTAATAGTATGTGAAAATCATAGTACATTTTGGAAGTGAGGCATGTGTGAAGTGAATTCCAAAATAGTACAGCTCTACAGTAAGTTTCGTCTGCCTTCGTGGCGCAACCGGTTAGCGCGTTCGGCTGTTAACCGAAAGGTTGGTGGTTCGAATCCACCTGGGGGCGGCTACTTTTGTAAAAGAAGGCAACTTATAATAGTTAAATCAGTGACAAGGGAATCTTCAGTCAGTGCTCACTACTGATTGTTAAGATGCTGAGGAGTTTTGGTAAAGTTTTGCAGGCTCAAAGTAATAGTATGTGAAAATCATAGTACATTTTGGAAGTGAGGCATGTGTGAAGTGAATACCAAGATAGTTCAGCTCTACAGTAAGTTTCGTCTGCCTTCGTGGCGCAACCGGTTAGCGCGTTCGGCTGTTAACCGAAAGGTTGGTGGTTCGAATCCACCCGGGGGCGGCTACTTTTGTAAAAGAAGCCAACTTATAATAGTTAAATGAGTGGCCAGGGAATCTTCAGTTAGTGCTCACTACTGATTGATTGGATGCTGAGGAGTTTTGGTAAAGTTTTGCAGGCTCAAAGTAATAGTATGTGAAAATCATAGTACATTTTGGAAGTTAGGCATGTGTGAAGTGAATTCCAAGATAGTAGAGCTCTACAGTAAGTTTCATCTGCCTTCGTGGCGCAACCGGTTAGCGCGTTCGGCTGTTAACCGAAAGGTTGGTGGTTCGAATCCACCCGGGGGCGGCTACTTTTGTGAAAGAAGCCAACTTATAATAGTTAAATCAGTGACAAGGGAATCTTCAGTCAGTGCTCACTACTGATTGTTAAGATGCTGAGGAGTTTTGGTAAAGTTTTGCAGGCTCAAAGTAATAGTATGTGAAAATCATAGTACATTTTGGAAGTGAGGCATGTGTGAAGTGAATTCCAAGATAGTAGAGCTCTACAGTAAGTTTCGTCTGCCTTCGTGGCGCAACCGGTTAGCGCGTTCGGCTGTTAATCGAAAGGTTGGTGGTTCGAATCCACCCGGGGGCGGCTACTTTTGTAAAAGAAGCCAACTTATAATAGTTAAATGAGTGGCCAGGGAATCTTCAGTTAGTGCTCACTACTGATTGATTGGATGCTGAGGAGTTTTGGTAAAGTTTTGCAGGCTCAAAGTAATAGTATGTGAAAATCATAGTACATTTTGGAAGTTAGGCATGTGTGAAGTGAATTCCAAGATAGTAGAGCTCTACAGTAAGTTTCATCTGCCTTCGTGGCGCAACCGGTTAGCGCGTTCGGCTGTTAACCGAAAGGTTGGTGGTTCGAATCCACCCGGGGGCGGCTACTTTTGTAAAAGAAGCCAACTTATAATAGTTAAATCAGTGGCCAGGGAATCTTCAGTTAGTTCTCACTACTGATTGTTAAGATGCTGAGGAGTTTTGGTAAAGTTTTGCAGTCTCAAAGTAATAGTATGTGAAAATCATAGTACATTTTGGAAGTGAGGCATGTGTGAAGTGAATTCCAAGATAGTAGAGCTCTACAGTAAGTTTCGTCTGCCTTCGTGGCGCAACCGGTTAGCGCGTTCGGCTGTTAATCGAAAGGTTGGTGGTTCGAATCCACCCGGGGGCGGCTACTTTTGTAAAAGAAGCCAACTTATAATAGTTAAATCAGTGACAAGGGAATCTTCAGTCAGTGCTCACTACTGATTGTTAAGATGCTGAGGAGTTTTGGTAAAGTTTTGCAGGCTCAAAGTAATAGTATGTGAAAGTCATAGTACATTTTGGAAGTGAGGCATGTGTGAAGTGAATTCCAAGATAGTAGAGCTCTACAGTAAGTTTCATCTGCCTTCGTGGCGCAACCGGTTAGCGCGTTCGGCTGTTAACCGAAAGGTTGGTGGTTCGAATCCACCCGGGGGCGGCTACTTTTGTGAAAGAAGCCAACTTATAATAGTTAAATCAGTGACAAGGGAATCTTCAGTCAGTGCTCACTACTGATTGTTAAGATGCTGAGGAGTTTTGGTAAAGTTTTGCAGGCTCAAAGTAATAGTATGTGAAAATCATAGTACATTTTGGAAGTGAGGCATGTGTGAAGTGAATTCCAAGATAGTAGAGCTCTACAGTAAGTTTCATCTGCCTTCGTGGCGCAACCGGTTAGCGCGTTCGGCTGTTAACCGAAAGGTTGGTGGTTCGAATCCACCCGGGGGCGGCTACTTTTGTAAAAGAAGCCAACTTATAATAGTTAAATCAGTGGCCAGGGAATCTTCAGTTAGTTCTCACTACTGATTGTTAAGATGCTGAGGAGTTTTGGTAAAGTTTTGCAGGCTCAAAGTAATAGTATGTGAAAATCATAGTACATTTTGGAAGTGAGGCATGTGTGAAGTGAATTCCAAGATAGTAGAGCTCTACAGTAAGTTTCGTCTGCCTTCGTGGCGCAACCGGTTAGCGCGTTCGGCTGTTAATCGAAAGGTTGGTGGTTCGAATCCACCCGGGGGCGGCTACTTTTGTAAAAGAAGCCAACTTATAATAGTTAAATCAGTGACAAGGGAATCTTCAGTCAGTGCTCACTACTGATTGTTAAGATGCTGAGGAGTTTTGGTAAAGTTTTGCAGGCTCAAAGTAATAGTATGTGAAAGTCATAGTACATTTTGGAAGTGAGGCATGTGTGAAGTGAATTCCAAGATAGTAGAGCTCTACAGTAAGTTTCATCTGCCTTCGTGGCGCAACCGGTTAGCGCGTTCGGCTGTTAACCGAAAGGTTGGTGGTTCGAATCCACCCGGGGGCGGCTAGTTTTTTAAAAGAATACAAGTTAGAATAGTTAAATTAGTGGCAAGGGAATATTCAGTTAGTGTTGACTACTGATTGTTAAGATGCTGCGGGGTTTTTTCTAGTTATCAGAGGCTGAAAGTAATAGTATGTGAAAATCGAAGTAGATTTTGAAAGTGAGGCATATGTGAAGTGAAATCCGAAATAGTAGAGGTGTAGAGTAAGTATCATCTGCCTTCGTGGCGCAACCGGTTAGCGCGTTCGGCTGTTAACCGAAAGGTTGGTGGTTCGAATCCACCCGGGGGCGGCTACTTTTGTAAAAGAAGCCAGCTTATAATAGTTAAATCAGTGGCCAGGTAATCATCAGTTAGTGTTCACTACTGATTGTTAAGATGCTGAGGAGTTTTTGTAAAGTTTTGCAGTCTCAAAGTAATAGTATGTGAAAATCATAGTACATTTTGGAAGTGAGGCATGTGTGAAGTGAATTCCAAAATAGTACAGCTCTACAGTAAGTTTCGTCTGCCTTCGTGGCGCAACCGGTTAGCACGTTCGGCTGTTAACCGAAAGGTTGGTGGTTCGAATCCACCCGGGGGCGGCTACTTTTGTAAAAGAAGCCAACTTATAATAGTTAAATGAGTGGCCAGGTAATCTTCAGTTAGTGCTCACTACTGATTGTTATGATGCTGAGGAGTTTTGGTAAAGTTTTGCAGGCTCAAAGTAATAGTATGTGAAAATAATAGTACATTTTGGAAGTGAGGCATGTGTGAAGTGAATTCCAAATAGTAGAGCTCTACAGTAAGTTTCGTCTGCCTTCGTGGCGCAACCGGTTAGCGCGTTCGGCTGTTAACCGAAAGGTTGGTGGTTCGAATCCACCCGGGGGCGGCTACTTCTGTAAAAGAAGCCAACTTATAATAGTTAAATGAGTGGCCAGGCAATCATCAGTTAGTGCTCACTACTGATTGTTAAGATGCTGAGGAGTTTTGGTAAAGTTTTGCAGTCTCAAAGTAATAGTATGTGAAAATCATAGTACATTTTGGAAGTGAGGCATGTGTGAAGTGAATTACAAAATAGTACAGCTCTACAGTAAGTTTCGTCTGCCTTCGTGGCGCAACCGGTTAGCGCGTTCGGCTGTTAACCGAAAGGTTGGTGGTTCGAATCCACCCGGGGGCGGCTACTTTTGTAAAAGAAGCCAACTTATAATAGTTAAATGAGTGGCCAGGGAATCTTCAGTTAGTGCTCACTACTGATTGTTTGGATGCTGAGGAGTTTTGGTAAAGTTTTGCAGGCTCAAAGTAATAGTATGTGAAAATCATAGTACATTTTGGAAGTGAGGCATGTGTGAAGTGAATACCAAGATAGTTCAGCTCTACAGTAAGTTTCGTCTGCCTTCGTGGCGCAACCGGTTAGCGCGTTCGGCTGTTAACCGAAAGGTTGGTGGTTCGAATCCACCCGGGGGCGGCTACTTTTGTAAAAGAAGCCAACTTATAATAGTTAAATGAGTGGCCAGGGAATCTTCAGTCAGTGCTCACTACTGATTGTTAAGATGCTGAGGAGTTTTGGTAAAGTTTAGCAGGCTCAAAGTAATAGTATGTGAAAATCATAGTACATTTTGGAAGTGAGGCATGTGTGAAGTGAATTCCAAAATAGTACAGCTCTACAGTAAGTTTCGTCTGCCTTCGTGGCGCAACCGGTTAGCGCGTTCGGCTGTTAACCGAAAGGTTGTTGGTTCGAATCCACCTGGGGGCGGCTACTTTTGTAAAAGTAGCCAACTTATAATAGTTAAATCAGTGGCCAGGGAATCTTCAGTTAGTGCTCACTACTGATTGTTTGGATGCTGAGGAGTTTTGGTAAAGTTTTGCAGGCTCAAAGTAATAGTATGTGAAAATCATAGTACATTTTGGAAGTGAGGCATGTGTGAAGTGAATACCAAGATAGTTCAGCTCTACAGTAAGTTTCGTCTGCCTTCGTGGCGCAACCGGTTAGCGCGTTCGCCTGTTAACCGAAAGGTTGGTGGTTCGAATCCACCCGGGGGCGGCTACTTTTGTAAAAGAAGCCAACTTATAATAGTTAAATCAGTGGCCAGGGAATCTTCAGTTAGTGCTCACTACTGATTGTTAAGATGCTGAGGAGTTTTGGTAAAGTTTTGCAGGCTCAAAGTAATAGTATGTGAAAATCATAGTACATTTTGGAAGTGAGGCATGTGTGAAGTGAATTCCAAAATAGTACAGCTCTACAGTAAGTTTCGTCTGCCTTCGTGGCGCAACCGGTTAGCGCGTTCGGCTGTTAACCGAAAGGTTGGTGGTTCGAATCCACCTGGGGGCGGCTACTTTTGTAAAAGAAGGCAACTTATAATAGTTAAATCAGTGACAAGGGAATCTTCAGTCAGTGCTCACTACTGATTGTTAAGATGCTGAGGAGTTTTGGTAAAGTTTTGCAGGCTCAAAGTAATAGTATGTGAAAATCATAGTACATTTTGGAAGTGAGGCATGTGTGAAGTGAATACCAAGATAGTTCAGCTCTACAGTAAGTTTCGTCTGCCTTCGTGGCGCAACCGGTTAGCGCGTTCGGCTGTTAACCGAAAGGTTGGTGGTTCGAATCCACCCGGGGGCGGCTACTTTTGTAAAAGAAGCCAACTTATAATAGTTAAATGAGTGGCCAGGGAATCTTCAGTTAGTGCTCACTACTGATTGATTGGATGCTGAGGAGTTTTGGTAAAGTTTTGCAGGCTCAAAGTAATAGTATGTGAAAATCATAGTACATTTTGGAAGTTAGGCATGTGTGAAGTGAATTCCAAGATAGTAGAGCTCTACAGTAAGTTTCATCTGCCTTCGTGGCGCAACCGGTTAGCGCGTTCGGCTGTTAACCGAAAGGTTGGTGGTTCGAATCCACCCGGGGGCGGCTACTTTTGTGAAAGAAGCCAACTTATAATAGTTAAATCAGTGACAAGGGAATCTTCAGTCAGTGCTCACTACTGATTGTTAAGATGCTGAGGAGTTTTGGTAAAGTTTTGCAGGCTCAAAGTAATAGTATGTGAAAATCATAGTACATTTTGGAAGTGAGGCATGTGTGAAGTGAATTCCAAGATAGTAGAGCTCTACAGTAAGTTTCATCTGCCTTCGTGGCGCAACCAGTTAGCGCGTTCGGCTGTTAACCGAAAGGTTGGTGGTTCGAATCCACCCGGGGGCGGCTACTTTTGTAAAAGAAGCCAACTTATAATAGTTAAATCAGTGGCCAGGGAATCTTCAGTTAGTTCTCACTACTGATTGTTAAGATGCTGAGGAGTTTTGGTAAAGTTTTGCAGTCTCAAAGTAATAGTATGTGAAAATCATAGTACATTTTGGAAGTGAGGCATGTGTGAAGTGAATTCCAAGATAGTAGAGCTCTACAGTAAGTTTCGTCTGCCTTCGTGGCGCAACCGGTTAGCGCGTTCGGCTGTTAATCGAAAGGTTGGTGGTTCGAATCCACCCGGGGGCGGCTACTTTTGTAAAAGAAGCCAACTTATAATAGTTAAATCAGTGACAAGGGAATCTTCAGTCAGTGCTCACTACTGATTGTTAAGATGCTGAGGAGTTTTGGTAAAGTTTTGCAGGCTCAAAGTAATAGTATGTGAAAGTCATAGTACATTTTGGAAGTGAGGCATGTGTGAAGTGAATTCCAAGATAGTAGAGCTCTACAGTAAGTTTCATCTGCCTTCGTGGCGCAACCGGTTAGCGCGTTCGGCTGTTAACCGAAAGGTTGGTGGTTCGAATCCACCCGGGGGCGGCTACTTTTGTGAAAGAAGCCAACTTATAATAGTTAAATCAGTGACAAGGGAATCTTCAGTCAGTGCTCACTACTGATTGTTAAGATGCTGAGGAGTTTTGGTAAAGTTTTGCAGGCTCAAAGTAATAGTATGTGAAAATCATAGTACATTTTGGAAGTGAGGCATGTGTGAAGTGAATTCCAAAATAGTACAGCTCTACAGTAAGTTTCGTCTGCCTTCGTGGCGCAACCGGTTAGCGCGTTCGGCTGTTAACCGAAAGGTTGGTGGTTCGAATCCACCCGGGGGCGGCTACTTTTGTAAAAGAAACCAACTTATAATAGTTAAATCAGTGGCCAGGGAATCTTCAGTTAGTTCTCACTACTGATTGTTAAGATGCTGAGGAGTTTTGGTAAAGTTTTGCAGGCTCAAAGTAATAGTATGTGAAAATCATAGTACATTTTGGAAGTGAGGCATGTGTGAAGTGAATTCCAAGATAGTAGAGCTCTACAGTAAGTTTCGTCTGCCTTCGTGGCGCAACCGGTTAGCGCGTTCGGCTGTTAATCGAAAGGTTGGTGGTTCGAATCCACCCGGGGGCGGCTAGTTTTTTAAAAGAATACAAGTTAGAATAGTTAAATTAGTGGCAAGGGAATATTCAGTTAGTGTTGACTACTGATTGTTAAGATGCTGCGGGGTTTTTTCTAGTTATCAGAGGCTGAAAGTAATAGTATGTGAAAATCGAAGTAGATTTTGAAAGTGAGGCATATGTGAAGTGAAATCCGAAATAGTAGAGGTGTAGAGTAAGTATCGTCTGCCTTCGTGGCGCAACCGGTTAGCGCGTTCGGCTGTTAACCGAAAGGTTGGTGGTTCGAATCCACCCGGGGGCGGCTACTTTTGTAAAAGAAGCCAGCTTATAATAGTTAAATCAGTGGCCAGGTAATCATCAGTTAGTGTTCACTACTGATTGTTAAGATGCTGAGGAGTTTTTGTAAAGTTTTGCAGTCTCAAAGTAATAGTATGTGAAAATCATAGTACATTTTGGAAGTGAGGCATGTGTGAAGTGAATTCCAAAATAGTACAGCTCTACAGTAAGTTTCGTCTGCCTTCGTGGCGCAACCGGTTAGCACGTTCGGCTGTTAACCGAAAGGTTGGTGGTTCGAATCCACCCGGGGGCGGCTACTTTTGTAAAAGAAGCCAACTTATAATAGTTAAATGAGTGGCCAGGTAATCTTCAGTTAGTGCTCACTACTGATTGTTATGATGCTGAGGAGTTTTGGTAAAGTTTTGCAGGCTCAAAGTAATAGTATGTGAAAATAATAGTACATTTTGGAAGTGAGGCATGTGTGAAGTGAATTCCAAATAGTAGAGCTCTACAGTAAGTTTCGTCTGCCTTCGTGGCGCAACCGGTTAGCGCGTTCGGCTGTTAACCGAAAGGTTGGTGGTTCGAATCCACCCGGGGGCGGCTACTTCTGTAAAAGAAGCCAACTTATAATAGTTAAATGAGTGGCCAGGTAATCATCAGTTAGTGCTCACTACTGATTGTTAAGATGCTGAGGAGTTTTGGTAAAGTTTTGCAGTCTCAAAGTAATAGTATGTGAAAATCATAGTACATTTTGGAAGTGAGGCATGTGTGAAGTGAATTACAAAATAGTACAGCTCTACAGTAAGTTTCGTCTGCCTTCGTGGCGCAACCGGTTAGCGCGTTCGGCTGTTAACCGAAAGGTTGGTGGTTCGAATCCACCCGGGGGCGGCTACTTTTGTAAAAGAAGCCAACTTATAATAGTTAAATGAGTGGCCAGGTAATCATCAGTTAGTGCTCACTACTGATTGTTAAGATGCTGAGGAGCTTTGGTAAAGTTTTGCAGTCTCAAAGTAATAGTATGTGAAAATCATAGTACATTTTGGAAGTGAGGCATGTGTGAAGTGAATTCCAAAATAGTACAGCTCTACAGTAAGTTTCGTCTGCCTTCGTGGCGCAACCGGTTAGCGCGTTCGGCTGTTAACCGAAAGGTTGGTGGTTCGAATCCACCCGGGGGCGGCTACTTTTGTAAAAGAAGCCAACTTATAATAGTTAAATGAGTGGCCAGGGAATCTTCAGTTAGTGCTCACTACTGATTGTTAAGATGCTGAGGAGTTTTGGTAAAGTTTTGCAGTCTCAAAGTAATAGTATGTGAAAATCATAGTACATTTTGGAAGTGAGGCATGTGTGAAGTGAATTCCAAAATAGTACAGCTCTACAGTAAGTTTCGTCAGCCTTCGTGGCGCAACCGGTTAGCGCGTTCGGCTGTTGACCGAAAGGTTGGTGGTTCGAATCCACCCGGGGGCGGCTACTTTTGTAAAAGAAGCCAACTTATAATAGTTAAATGAGTGGCCAGGTAATCATCAGTTAGTGCTCACTACTGATTGTTAAGATGCTGAGGAGTTTTGGTAAAGTTTTGCAGTCTCAAAGTAATAGTATGTGAAAATCATAGTACATTTTGGAAGTGAGGCATGTGTGAAGTGAATTCCAAAATAGTACAGCTCTACAGTAAGTTTCGTCTGCCTTCGTGGCGCAACCGGTTAGCGCGTTCGGCTGTTAACCGAAAGGTTGGTGGTTCGAATCCACCCGGGGGCGGCTACTTTTGTAAAAGAAGCCAACTTATAATAGTTAAATGAGTGGCCAGGGAATCTTCAGTTAGTGCTCACTACTGATTGTTAAGATGCTGAGGAGTTTTGGTAAAGTTTTGCAGTCTCAAAGTAATAGTATGTGAAAATCATAGTACATTTTGGAAGTGAGGCATGTGTGAAGTGAATTCCAAAATAGTACAGCTCTACAGTAAGTTTCGTCAGCCTTCGTGGCGCAACCGGTTAGCGCGTTCGGCTGTTGACCGAAAGGTTGGTGGTTCGAATCCACCCGGGGGCGGCTACTTTTGTAAAAGAAGCCAACTTATAATAGTTAAATGAGTGGCCAGGTAATCATCAGTTAGTGCTCACTACTGATTGTTAAGATGCTGAGGAGTTTTGGTAAAGTTTTGCAGTCTCAAAGTAATAGTATGTGAAAATCATAGTACATTTTGGAAGTGAGGCATGTGTGAAGTGAATTCCAAAATAGTACAGCTCTACAGTAAGTTTCGTCTGCCTTCGTGGCGCAACCGGTTAGCGCGTTCGGCTGTTAACCGAAAGGTTGGTGGTTCGAATCCACCTGGGGGCGGCTACTTTTGTAAAAGAAGGCAACTTATAATAGTTAAATCAGTGACAAGGGAATCTTCAGTCAGTGCTCACTACTGATTGTTAAGATGCTGAGGAGTTTTGGTAAAGTTTTGCAGGCTCAAAGTAATAGTATGTGAAAATCATAGTACATTTTGGAAGTGAGGCATGTGTGAAGTGAATACCAAGATAGTTCAGCTCTACAGTAAGTTTCGTCTGCCTTCGTGGCGCAACCGGTTAGCGCGTTCGGCTGTTAACCGAAAGGTTGGTGGTTCGAATCCACCCGGGGGCGGCTACTTTTGTAAAAGAAGGCAACTTATAATAGTTAAATCAGTGACAAGGGAATCTTCAGTCAGTGCTCACTACTGATTGTTAAGATGCTGAGGAGTTTTGGTAAAGTTTTGCAGGCTCAAAGTAATAGTATGTGAAAATCATAGTACATTTTGGAAGTGAGGCATGTGTGAAGTGAATTCCAAAATAGTACAGCTCTACAGTAAGTTTCGTCTGCCTTCGTGGCGCAACCGGTTAGCGCGTTCGGCTGTTAACCGAAAGGTTGGTGGTTCGAATCCACCTGGGGGCGGCTACTTTTGTAAAAGAAGGCAACTTATAATAGTTAAATCAGTGACAAGGGAATCTTCAGTCAGTGCTCACTACTGATTGTTAAGATGCTGAGGAGTTTTGGTAAAGTTTTGCAGGCTCAAAGTAATAGTATGTGAAAATCATAGTACATTTTGGAAGTGAGGCATGTGTGAAGTGAATTCCAAAATAGTACAGCTCTACAGTAAGTTTCGTCTGCCTTCGTGGCGCAACCGGTTAGCGCGTTCGGCTGTTAACCGAAAGGTTGGTGGTTCGAATCCACCTGGGGGCGGCTACTTTTGTAAAAGAAGGCAACTTATAATAGTTAAATCAGTGACAAGGGAATCTTCAGTCAGTGCTCACTACTGATTGTTAAGATGCTGAGGAGTTTTGGTAAAGTTTTGCAGGCTCAAAGTAATAGTATGTGAAAATCATAGTACATTTTGGAAGTGAGGCATGTGTGAAGTGAATTCCAAAATAGTACAGCTCTACAGTAAGTTTCGTCTGCCTTCGTGGCGCAACCGGTTAGCGCGTTCGGCTGTTAACCGAAAGGTTGGTGGTTCGAATCCACCTGGGGGCGGCTACTTTTGTAAAAGAAGGCAACTTATAATAGTTAAATCAGTGACAAGGGAATCTTCAGTCAGTGCTCACTACTGATTGTTAAGATGCTGAGGAGTTTTGGTAAAGTTTTGCAGGCTCAAAGTAATAGTATGTGAAAATCATAGTACATTTTGGAAGTGAGGCATGTGTGAAGTGAATTCCAAAATAGTACAGCTCTACAGTAAGTTTCGTCTGCCTTCGTGGCGCAACCGGTTAGCGCGTTCGGCTGTTAACCGAAAGGTTGGTGGTTCGAATCCACCTGGGGGCGGCTACTTTTGTAAAAGAAGGCAACTTATAATAGTTAAATCAGTGACAAGGGAATCTTCAGTCAGTGCTCACTACTGATTGTTAAGATGCTGAGGAGTTTTGGTAAAGTTTTGCAGGCTCAAAGTAATAGTATGTGAAAATCATAGTACATTTTGGAAGTGAGGCATGTGTGAAGTGAATACCAAGATAGTTCAGCTCTACAGTAAGTTTCGTCTGCCTTCGTGGCGCAACCGGTTAGCGCGTTCGGCTGTTAACCGAAAGGTTGGTGGTTCGAATCCACCCGGGGGCGGCTACTTTTGTAAAAGAAGCCAACTTATAATAGTTAAATGAGTGGCCAGGGAATCTTCAGTTAGTGCTCACTACTGATTGATTGGATGCTGAGGAGTTTTGGTAAAGTTTTGCAGGCTCAAAGTAATAGTATGTGAAAATCATAGTACATTTTGGAAGTTAGGCATGTGTGAAGTGAATTCCAAGATAGTAGAGCTCTACAGTAAGTTTCATCTGCCTTCGTGGCGCAACCGGTTAGCGCGTTCGGCTGTTAACCGAAAGGTTGGTGGTTCGAATCCACCCGGGGGCGGCTACTTTTGTAAAAGAAGGCAACTTATAATAGTTAAATCAGTGGCCAGGGAATCTTCAGTTAGTGCTCACTACTGATTGTTAAGATGCTGAGGAGTTTTGGTAAAGTTTTGAAGGCTCAAAGTAATAGTATGTGAAAATCATAGTACATTTTGGAAGTTAGGCATGTGTGAAGTGAATTCCAAGATAGTAGAGCTCTACAGTAAGTTTCATCTGCCTTCGTGGCGCAACCGGTTAGCGCGTTCGGCTGTTAACCGAAAGGTTGGTGGTTCGAATCCACCCGGGGGCGGCTACTTTTGTAAAAGAAGCCAACTTATAATAGTTAAATCAGTGACAAGGGAATCTTCAGTCAGTGCTCACTACTGATTGTTAAGATGCTGAGGAGTTTTGGTAAAGTTTTGCAGGCTCAAAGTAATAGTATGTGAAAATCATAGTACATTTTGGAAGTTAGGCATGTGTGAAGTGAATTCCAAAATAGTACAGCTCTACAGTAAGTTTCATCTGCCTTCGTGGCGCAACCGGTTAGCGCGTTCGGCTGTTGACCGAAAGGTTGGTGGTTCGAATCCACCCGGGGGCGGCTACTTTTGTAAAAGAAGCCAACTTATAATAGTTAAATGAGTGGCCAGGTAATCATCAGTTAGTGCTCACTACTGATTGTTAAGATGCTGAGGAGTTTTGGTAAAGTTTTGCAGTCTCAAAGTAATAGTATGTGAAAATCATAGTACATTTTGGAAGTGAGGCATGTGTGAAGTGAATTCCAAGATAGTTCAGCTCTACAGTAAGTTTCGTCTGCCTTCGTGGCGCAACCGGTTAGCGCGTTCGCCTGTTAACCGAAAGGTTGGTGGTTCGAATCCACCCGGGGGCGGCTACTTTTGTAAAAGAAGGCAACTTATAATAGTTAAATCAGTGGCCAGGTAATCATCAGTTAGTGCTCACTACTGATTGTTAAGATGCTGAGGAGTTTTGGTAAAGTTTTGCAGTCTCAAAGTAATAGTATGTGAAAATCATAGTACATTTTGGAAGTGAGGCATGTGTGAAGTGAATTCCAAAATAGTACAGCTCTACAGTAAGTTTCGTCTGCCTTCGTGGCGCAACCGGTTAGCGCGTTCGGCTGTTAACCGAACGGTTGGTGGTTCAAATCCACCCGGGGGCGGCTACTTTGGTAAAAGAAGCCAACTTATAATAGTTAAATCAGTAGCCAGGTAATGTTCAGTTAGTACACTACTGATTGTTAAGATGCTGAGGAGTTTTGGTAAAGTTTTGCAGTCTCAAAGTAATAGTATGTGAAAATCATAGTACATTTTGGAAGTGAGGCATGTGTGAAGTGAATTCCAAAATAGTACAGCTCTACAGTAAGTTTCGTCTGCCTTCGTGGTGCAACCGGTTAGCGCGTTCGGCTGTTAACCGAAAGGTTGGTGGTTCGAATCCACCCGGGGGCGGCTACTTTTGTAAAAGAAGCCAACTTATAATAGTTAAATGAGTGGCCAGGTAATCTTCCGTTAGTGCTCACTACTGATTGTTAAGATGCTGAGGAGTTTTGGTAAAGTTTTGCAGTCTCAAAGTAATAGTATGTGAAAATCATAGTACATTTTTGAAGTGAGGCATGTGTGAAGTGAATTCCAAATAGTAGAGCTCTACTGTAAGTTTCGTCTGCCTTCGTGGCGCAACCGGTTAGCGCGTTCGGCTGTTAACCGAAAGGTTGGTGGTTCGAATCCACCCGGGGGCGGCTACTTTTGTAAAAGAAGCCCACTTATAATAGTTAAATGAGTGGCCAGGTAATCTTCAGTTAGTGCTCACTACTAATTGTTAAGATGCTGAGGAGTTTTGGTAAAGTTTTGCAGTCTCAAAGTAATAGTATGTGAAAGTCATAGTACATTTTTGAAGTGAGGCATGTGTGAAGTGAATTCCAAAATAGTACAGCTCTTCAGTAAGTTTCGTCAGCTTTTGTGGCGCAACCGGTTAGCACGTTCGGCTGTTAACCGAAAGGTTGGTGGTTCGAATCCACCCAAGGGCGGCTACTTTTGTAAAAGAAGACAAGTTAGAATAGTTAAATTAGTGGCAAGGGAATCTTCAGTTAGTGTTGACTACTGATTGTTAAGATGCTGAGGGGTTTTGGTAAATTTTTGAAGGCTGAAAGTAATAGTATGTGAAAATTGAAGTAGATTTTGAAAGTGAGGCATATGTGAAGTGAAATCCGAAATAGTAGAGGTGTAGAGTAATTATCGTCTGCCTTCGTGGCGCAACCGGTTAGCGCGTTCGGCTGTTAACCGAAAGGTTGTTGGTTCGAATCCACCCGGGGGCGGCTAGTTTTGTAAAAGAAGACAAGTTAGAATAGTTAAATTAGTGGCAAGGGAATCTTCAGTTAGTGTTGACTACTGATTGTTAAGATGCTGCGAGGTTCTTTCTAGTTATCAGTGGCTGAAAGTAATAGTATGTGAAAATCGAAGTAGATTTTGAAAGTGAGGCATATGTGAAGTGAAATCCGAAATAGTAGAAGTGTAGAGTAAGTATCGTCTGCCTTCGTGGCGCAACCGGTTAGCGCGTTTGGCTGTTAACCGAAAGGTTGGTGGTTCGAATCCACCCGGGGGCGGCTAGTTTTTTAAAAGAAGACAAGTTAGAATAGTTAAATTAGTGGCAAGGGAATCTTCAGTTAGTGTTGACTACTGATTGTTAAGATGCTAAGGGATTTTGGTAAATTTTTGAAGGCTGAAAGTAATAGTATGTGAAAATCGAAGTAGATTTTGAAAGTGAGGCATATGTGAAGTGAATTCCAAAATAGTACAGCTCTACAGTAAGTTTCGTCTGCCTTCGTGGCGCAACCGGTTAGCGCGTTCGGCTGTTAACCGAAAGGTTGGTGGTTCGAATCCACCCGGGGGCGGCTACTTTTGTAAAAGAAGCCAACTTATAATAGTTAAATGAGTGGCCAGGTAATCTTCAGTTAGTGCTCACTACTAATTGTTATGATGCTGAGGAGTTTTGGTAAAGTTTTGCAGTCTCAAAGTAATAGTATGTGAAAGTCATAGTACATTTTTGAAGTGAGGCATGTGTGAAGTGAATTCCAAAATGGTACAGCTCTACAGTAAGTTTCGTCTGCCTTCGTGGCGCAACCGGTTAGCGCGTTCGGCTGTTAACCGAAAGGTTGGTGGTTCGAATCCACCCGGGGGCGGCTACTTTTGTAAAAGAAGCCAACTTATAATAGTTAAATGAGTGGCCAGGTAATCTTCAGTTAGTTCCCACTACTGATTGTTAAGATGCTGAGGAGTTTTGGTAAAGTTTTGCAGTCTCAAAGTGATAGTATGTGAAAATCATAGTACATTTTGGAAGTGAGGCATGTGTGAATTGAATTCCAAAATAGTACAGCTCTACAGTAAGTTTCGTCTGCTTTCGTGGCGCAACCGGTTAGCGCGTTCGGCTGTTAACCGAAAGGTTGGTGGTTCGAATCAACCCGGGGGCGGCTACTTTCGTAAAAGAAGCCAACTTATAATAGTTAAATGAGTGGCCAGGGAATCTTCAGTTAGTGCTCACTACTGATTGTTAAGATGCTGAGGAGTTTTGGTAAAGTTTTGCAGTCTCAAAGTAATAGTATGTGAAAGTCATAGTACATTTTGGAAGTGAGGCATGTGTGAAGTGAATTCCAAAATAGTACAGCTCTACAGTAAGTTTCGTCTGCCTTCGTGGCGCAACCGGTTAGCGCGTTCGGCTGTTAACCGAAAGGTTGGTGGTTCGAATCCACCCGAGGGCGGCTACTTTTGTAAAAGAAGCCAACTTATAATAGTTAAATGAGTGGCCAGGGAATCTTCAGTTAGTGCTCACTACTGATTGTTAAGATGCTGAGGAGTTTTGGTAAAGTTTTGCAGTCTCAAAGTAATAGTATGTGAAAATCATAGTACATTTTGGAAGTGAGGCATGTGTGAAGTGAATTCCAAAATAGTACAGCTCTACAGTAAGTTTCGTCTGCCTTCGTGGCGCAACCGGTTAGCGCGTTCAGCTGTTAACCGAAAGGTTGGTGGTTCGAATCCACTCAGGGGCGGCTACTTTTGTAAAAGAAGCCAACTTATAATAGTTAAATGAGTGGCCAGGTAATCTTCAGTTAGTGCTCACTACTGATTGTTAAGATGCTGAGGAGTTTTGGTAAAGTTTTGCAGTCTCAAAGTGATAGTATGTGAAAATCATAGTACATTTTGGAAGTGAGGCATGTGTGAAGTGAATTCCAAAATAGTACAGCTCTACAGTAAGGTTCGTCTGTCTTCGTGGCGCAACCGGTTAGCGCGTTCGGCTGTTAACCGAAAGGTTTGTGGTTCGAATCCACCCGGGGGCGGCTACTTTTGTGAAAGAAGCCAACTTAAAATAGTTATATGTGTGGCCAGGGAATCTTCAGTTAGTTCTCACTACTGATTGTTAAGATGCTGAGAAGTTTTGGTAAAGTTTTGCAGGCTCAAAGTAATAGTATGTGAAAATCATAGTACATTTTGGAAGTTAGGCATGTGTGAAGTGAATTCCAAAATAGTACAGCTCTACAGTAAGTTTCGTCCGCTTCGTGGCGCAACTGGTTAGCGCGTTCGGCTGTTAACCGAAAGGTTGGTGGTTCGAATCCACCCGGGGGCGGCTACTTCTGTAAAAGAAGCCAACTTATAATAGTTAAATGTGTGGCCAGGTAATCTTCAGTTAGTTCTCACTACTGATTGTTAAGATGCTGAGGAGTTTTGGTAAAGTTTTGCAATCTCAAAGTGATAGTATGTGAAAATCATAGTACATTTTGGAAGTGAGGCATGTGTGAAGTGAATTCCAAAATAGTACAGCTCTACAGTAAGTTTCGTCTGCCTTCGTGGCGCAACCGGTTAGCGCGTTCGGCTGTTAACCGAAAGGTTGGTGGTTCGAATTCACCCGGGGGCGGCTACTTTTGTGAAAGAAGCCAACTTATAATAGTTAAATGTGTGGCCAGGGAATCTTCAGTTAGTTCTCACTACTGATTGTTAAGATGCTGAGGAGTTTTGGTAAAGTTTTGCAGGCTCAAAGTAATAGTATGTGAAAATCATAATACATTTTGGAAGTGAGGCATGTGTGAAGTGAATTCCAAAATAGTACAGCTCTACAGTAAGTTTCGTCTGCCTTCGTGGCGCAACCGGTTAGCGCGTTCGGCTGTTAACCGAAAGGTTGGTGGTTCGAATTCACCCGGGGGCGGCTACTTTTGTGAAAGAAGCCAACTTATAATAGTTGAATGTGTGGCTAGGGAATCTTCAGTTAGTTCTCACTACTGATTGTTAAGATGCTGAGGAGTTTTGGTAAAGTTTTGCAGGCTCCAAGTAATAGTATGTGAAAATCATAGTACATTTTGGAAGTGAGGCATGTGTGAAGTGAATTCCAAAATAGTACAGCTCTACAGTAAGTTTCGTCTGCCTTCGTGGCGCAACCGGTTAGCACGTTAGGCTGTTAACCGAAAGGTTGGTGGTTCGAATTCACCCGGGGGCAGCTACTTTTGTAAAAGAAGCCAACTTATAATAGTTAAATGTGTGGCCAAGGAATCTTCAGTTAGTGCTCACTACTGATTGTTAAGATGCTGAGGAGTTTTGGTAAAGTTTTGCAGGCTCCAAGTAATAGTATGTGAAAATCATAGTACATTTTGGAAGTGAGGCATGTG
>OY735235.1:3323203-3338203 GCA_963457665.1 Thysanoteuthis rhombus | reverse complement strand
AATATGGTCAGAATAAATTCTTCTTATGACAATCGTGTCGTTTTCCACTGGAAAACATCAAACAGAGTTTTTTTTTAATAGAACGTCAAGAAACATCTAGGTTCTGGATGAGGCCCCCAAAAGTTTTTCAAAAAAAATTTTGAGCGGGTTTAGTGGAGTACTGGTGCCAATTTCTAAGTCTACAGACAAAATGGTATGACTAGGAGTGATGTAACACACAAACACGCCAACATAAACACCCTCATACACACACACACAAACATACGCACATATGAAAATAAAAAAGAGGATACAAGCTTTCGCCGCCTTTGGTGGCTGTGGTTGTTTAGTATTTTTGAAGTCTGGGAATCATAGAGAACGGATGTCATTTTCGAAGCTCAACGAAAACTGTGCTTTTCGCGGTACGGCGTAAAACTCCCAAAAGATTCCCATTATATCATTCAAGACTGAACCGCTTATTATCAAAACCGCGAATAGAAAACCCGTACATGGCAGGGAATAATTGTATATTTGATTTTACCAAATTTCCTTAATTATATTTTTAGCCTTTTATGCACTTACGGTGCATTTAAGTATCATAAATTGCGTCAATTATTTTTGGGTTGAATCCTGCGGCCGACTCGATGCGAAAACAAGTCGACGACCCGTTCGTAAATAAAAAGCAGGAACTTCGTGGAATATTGCGGTTATCACAAAAGAACTGCGGCAACAAAGAGAAGAGAGACTAGAGAAAAATTCAAGTATATAAAGAAAAAATTATGTAAATCATATAAACAGTGATATATTTGAGTTTGAAAACTTTCCTCGCGCCAAAACCGTCAGCGACAGATTTATGTGTAAATGTTGTTTTGCAGTGTATACAAAAATTTCAAAATGTTTAAATCACTGGTTATATACAATTTATTCACACATAGTTTAGCGCATATTTTTCGTTAATTCTTCCTATCTCCAATGACGTAAAAATATCTATACGAGAAAAGTTTTGTGCGTTTGTTTACAAACGTGCCGTCATAACCACAGAGGATAATCTATTGGTAGGGTAAGGATTGAAGAAACAACCCCTCGGGAATATTTACAAGGAACAGCTTATAATGATGAATGAATAAATTTTACCGTCAAAGTAACGCCTCCTCGTTATTCTTTTATTAAATATCCTTATTTCATTGGCATTTAATGAATGTGCAATAAATGTTACATCGAGTCAACTGGATCACATAGAGTCGACTGAATTGTCCCTTTAGCTCAATTCGAGACCTCGATGTCCTGACTGTAATTGTAGGTTCAATTTTTTTTTTTCACTAAAAAGTCATAACCTTCATCATCAATTTTTTAACACCCGTCGTTGGACATAGACTTTCCCAAGGATTCACCACACCTCTCTCTCATGGGCATCGCAGGGCCAATACTTCCTAATTTTATCTAATTCGTCTCTCCACCTTGTATTCTGCCGACCTCGGTTGGGCATGTAATCTCTTGGGATCCATGTTGCAAGTCATGATGTCCATCGGTTGTCTGTCATTCTTACATCATAACGAGCCCATTGCCATTTGATTTTTTTTTCTGGTGGATTCTGTGATGTTCCGGACTCCTGTTTTTCCATGATATATTGTGCTGCCTTGTGATCTCTCCATGTGAGGTCGAGTCTGAATCTTTCATGTAGGCAGCCTTCAAATTAAATTTTCAAAATATAATTACAAAAAAAAATTGAAAATTAAAAATTTGAAAAATCATGACACCAGGGATTAAAATTCCAGGACTTCAAGATAGATGACACGCCCACATGAATAACAAACGAACTTTCGCATTTCGTTCATATTTACCGACGTCTCGGCTACTTTCCTTTGGGCAAGGGAAACAACATTAGAGCCTTGATCTTTTTTCTTGCATGAGTGAGGATGCTCCAATCTCTATCTTTCGGACGATATCCATCTAAATCTGACGTTTACTTTCTCACACAAGAGGTCGCTTATGTCAACATTCAAAGTCGCGATTAGCAGACGATAACAGACAAGGGGAATATGTTGAGAATGCTTTTATTTTTGCAATAGTTTGTTTTATTTTAGCTTTAATTCTAATTTGTTATTTTTTTACGGTGTGATAGGGACGTAATGACTTCCAGCAACGCAAACATACGAATAATATTAAAACCTTAAAGAACGAACTTATGGGATGAAAGCCAATTATTTGCGTCTTACAAACACTTTTTGAAAATTTAAGGACTTCGTTGCAAGCGTGGGGGTCTTGATTTTTCTCAGTTTTTTAAGAAGGACTTACATAATTGTTTCAACAGATCTTTTTCTTTTCTTTTTTTTTCGGCAAGTGTTTCCTATTTCATTCCGATTCTTTTCTCTGCCCATCCCTCTTCTTTCCCACGGATTTTCACAAGTGCAAGAAGCGAACGAGGATCTTTCTTGCTGACATGAAACATTTCCTAGTCGAAAAGAAGTGCGAGTGGCATAGCGGTTCACGTAGCGGACGATGGAATTGACGAGTCAAGTTCGAACTCCGAACGAAGCTGTTAATTCCAATTTTATTTGTTTTTACTTATTTTAATAGATTTAGAATTGTAAATCATTTATTATTCATTTGTTGCTACTATTTACCTTCATCTTAATTGCTGTTGCTTTTTATAGCAACGAAACTCGGGTCTGCTCCCCTTTAGCAGTGAATAAATAAATCAATAGCACAGATTGGAATAAAATATGTTCCAAACGAGAAAAGAACTCGCGACCCTTTACACAGGAGGGTGGTTCGCTTCACACATAACTTCCCACTGAACTACCGAATTCAGTCGCGATAAAAAGCAACATCAATTAAGATGAAAATAGATATTAGCAAAAGATTAATAAAAGCGAGATTGTTTATGTTAGTGCTGCACTAATGCCCTGGGGAAAGGCATGAATCTATCTCTTTTCTGTGCAGAATAGCAGGACAGACCGGGCTCTCTAGCCTTGGGATGCGACCAGTCTAGGAGAAGGACAGTTTAAATTCAGACCAAATGGGAGTAGATCTTAGTTGACCACTGAGCTTTGACGCTCTGATTATCAAGCGCTCCAAAGCATAACCAGGTTGAACGACTTTTCGAAGCATATACGACGACGACGTGCACAAGTCAGAGGGAGGCTAGGTCTAACCCCCACCCCTGCTGCTCTTACCAACTGACTGACGCTCTTCACTCATTGCCTCGAAAATCAGCATTAAAGAAATCATGATTTTTTTTTTACCCGGGTTCGAACACCATCTACTGTGTGTCTTCTGGAATATTACCAAATAATCAAAATCAACTTCAAGTTGGTGTTTGAGTTCAACTGGTGGGAAATATGCGAATATTCCAACGACGAGCAGCAGTGATGGAAATGGGTTTTGGAGAACTAGGTATACAGTAAGGATGGACTTGGAGAACAACGTATAAGATAAGGCTGAGCTTCGGGAACTAGGTATACGGTAATGTGTCAATTAGTAGACATTGGGCATGCAAAAAAAAAACCGGTAAATTGAGGAATAGGTATACACTGCATCCTGCGTAACCCCTCCTCTAAAAGACAGGTCACATTCCTGGATAAACTCGGAATCGGATGCGACTTTTTCTTGGCAACTTGACAGCAATGTCCCTTCTTTTTTTATTATGGCCTGTGCGGGACGAAAAAGCCTTCGGTTGGAATAGAGATCTTCAGTTGGAATAGAAGTAGGAATAGAGTCTGAGTCTGAGTCTGCAGCAATCAGGCTTATCTATTCTTTAGCATTTAATTCTGTATCGTACACGACATCAAGATCAAACTGCGCAGCATAATTATTTCTCGTGCGCTGTTCGTCACATATTGATGGGGATGGTGTCCATTTGTGAAAGAGGAAAGCTCACACTGGAGGGACACGAGGTCAACAACTAATGACAAAAAAAAAACAAAACCAAAACGGATTTATTTGTTATTATCACAACACAAGAGGCTGAAGTACTTCAATTGGGAAGGTGTGTATGGAGAAAGAATAATGCACAGAAGACCAAGAAGATTTCACACGGGAAGGGACATTAGACCCGGACGTTTTGTCTTGGAGCTGTGGTTAGAAGGCTATTCTCGCAGACCCAGGGCCTCTGAGAGGGGGGGGGGGGCGGACAAAAAAAAAGTGGAAAACAATATCTCATGAAATCATATCAAGTAAAGAACAAATAAAATAAAACTCACCATCACATTCAATAATTGAACAGTCGCAGCGTCAAAATTTGAAGTCATGTAAAAGAAATTCCATTGAAGAATAAATATGGTCAGAATAGATTGTTTATGACATCAATGGCGTTTTCCTTTGGAAATAAGATCCGAAAATAAAGTTTTAAAAAAATCTAGATTCTGGAGGATCTAGTTAAATAATCTCGTTAAAGTAAAAAATAACCCAAAAGGTCAAAAAAGCTATTTTCTTTCCAAAAATAACAAAAGCGTTTCCAGTCCGAGTCTAGTAGATCACAGATGCCAATTTTCAAGTCCGTAGACAAAACGGTATGACCGGAAAGGCTTGAACACACAAACACACGTACTTACAAAAAAGGATCGAAGCCTCACCATCTTTAATGCCTAGGGTTGCTCAACAACATCCAGGCATAATTTTGTTATTTCGGAAGGTTCGAATTTACGTTGTAACTCAATGTGAAAGAAGAAAAAGAACATATTCAAAACCTGCGACTTTGTATTAACAATTGTTGACAGCATTTGGCAACATTAGACAAGTTGTCTTTTCTAATAAAACTGTTTGCTTCTCTTTGATTCCAACTGATTTTCAGGGTGAAAACGACTGAAACAAAAATGAATAATCATCGCATCAAAAATGAAACGAAAAACATCGCCCAAAGCGCAATTCATTGGGAAACGAATACAATACTTATAAACACTATAAAGCCTGCCTTCCTTTCTTTTCTATCTGTTTTTTTTTTCTTGTACTTTCTTTTTTTAAAGAATAGTATTACATACAGTGTATAATGAAATGAAAAAAAAAAAAACATTCCTCTTTCTTCACCCACTCTCTCTTCCCTTACTTTCCAATGAACGCTTCGAACCTTTAATCAGTTGGGTCTGAAAGAAGAAAAATTTAGTGTTCATAAACTTTTCGACTTTTGTGGCAGGTCAAAAAGAACAGAGACAATACGATAAAGTCGCTTAATATGATCACTTTGAGACAACGTCTTTTAGATTAAAAAAATAACCGGATGATAATACTATCCCTGATTATGATGAATGACTTCCCCTCTATAGGATCAAAAGTAATCCTACCTAAAGACATCCGAGGAATTTCTGATTCCTTCCTTGGAGGTGATGCCACGAGCTTTTTTCTTTCTTATTCCTTCTCTTCCAAACATTATCCACGTTTCTTCTTTATTTTTTCCCTCTTTCTATTTTTTCTCTATCATTTTGATTGTCGTCTGTTTTTCGTTTCTCTCTTCTCCTCCATCTTGAATTTCCTCGTCTTCTTTACATCAATGTCGGGGCCATCTTTTTTATCTTTTCGACATCTTTTTCTTTCCCTCCAATTCGTCTGTTGTCATTTGATTTTTCCGGTTTTCTACTCCCCTCTTTCTTCATCACTTGCATACATCTCTTCTTTTCTGCTTTCATCTTCTTGTTCGATCTCCATCTTTACTTGGTGGTCTTTTCTCTCACATCCACCCTCTCTAATATCCCTCTGTCTATTTTCTTGCACTTCTATCTCTATTTCTCCTCTCCCTGTCATTTCTTTTGAGAAGGAATTAATCAAATAAATCTTTTCGGCTTTTCTTTCTTGTTTACTTGCTTCCTTTCATGTTTTTACTGCTTTTTTATTTTTCTTTCCTTCCGATTTTCTTTTTTTTTCTTTCTCTTTAATGTATTTGTTTCCTTTTTGTGTTTGTTTTCTTCATTTTTTTCTTCCATGCTTTGTTTTGGCAAATACAGAGTTTCTAACAGTCGTTTTTGGATCATATTTAATAGAACTTTGATACTTCACTGTCTTGACGTTTCCTCCACGATTGTTTTTATTTCTTTTCAACTATGCCCCATTTTTCACATCAGGTGTGTAAAATTTCACACCCACGCACAGTTGATGGTAAAAGGAAATAAGAGAATTTGTGAAAGAAAAACAGAACATTTCTGTATTAAAAAAAAATATGATGAAGAGTCAGAATCAATTTCATTCGAATGATCCATTAACGACACTTAAAAAACTCTGCGATTCTCTAGATATGCAGGTGAAGCTCCTACATTGGAAACAGATCTTATTATAATTCACCATAAGTCGGTCTGTCTGTACTCGCCTACCACAAAAACTACTTTATATAAATCCATAAAATTTCCTTACGGTACGGATTTGCATGCCGGGGAGTGTTTTTAGCAAATTAGTTTTTGCACAAATTTGATAGGGGTGGGGGGATATTTATATATATTTCATCAATGGTAAAAATACTTAATCATCATCAGTCTTTCAAGGTCTGTCGTTGGACATAGACCTTCCCCAGGATTAGCCACACTTCTCAATCATGGGCGTCATGGAGTCAGTACTTTCTGAACTTGTCTAGCTCGTCTCCCCATCTAATATTCTGCTGGCCTCAGTTCCGCATGTGATCTCGGGGGATCCATGTCCTGAGTCCATCGGTTGTCCGCCATTCTTGCAACATGGCCAGCCCACTGCTATTTGAGATTTTTAATGGATTCTATGATGTCCCTGCCTCCTGTCTTTTTGCAGATGTATTGTGCTGTCCTATTTTGCTGGGGTTTTTTTTCGTCGTTAGGGGTCTAAATTCAGAGCTGATTTTTTTTCCACTGATGTAAATCAGCTTCTTTAATCATGGTGAACCTTTGCTGAATGGTTAAAAGCAGCCAGGGGTATACTGCACTCCTTCTTCAAAGGCAGTGTGAGTTTGATTCTCACTGTGGGCAAACTCTTTATTTTGGATTATGCTGTTTAATCGTTGCCATGGGAATCACGGTCCGAGTCGAAGTAGGGATAAAAGTAACTATAAATTAAGATGAAGGTAAAAGTCAGTCAAAATTAATAATAACTGGAACCTTGGTCACACAAAATAACCGCTTACTTGGACCAATTGCGCAAAAAGAGAAGTGTATTTTTGTCAATGTTATACAAATCTCTTTCAAAGGAGCACACGCTTATAACAGAGCTTTCCAAACTATGTGTCACAACATAATAGAGTGTGGCCAATAATCTCAAGGTTTGTTGCGAAATTTAAGTATATTTTTATCTATCTTTCAAAAGATACTTTTCCAGGGTCAGTTGAATTGCTTGGATGACATTATATATTCGGCTTGGCAAACAAACCTCAAATAATGCATTTCAAAAATTTTTATCTTTAAATGCAAAAAGTTTAAAGAACCAAAATTCTTGGTCCTGATGTGGTTCACTTAAGCAGAATCTACAGTATATATCTGAACATATATCTCTCTCTCTCACACACACAATTCACGTATAGAAATGTATCAAACCAACCCACTTGTAAATTGCGAGTACTAAGTTTCATTATTAGATATTCAATCTTGTATTTCTAATGGTCTTCAAGCTTTTTTTCCCTTCCTTTCCTTCTGTTTTAGATATTTTGATCATTTTTTCGGCAGGAGCACTCCACACCAAACAATAGGTCACAGGGTTATTTCATTTCCTTTTTGGTCATATTGGGTTATAACGACCTTCAAACTCTGCCCCTTCTCTCTCTCTCTCTCTCTCTCTCTCTCTCTCTCTCTCTCTCTCTCTCTCTCTCTTTCTCTGGTTGATGATTTAAATACAAACTGTCAAAGGTAAAAAAAAAAGAGAGAAAAATGGAATCTGTATGGATCTTGTTACGGTAACTGCACTCAGCCCGACCCTTAATGTTTTTAACTCCTGTTTTGAAAAAAGAGGTTCCCCTGCCACCCCCTTCCCAGCTAAAATTGTGAGGAAAGGAAAAATGTTTTTTTTTCGTACTGTGCGGATCCAATAGGACTAAAAGTTGGAAATGTTTCATTTATATCATGTGGTTAAGGAGGATTTTTATAAGAGACTGACTTCTAAATTGAAGGGGTCTTGTTTTTTCCATTCCGACCTCTGTTCAGACAATGGAATCTCCTCACTCCAATCCTTGATGTGGTCAACACAACGTCCCAGCCAATCCATCCTTTAGCCCTAATCAGTTCAAGAGAGGAAAAGTAAAATTTCTAAATAAATCTAGCCGCTTTTAGCCATTTGAAAATGGCCAAATTCAATATAGCCGTACCACATAGATCGGCATAATGTTCAACCTTACCTATTCCAAACAATTACTCTAATCTCTTCTTCCCATATTTGATGTTGATAGATCATTTCAAACGATTCATTCTACAGCCTTCTCTAGGTGCAATATGTGAAATCCAGAGGAAGAAACTGAAAAAGAGAGACTCCCTCTTTTCTCACCGATACACCTGGAGGAGGCGGTAGAATGGATCAAGTGCAGTGTCAACAGCAAAAGACGGGAAGAAGAGATTAGATTGTCCAAACAAAAGTTGGGAAAGTTTGAATGTTACAGACTTTTCTCAAAGTTATCGTCAATACATTTAGGGTGTTGTTCTAGTTGAACCTGTTCTCCATCTGATTTGCTGGGTGGTAATTTGTTTTACAACCCAACCTTTAGAATCAGATATCAGAGCTTTTTAACTGCCAGTTTACCTTCTCAGCAATAGAGCAAAGCGTGCAATTGCTACTTTTAACTCTTTTGTAAGAGGAAAATTGAAATCAGAGAATCTGGCTGTTGGTATATATGTGGTTATTAACTAAACTTTGCAGAGTCTGACACAAGGTCAGACGAGAGGTGCATCCCGGAAGAAGGATCAAACACACGACACTAGCAAAAGGGTTGGTAAGAAGTTGTTAACCATTATGATACACTAGACTTCCACATGTGTACAGAGATGTATATTTGTACATCTATGTGTGCGTATATATATATATATATATATATATTGCAATTCAGGGATGCAATATAGGGCAATATCTGATGTATAATAGGTTTATTTTATGTGCTCAATACATTCAACTTTAAATATAAAGTTGGTTTAGAGTAGAGCTTATATACATATATATATATATATATATATATATATATATATATATATAAAATGCATATATTTTCTCAATTTGTAACAAACAAATCAAAACAGATTTTATCTATTGTAGATGTTTAATCACAGTGCTTAATATTCAACCCAGTGAATAGAGCTATTAATATATATAAAATAAATAATGTTCACAAGGACATGAACCCGGTGAATGTAAACATTTTATCCCTCTCACACACATCAATAATCGGCTGTCTATTGTCTCCTGTGGATTCTGTCCTTATATATATATATATATATATATAGATAGATAGATAGATAGATAGATAGATATATGTATATAAATATATATGAAACGAAAGTTTTGATCTTACATCGTGGTACTGGAAGGGATGTTGGATAGTTTATAGCCACACTGAAGAGTTGTAATACAACAAAACAACTGTCTGTGGATGACACAATTATTAATTATCATATATAGATATATGTATATATATCACACACACAGAGACACTAAAAGAGAGAGTAATCACTGAGCTGGTCGTAAGGCTATGGTGATTCGATAATTGCTCAGATTATAGACATAGAATAAGAATTTTACAAACACAAAAATGTATTAGTAGTTGTTTTGAATCAGTCCACTTTATACCAACAACTATCTGTTTAGAAAGTACAGTCTTCTTTAGATTAACCATGAATAGTATGGTGTGTGAAACAAAATTTGCATCTAGGTTTCTTGACCAGAGAATGTCAGCATATTACATACATGTACCTATTTTTTCTGAAATGAAATCTAAGCCAGTATCTTATGAGATTAAAGTATTGATTATCTGACTATCAACAAGCATTCTTCAAAGTTTTCAAGTTCGTACGCATCATGCATACAATTTGCATTAATAGAGCTAAAGTGCTGAAAATTTCAACATTTACTCTTTATTATTTTAACAAAGGACCTTTTTTTTTTGTTATATTCCCTTCCTAAATAGGTTTTTGGTGGCGGTACAGTTTGCAATGTGGGTTTATGCTAAACTGGTTCCCAGTTTGTGTTTTGACTTTTAAGTGATTTATGCCCCCCAAAAAAAGATGAGAGAAGTAACTCATTTATTGATCACCCTTCCTTTGGATGATCACACCCCAAAAATATACTAAAAATTATCAAAAACAAACCAAATGCTGAATTAGGTAACATCAACAGTTGAAACAGAATGAATTGGACAAAAATATTTCAGTAGTCAATAAATGAAACACATTACCTTTTTCACTTTCATCATCATCAGTCTTTTAGTGGCTGTCGTTGGACATTGACTCTCCTCAAGATTTGCCAGATTTCTCTATCATCAGCATCGCAGAGGCAGCATTTCTGAATCAGACTAGCTCATCACACTTTCTTACTTTCTATTAGCCACAATCTCGCATATGATATCTAGAGATCCATGTTGTGAGTCGTGGTGCCCATTGGTTGTCTGACATTCTTACATATCCTGCCCATTGCCATTTGAGTTTTCTAATGGCTTCTACAATATCTTGGACTCCAGTTTTTTCACTAATATACTGTGTTGTCTCATGATCTCTTCATTTGATGTTGAGCATGATCCTCTCCTGTGCACGTTGCATAGTTATTAGTTTGAGGGTGAATCTTTTGGTTTAGTTCAAAGTTTCAGCTCCATAGGTGACTATTGGGAGAATGCATTGGTTGTATACCTTTCTTTTTAGAACTAGGACACTTACTACACATGTTACAAAGTTTTGTCAAAATGCAACCTTCCAGTCTGTGAGCTGTGATGATTTTCAAAAAAAATTATATACATTTCTGTCTTCCTGACAGACTAGCCCCACCCTACCAAACAACATGGTTTCCTCTTCATTTTTGTACAAATTGAGTTCAAGAAGGAGGTGGGAAATTTTCCAAAGAAATAAAAACATTTTCATAGGTATGATTTTTTTTCACTTATTTCATTAGGGTGTTCAAAAAGTAAATACGTATTTTCAATTCACAACCGCAAATGGCATTTTAGAGTCTTCACTGCATCAGGATGCACTTCACAAATGTTTCTCATGGCCTGCATTGCAGTAATGCCCTTCCGGAATTCATACAGTAAGAAATGGCGAATATGTGGCTCTTCAAAGTTTCTATGCTCCATGGAGTTTAACTTTACGTTACCAAATAAACGTACTAAATTCAGACGTCACTTTGTACCATTAAATTCAGGTCTTGTCTTAGTTGGTTGGCTTTTAATTTATAACAGTAGAATACGTAATTACTTTCTGAACAGGAAAATATCTACTTACCTTGTGGACACAAAAATATGTACTTACTCCCTGGACACAAAAATACACACTTACTTTTTGGACACAAAAATAAGTACTCTCTTTCTGAACACGAAGATACATGCTTACTTTCTGAACATGAAGATACGTGCTCACTTTCTGAACACGAAGATACGTGCTCACTTTCTGAACACGAAGATACGTGCTCACTTTCTGAACACAAAATTTCAAACTTACTTTCTGAGTGCAAAAATAGATACTTACTTCCTTATTGCTAAAATACATACATACTTTCTGAACAAGAAAACACATACTTACATTCTAGACACCCTAATATTTTTGATTGTTGCAATAATACATGTTTTTTTATACTTTGTATAATTACATATTAATCTCTATAGATTTCATACTTCTGGGCATGGCTTATTTTACAAGAACAAAAATTACTTCCAAGTTGAAAAGAGTTTTTTTTTTCTTCCTCCACAAAGTTTAGAATTCTCTTTTGTGTCAACAATTTAGTGAAAATACAAAAGAACTCAAATCTTAGAATACATAAATGAAATATGAAACTAAATCCTCCGCCCATCCCCCCCCCACGAATGCTTGCATTCATTCCTGAAGCTTCAATGAAAGTTTATATTATGTGTTACACTTGAAAAGTTGTGGTTTTTTACATCATTGAGAATAATGTGGTAAGTGAAAAATTCACTAATGTATTAGCATTTTTTTGCAGATTAAATGTAAACTGAGACTTGTCTGGTTAGTCACTCAATAGAAACCGTCATGTGACCAACATCTTTTGGTAGCATGGTAGAGATTTAAAAAATTGAAATAGAGGGGATCAATAAATAAGTTACTTCTCTCGCCTTTTGTTGGGCAGTGATCATTAAGAGGGTTTGAATTTTCGAAAAACAAGCATGAATGATGGCACAAACTGGGGGATCAATTCAACAAAGTTACACTGCAATTGAACCCTCTCCCACAAAACCCTATGGGGGGGGGGGTTAAAAAAAATCTGTTTCTTTTTTTTGTTAACACAATAAGGAGTAATTGTAGGAAATTTAAGCTTTCCGGCTTCTTTAGTATGGTCCGCACGCCCTGATATTCACGTAACCAATCAAAACAAGAGGCAAGAGAAGTAATTTAATCATTGATCACCTCTTTTTCAATTTTTTTATTGATCACTCCTAACACAGCATTCTGTCAAAAGATGTTGGTCTAATGATAGTTTCTATGGAGTGACTAACCGGACATGTCCTCCTTAGATTTCAAATATTTCATTCTTTAGTGCTCTTTCATATCAATTTCAGTCTTATATGGACAGACACACAAGTTACAGGCTTTCAAAGTTACTAAGTGCACAAAATCTTGGTGCCCTTGAAAAAGAATGCAGAGTGTTTAAAGGTTAGAGCAATCATTAAAATAGTGTTATTTTAACTTTTATGAAGATTTGCTGACTTGGTTTGCATGCTTGTTATATTGGGAACTGCTCCCAAATATCAAGCAGCCTTCAAAAATTACTTGTTTTCTTCATTTGAACTGTGAATACATTAACACTAATTAGTGACTGCTTACTGTGATCTTCTAAATAAACAAAAACAGGTCTTGTTAGTCATTCAATAGAAACCGTCACAAGACCAATCTTTTTTAGCAGCATGTCTTGGGGATGATCAATCAAAAATTTGGAAAGAGTCATGATCATTGAATAGCTTTTTTCTCTCACTAAAAAAGTCTGAATTTTCAAAAAATGTACAAGAATGCTGCTGGACACTAAGGATCAGTTTAGTAGAATCTTACATTGGGAATTGAACCCACCACCAAAGACCTATTTAAGGGAGGAATTTACAGATAACAAAAATAACATTTTTCTAGACATGAATGGCTTGGTTTTGCAAGTTTAAATTGTTAGGAGGGATCAACACAGCAATAGGACCATAGACAGCGGGACCAATGTGCGGAATAACCCTCCAGCCTGAGCAGTGGAGTTTTAAGGTAAAGTCAGCTATTCTAGACATAATGAGTATCAGACATAATAAGGAGTATGTGTTGAAAATTTCAGACATTAAACTCTATTAGTACAGCCTGGATGCGCAACGCGTAGCCAGCCAGACTAACTTGAAAACTGAAGAAACCTTTTGACAGTTTTGTTTGACGGTTTCAAATATCTTTAAGCTGTGTGCCATGAATCTATCTTCTGTTAGGGTTTTAGGTTAAGCATTCCTCGGTGAGAGTCACTGTTTTGTTTTTTTTTTTATCTTTGTTTTCCTCTGTAAAATTCCGTTTTTCTTGTTCTCAGCTCCCGAACATTTTGGCAGGATTCTCATTCTATTTGGAAGGAATGAAATAACTTCTCACCAAAATTGTGTCATTGCAAAGAAGGAAAAAAAATGGCAAAAATAATTTTCTTTCTGCAAAAGCATGAAAACAACTTTTTTTTTTTATTACCAAATTTGGTGTCCCACAGAAAATAGGAATTCGTAAGAAAAAAAATGATACCATGTTTTACGTGACTTGTTTCTGCGAAGGAAATTTCCAGAGTTTTTTGGATCCTTCATTCCATTTGACTATGCCTTGCTATTAAGAAAGGTCCTGACTCCAAGAAATATTGCCGAATAACAAGTGATGAATGATAAATGTCTATGGACGGACAATGTGGTAGACATCTTTTCTGGACGTATAGATATTTCATAAAACTTGCTTATTTGATACTATAAATAGACTAGCATAAAAATTGCTAAAAGTCACCCCCTCAGTAGCTAAAAATGTCTAGATTTTTTTCCTTTAATTCCAGGTAACTTTATAGCTAAAAATGTTAAGTACACATAAATATTCATATAAAAGCTCTTGCAATGTTAAGCTCCCAATAAATTATTTAATGTTTAAATTTTATCTTAATAAATATATTGATTTAATTAAAGTGAAAAAAAAAATTAATGGCTTTTATTTCCATTTTTGTGTCAATATGTCAATATGTTGTATAATTATACTTTTTGGAGCCTTTGTATGAATTTTTGAAGATACTAAACATTTCAAGAGCCATGTATGAATTTTCGTGTGTACTTAGAATCTTTAGCTATAAAGTTGGCTTGAAATAGAAAAATGAAAGAAATCTAGCCATTTTTAACCATCAAGGTGGATAACTTTTTGCAATTTTCATGCTAGTCTATTTTAGTACCTAATAAGTAAGATTTACTAAAATCAAAAAAAGGTAACAATGAAAAAGACTTGACCATTTTTCATGAGCCATAAGGCTAAAATTTCTCCCTTCTGTACACTTCTGTCTTTATAGTTTTCAACAGTATCAGGACATGAATAATCCATTCTGTGGACAGAGAAAAAAATTTAAAGAGTAAGATTCAAGCCACAAGGGTATTGCAGAATTTATAGTATGGCATGATCACACCGCAAAAAATCATCAATAAACATTTTTCAAGTACAAGTTCTTTTATTGTAATCACTTTGGGACGGGGTCTTTTAGATCAGGATTTCTCAAACTGGGTTCCACAGAACCCTTTGGTCCCTTATATAGTTTTGGTGCCATGGCCCATTTTGAGAGATGAGTCGTTGAGTTTTTAATTAAATATTATATGGTATTGAGGCAAAAAGTCAAAATGTCTCTGTTGTACCAGACTTCAATTGTTGGCTTTCATTAGGAAAGCCAGGCTTAAAGACTAACCTTATGAATATAAATATC
>OY735235.1:3110703-3318203 GCA_963457665.1 Thysanoteuthis rhombus | reverse complement strand
AAATAATTGATTTTCCCACAGAATCAGCATTCAGAAAGAATTCATTAAATTGTTTTGGTTTATGTAGATATATTTTTAGACATGCATCTCTAACGAGAGTTGTCAATCACACTAGATTTAATGTATGTCTTGTTTAGGTAGTATGAAAATTCAACATTTAGCACTATCAAAAGCACATTTTTAGCTATTTTCTAAATCTAGTCATCTTTGGCTATTAGAAAAGGCCATAAAGTGGCTAGCAGTGTGTTTTAGCATTTTTTTATGCTTTTATGAGGATAATTCAGCACAAAAGATTCTTTTGAATTGGCTACTCTGTCTCTGGTACTAATGACCACCACTCACTGCAGACTGGTTGACATACCAAAAGACTCCCACCATCTTGTTGCCTACCCCTCTTTCTGTGAGTTATGTCCCTTGCTAGATCTTCACACAAGATGTTATCTGCTTCCATCGGCTGATATAATTAGTAGAGAGGAACAAAGTACAATTCCAGATTATTCATCATCATCAGTCTTTTATCATCCATCTTTGGACATGCACCTTCCCCTGGATTTGCAAGACCTCTCTATCATGGGCGTCGCCGAGCCAATACTTTCTGAACTTATCCAGCTTGTCATGCCATCTTATATTCTGCCAGACTCGGTTCCGCATTTGATCTCTGAGGATCCGATCCATATTATGAGTTCTGACGTCTATCAGTTACTTGTCATTCTTGCAACATAGCTAGCCAATTGTCATTTGAGTTTCCTAATGGTTTCTACGATGTCTCAGACAACTGTTTTTCCCCTGATATAATGTGCTGTTTAATGGTCTCTCCATGTAAGGTTGAGCAAGATTCTTTCATGTGCATGTTGCATGCTTCTCAGTTTGCAGGTCTGTCTCTTGGTAAGTTTCTATGTTTTAGCTCCATAGGTGACTATCGGGAGAATGCATTGGTTGTACATCCTTCTTTTTAGGACTAATGGGATCTTCTTGTTTTTGAAGGTAAAGCTTGCTTATGTAGTAGTCTACTTCATCCAGCTTGATTTTGATTATTGTGCGTTGATTTCTGACATGTTTGTTGTGTATGATCTTTTGAGCTCCGAATGCTAACACCAGTAATGACAATTCAAAAAAATCATCCAGCTAAATCGACCTGGAAATTACATCGAAGAAGGTCAAAACATGCTTAAGAACACTGTTAACAATTTTATGGCCATTTTAGCAGCTAGAAATAATGGTATATGTTTCTTTAAACTGGCTAAGAAATAGCAAAAAAATTGTCTAAAATTGCTTAAACTTAGGGCTAAAAATAGTACTAGATGTTTCACTTCTGCACTACCATAACAAGAAATAAGCTAAATTTAGTGCAAAAAGGCCTGATTAATTTCAGCTTGTGTAACATTTAAAAACTTCATTTTGATTGTAGAGTGGTATCATTTGACAGCTTCCACAATGGTTATACATGTCATCAAACTTGAGCATTTATGGTCTGACTTTCAGGCCTGTTCAACTCTCAAATTCCAGAACTGCTTGAAACCATTCCTGAGCACAATATAACTCTTCAATGAATAGAACTGAAAATGAAACTCCTTTGTGAATTGAATTTTTTGAAAATTACTTAAAAGTGCAAAAGAACTCTGATCAAAAGTTTTCCCCTTGATTTAACATTTGAATCTTTTTTAATGAATTTAGGAGTTAATCTATTTCAAGAAGATTGTATTTCACATGAAATGCCTCAACACAGAAAACAGTAATAAAACAAAAATTTTATTTTCTATGCATCTACCCATCAACAAATGTGAATCAGTGCAATTGGCTCTGACGTAGAAAATAAATTCAGAGCTACCAATGTTGTTCTTATATTAATGCTCTAATCAGTGTTCTTGTCCTTGAGATGTCACAACAGAAGTTAAGAGAATGAATATACAGATAATCCATTTCATAATTATATATATATATATATATATATATATATATATATATATATATATATATATATATATATGTAAGTAATAACAGCTGCTATATCCATTGTCGATTATGACAGTCTTTGGAGAAAACACTGTAAAAAAAATTTCACATGATTTTTTCATGAAATTTGATTTGAAGCTTATCTTTTCCGTGAAGTTTATTTGGGGATTTTGAAATCGTAACCATGACACAAAATTTAGCTACAAGTGCACCAAACCCTACCACCAAATACAACCCCACCTTCCGTCACCTAAGACGAGCCAGAAGCTGCACTTAGCTCTATGAGCTTGTGTTGAGAATCTTGGGCAAGCAGTGGATCATTTTCTGAAAACAGGAACTATGACAATATTTAGCTACAAATGCACTAAACCCAACAACCAAATATGCATTCCATCATCTCAGATGAGCCAGGAACTGTGGTAGGCAGAAGTGTTCAGTTCTCTGAGTCATGTTGTAAATCCCATGTAAGCAGCAGATCACTTTCAGAAATCAGGAAATTCAGATCCCCACAAAAGATCCCGCCCATCAGTTACAAAGGCTGGTGGTCAAGGAGGGAGGTCCAGAAATGAAGGTGGAATGCTCAGAGCTGAGGGTAATAAACAGTCTGGCGTCTCCACTTTCTACTTCCTTCCTTTCAGAATTTATCTACAGATTAGAAGAAATGGCAGATGATACTCTTATCGAGCTGAACAAGAATTCTTCCATACGTATTTTGCCATCCACAGCGCAAATAATTCCTTCTCCATTTTGCCTCTGTGAAACCCCAGTTTAAGCACCACACACATTGAATACAGAAAAGTAGCTGACAAGGGGAGGGGTGCTATTTGTAAACGCCCCTTCCCTCCAGGTCCCCAATGGATGAAAGGCCCCCAAAAGCTCTATCAACTATAGTTCACCTTCTGCATTTCTACTGACATTATACAATAACAAGCATTTAAGTATAGACACAATGTGTCCAAAAAGAAACTGAACTTTTTCAGAAACAAATTTATTGCTTTACCGACAATTCTATGAGATTAGTCCCCTTCAAAACAGTTCTCTTGGGCTGTCAATACATAATTCCGAGCATTTTACCCAAAGCTGTCAATTTTTCAATTACGAAAATCATTTTCAAATTTGAAAAGTTTTTCGAAAAAACATCTCAATTTATCTCGAGGCATTTTTTAAAGTTTAAATACTGTCAACACTGGACTCAAAACAAAAAACATCTAAATTGGCAACCCTGATTTTGCCAAATCCCCACCAGTGTCACAAAGGCATCAGAAATATCCTTCCAAACCTCCCATTATAGTGCAATGAGGAGGTGCTGAGACAACCCCCAGGACATTATATACATTTTTTGTGGCCACACAAACAAAATCTGAGTTAGTTTTCGATTTCTGTAAGCAAACGTTGTTTATTGGTACCATCAAGAATTTTGAAAAGAATTGATAAAAATCGTAAACAGTCAAAATAGGTTCCTTCAGTTTTCAGGTCAGTCTGGCTGGCTGGCTAGTTATGTATGTATGTATGTAACAAAGGAGTCAGAGGGTTAAAAATTTAAGCATTTACTACTTGATGTATCTATAAAAAAAAAGTTTTTTTAAATTTTCTTGAATCTCTCCCCTAAATAGGTTTTTAGTGGGTGGCTCAGTTTGCAATATACGTTTATGCTAAATTTGTCTCTAATTTGTGCCTGCTTGTTTTAAGGAAAATCAAACATTTTAGTGATTACTTCCAAATAAGAGACAAGAGGTGTAACTTATTTATTGACCACACCTCATTCCAATGATGTCCAAATTGAAATTTTAAGCAGGAGGGGGGGGAGATGTCCAAATTGATAAAAAGATTTTTACTAATAAATACATTGTTTTTGTTCATTTGTTGATCACCGAAAACATGAGTTCATGCGGGTCATATGTCACAGCCCATGTCACAGCCCATTGCAGCAACCAGGGACCTGAGGCCGGCAGTTCCACTTGGAGACTTCAGAACCAGGTATTGGGACAAGATGAGCATCAGGGTCTGCCTCAAACTGCACACACTGGCATCAGTGGCCCCAGCGTCAACTTTTTTTTTTTTTTTAAAGGTAGGACCTTATTTTGGCGCTGCCTGATCTTATGTGCTTCAAGTTGACCAATAACTTGTGCGAGAGGATATCAGGAAGGTTCAGCAACATGCAGATGACATGAATACATGGGAAAGTGTAGATCAAATAAGTAGACGGAAAAGTAGACAAATTTCAAAGAACAAAAACAAGGAAGAAATATGCAATCCAACATTTTTCCCTAACATTTGAGTTGTGGCTTTTTAGCACGAGAATTAAGAAAAGGGTAAAATTTTAAAAGACAATCCAAGAAATTTAATGGAACAATTTATCAAGAATAAGACAGACAACATCTTACTTATATGAGAATAAAAACGAACAAAATAAAACATTTTTGCTTTTAAGGTCAATCTATGATTATTTGAGTTTTTTTTATGAATAAAATTTCTCTAACAACATATTTTTAAAAAAATTAATTATACTTCGCAGCAGCAAGGGAAAGGCCCAGACTGTTTGGAAACCCTGGATCTGTACTTTTAATGTACGGACTGGCTCAACTCATTCCCAAGCAATACAAGCCATGTAGAAATTACTCTCCTCAGCAATCTGAATAACATTATTTACATACGTTTGCTCTTCAATTCCCACCATGCTCATTTAATGGTTTCTTAAATTCACATCTTAAAGTATGATTGTGTATAAAAGGCTTGAGATGTTGAAAAGAGAGACCCACACCACCTGTCCCAGGAGATGCCAGGTGCTGGATTTAACCTGTTAGTGTTTCAATCCAGCTTTAACAGTTGAATATTTGCCAAAAACTCCAAATATACTCAGAGAATTGTTGGCATTTCAATGTTTTCAGGTTGTACTGTAGAAACACAGGGCAATGTTATCTCTCTTTTGCTGAAAGAGCAGAGTGAAACAGTTTTGTTGATGGCTGCTTTTATAATGGTATTATCTACCTAGACATAGCATGATATGGCCATCTACCATATGAGTGTGTGATCTAATGGAGTTAATTTGTATCTTCCTTTATCATCTTTACAGCTGAAACTCATAGAACTTGCACTGTGGATTTTACAAGTAGGTAAATGAATTACAAATGTATACAGATATGATTTTGTTCTCATTTTGAGCATATCCAAGTGTGAGGAGTTCCACTTATTTACAAGCACACTGCCCATAAAAAATGACAAGATCATTTACACATTAGGATCAAATTGACATTCCCCAGAACTTCTGCCAAGGATTAGAGTCAAACATCTGTGCACTCTGTCTGAGATCAAAATGTCACTCTCTAGCATTTCTACTTGGATCAGAGTGTAGTTTCTGTGCACTCATTGAAAAGCATTACACAAAAAATGTATATATATATATATATATATATATATATATATATATATATATATATATATATATATATATATATATATATATATATGCACATATAGTCTAGAAAGCTTGACTGTTTTAAACATTGATATATTGAAAAAAAGAATTTCCAAAATTTGTCATTTCAGTCAAGTATTTCCCAATATCAGTTGATTATATATATATATATATATATATATATATATATATATATATATATATATATATATATACACACACATACAGTGGCACCACTTCACAAGAGGTTCCAATAATCAAAAAGAAATTCTCTTGGAGAAATATTTTCAGTCAGAGAGATTAAAAAAACTAGAAAGTTTCATAAAATTATCCAGAATCATCTAAATTCTTATTTACATGATTATTTGTACTTATACATTATTTAGGAAGTACTTATTACATTAAAAATTATTTACAATATCATTACAATCATCATTGAGGTTTTAGGGGTCCAAAATTTTTACTTGCAATCAATTACTAAAATCCCATTGGTTTAATCATTCACTTAACAAATCTTTATTCAACAAGGTGTTTTGTGGAATGAATTGTCTTTGTTAAGAGAGATACCATAGTGTGTGTATATATGTATTGAGGAAAGTATCTCACAAAAAATAGATAATCAATACTTGATGAACAAAAAAGAGTAGACTTTATATGTGTTGTTGCACCTACTTCTATAGAAAGATACAATCAAAAGAATGACTTTTCAACTCCAGTTCTCAATCTATGTTGTTTGTTTACAATAACTTCTCAACAGACAGACTTGCCTTTGTAGTAGGAACAATAGACCAGAAGAGGTCAAGGTTTCCATCAGATTTCAGAGATCATTGACTGTATCAAAATTTAAAATCTGACAGTGGTCACTCGATTGAAACCGTCATGTGACCAACATCTTTTGGCAGCATACCATGTTGGAGGTGATGAGAAGAAAAATAAGAAAAAGGGGAGATCAATAAATGAGTTACTTCTCTACAAAGTCTGGATTTTCAAAAAAAAAAAACAAGCATGAACATCACCTGATATAAACTAATTGACCAATTTAATATAAAATTGAATTATAAATTGAATCCTTTCAAAAAAAAATTAAAGATGGGGGTATTTTTTTTTCGAAAAGGAATTTTTTTCTAGATATAAAGAGTAAATGTTCTATTTCTCAGCCCTCTAGCTCTATTTGTGCAGCATTTATGCATGGCCTGCATATATATATATATATATATATACATATATATATATATATATATATATATAAATAGTAGAATGTGGATTCGCTACACAAACTAGCTCATGTTTCTGCCCTCTCCAGGCCTCATTATTATGCTATACTGCTAGCCTGATCTGTACCATGTATATATATATATATATATATATGTATGTATGTGTATGCATATATAGAGAGAGAGACTGATGGATAGCCAGCCAGAAGTACTTTGAAACTGGATAAATCTATGTTGACAGTTTCCAAAAACTAATACTGATTTCTAAGCAGAGCAATAACTCAAGCCTTTATACAAGACTTGTAAACAACATGATAACCTTCCAGTATAGCTTGAGAGAAGTTTATAAAATACTCTATATTTAACCATTACAGATAACTTATTCCTTTGATAGCAAAGCCGAGTGCACACATGAAGCAGCAGACATTCTCAACAGTGGCCATATAGCCAGTCAAATGGCCCTAACATGTTTTAAAGGGGCCGCAGACTGAAGTGATAATAAATGAATTTCTGTCTACCTGTTCATGTCATATCCCCGTTTAACAGGGGGCCCTGGATCCAGATAATAGTGCGGGAGTAGGGGGGCAAGTTGAAAAAAATTATTGAAAACTAAGAACAATGCAATGCGCACATAAGAGAATTACACTCAACTTTGCATGGAGAGATCACAAGACAGCACAGTATATCAGAGAAAAGACAGGATTCTAAGATAGCATAGAAACCGTTAGAAAACTCAAATGGCAATTGGCTGGACTTGTTGCCAGAATGGCAGACAACCACTGGACATCCCAACTCACTGACTCCACTATGCCCATGATACCAAGGTTTGGCGAATCTTGGGGAAGGTCAATGTCCAACAATGGACGCTAAAAGGATGATGATGATATACAAACTAATTGTAATAGCAAAGATGTGTGAAAAATTCAGCTATGATGCTGAAATAAATAGAGACTGACCCTCAAACTGAGAATCAAGCAACGTGCACATGAAAGAATCATGCTCAACGTCACATAGAGAGATCACAAGATAGTACAATATATTAGGGAAAAATTAAGAGTCTGAGACATCATAGAATCCATCAGAAAACTCAAATGGTAATGGGCTGGTCATGTTGCAAGAAAGGCAGACAACCAGTGGATATCACGACTCACAACAAGGATTCCTAGAGATTGCATGCAAAACCAAGGCCAGCAGAATTCAAGATGGAGAGACAAGCTAGACAATTTCAGAAGGTACCAGTTCCGCAACGCCTATGATAGAAAAGTCTGGTGAATCCTGGGAAGGTCTATGTCCAATGACAGACAATAAAAAACTGATTATGATGATGATGATGAAAAGGTTAACTCATTGAGCCTAGGGTACCCCCAATCATACAATGGGGGCAATCAATTAATTTTAAAAAAGAGTGCTTTGGTACTGGAATCTCAAAAAAAGAACTATTAGATTTTATTTACAAATTGGGATCATATTCACAAAAGGCACCCCAAATTTTACTCAAACCAACAGATCAAACTTGAGCTGACACCATATGAGTCACATGGCATGCCAACAATCTACTGCAACAGAAGAATAAACAAATTAATTCCACCTGTTATTCTATTTCAATCCAACTTTGTGAAAACTCTTGAGTGACAAATCTAAATGATAGAATATAGAAAGAAGCAACTTTTTATAGATAAGGAAAAGATTGCCATTTTCATGTCTTACCTACTCTTGTATAGTGGTCACATAGTATAAAATAATTTTCAAGTGGTGTTTCAGGCTTAAATCAATTCTTTTTAAACATCAAAGGTTTTGAATAGTTGTAGCTAGAGAAAGACTAACACCTTACCGAAGGCAAGAACATGACACTACTTGAGTATTTTTTTTCCAATTCATTATCATCAGTCTTTCAGCATCCGTCATTGGACATAGACCCTCCCCAGGATTCGCCACACTTCTCTATCATGGGTGTCGGGGAGCCAGTACTTTCTGAATTTGTCTAGCTCATCTCTCCATCTAATATTCTACCAGCCTCGGTTGCGCATGTGATCTTGGGGGATCCATCTTGTGAGTCGCAATATCCATCGGTTGTCCGCCATTCTTGCAACATGGCCAGCCCACTGCCATTTGAGATTTTTAATGGATTGTCCCTGACTCTTATATTTTCCCAGATGTATTGTGCTGTCTTGTGGTCTCTCCATGTGAGGCCAAGCATATTTTTTTTTTTTTTTTCAATTGGATATCATCAAATCAGCAAACGCACACACACACACCTAACCAAATAGAGTGAACAGGTAGAGAAAAAGTTCACTTAACATTGTGATGTCAGTTTATAACTGGCAAAACTCCAGTATGTGTTTTGCACTCTTCTCAGGGAACTGACCAACAGCTACAATTTTTTTAAAAAGGTCAGATGATACCATTATCAGACAACATGAGAAGTATCTTTTCAATCCAGCTGGGGTTTAAAATAAACCCCTTCTTGCCTTTTGTAAGTTCGTACAAACGCCACACACACACAATGGAGAAAACAAAGAAAACGCAGGACATGAACCATATGAAACTACCTAATCTTCTCGTTTCGAACAGACGATGATCAAGAAGATACCGTCTATAGTTTAGAGAAGGGTTATTAAAATTCAAAGAGTTTTTCAGCCGAATGAACTACCCACTGTTTGTATTGTTAACACACCATTTCAGCCGATCCATTCTCTGGCCTTCAAGGAGACAGCCCACATCAACATGTCGACTGGGTGTGTAGGTCAAACAAATGCAGACTTCAACCCAATGTGGCTTCCACTACTTAACAGGGACAAGGAACAGAAATCCAGGCCTAAAGAGGAAAGGAAATGTAGCATTGCTACCAATGGAAAAGTCATTTTTACCATCGTCACATTCAAATAGTGCACCTGAAGAAGGCCGTAGAATGGATCAACCAAAATTTCAGCACTGTCCACAAGAAGTTCAATCATCCAAAAAGACAGTTATCAAGTCTCTCACTCCTTTTACTAATCAGCGTCATAAAAAGACTGACACAGAAATTACTATTTCAGTGATTTTTAAATTTTGTACCATCAAAACACTTTTCAATTCAATTTTCTTCAGAAACAAGAATTTTCTTGATCCTATCAATACTGTACATTTTTATTTCATGTGTACCAACACCAACCTGACTATAAATCTTTCTCCAACAACTTTCTCTTATTCAGATCCTACTAAATTGTGTTGGGAGCCATAGTGTCCTGCCCCAACCCTGGCTTATTCCCCACCTTCTTTAATTGGGATAAATTTCCTAACCTTCCAGCTTATTTCAACAACCCTCTCCCTGCTGATTAAGTTGATAAAATCTCCAACCCTACTGCTTATTCTGACCCCGCCTGCAAACACACACAGCAATTAAGCATCTAAGAATAGCTTTCTACAGGCTGGACCTTGAAAATCAAGAAAGCTTCATATTAGAACAAAACCCTCATCATGGCTGAAATAGTCACATCTTTCCCACCAGCGCCAGAGGTCAGTGTTCAACCCCAGATAAAAAGTTTTCATTGCATATAACCTCTAATCTATCCAATTGGAGCAAAGAATCCTTTTATACTGTTTAACTGCTTTTCCCTGATTTCCTATCATTCAACACAGTTTTATCATTTTTCAAGTTCTGGCGAAATTTCCCCAAAAAATATATTCTCCAACCAGCACTGTTTGTAGTTTGGGAATTAGAAAACTTTATTCTTGTATGCACAATTGTATTTTGCGAACAAAATTATATAAATACAAAGACTGTCATAATTTCAAAGACTATCAAGTTGTAAACAATGAAGATGTAGAGTTGAATTTGTTAAAGTCAGTTTCTTATAACTATCTCTGCTTTTATACCATTGCTTTAGATTTTATTTCATGAAGATCCTCATTACTCTTCAATGAAATGAGATATGAATGTCTGTTTGTGCTCATTTTATCATTTATTTTCTATTTGTTCCCCTTTCCAATGGTGTATAATATACGGAGCTTTGAAACATTTTTCAAAATTTTAATCAAGTGAACTATGACGTCATAATTGGTATATAATCAGCAAAGAAATTAATTTGGACACCAAATACCCACGCAATTTCATAGGAAAGCTCTCTAAATGTGCGGCTGGCCAACAAAAATTTCCTTTACATTTTGAGCGGTTTCTGGGAGGAGAAGATGAGGATCGCATTGCTGTCAAATACAGTATTGATTTTTCTAGGCAGGCAGGCTTAAGAAAATCGGTGCAATACAATCTTCCTTCAATTTTGCATTTTGCTTTTCAAGATAAGATCAATAGATATCAGAACAAAAGCAAGGAATAAAGCGTCAGAGAAGGCATTCAGGCTGACACTTTACAAAAGACTGATCCCAGTGACTCAGTGGTAGAGTACTTGTCTCTGGTTTGGTAAGCCATGGTTCAATCCATAGCCAAGTCATATCAAAGACTTTTAAAATGGTACACAATGTCTCTCCACTAAGCACTCAGCACAAGGACAATGATTGAGTGATCTCTCCTTGAGGCTATTGGATATGCCAGTTCTCGTAAAATCATCAAAGTTGAGCAATGTTAATCCTGGATAGTATCAAGATGGGTGACCACTGGGGAATACTAGGAGCTGTAGACAGAATGAAGCTTCAACAGGCCTGACAAGCCAGGGGAGGGTCTTACTAACAATTGCCAACATGTACCTGACCCCGCTGCACCCTCAATGATAAAATTTATTAATTATTTGGAGCTGGTTAACAATATAATCAGTTAACAAGATATTTTGCTGATAAGACATCATGTATTGACAGGTCCTGTAATTTAGTATAAATTTGCATTATAAATAGAAGTGCCAGTGTCTGATCAGCTAACAGCACAGAAAATGGACTGGATGAGTCAAGTTCAAACTCTGACTGAGACTAGCACTGATACACTTGGGAAAGGCATGAATCCAACCTCTCCCCACCCCAGCTATGGGTGAAATAGCATACAGCAAAGTGAGTGACACCACTTTAGGGTGTTTGTCACCTTCAAGTCTATTTTCACATGTTGCTAAAACCTCCGAAACCTCTGAGATGAGGAGAATATAAATGTGAATCCTGGGTGGGGATGGCTGTTGCCATGGTTAGTTTAAGGGCACTTACTTTACTTACATTGTAAATTAATTTCCCAACCTCCACTAAAAACCAAGGGATTTTCAAGAAAAAAAAAGTTTTTTCCAGACATAATGAGTAAATGTTTAAATTTTCAGTCTTTTAGCTACATTGGTATGTCCTGTATGCATGATTCATACTTAGCCAGCCAGACCCATCTGCAAACTGAAGAAACCCGTATTGGTAGTTTTGGTTTCTAATAGCGATGAAGAGAGTGTAAATAATGATTTTTCTAAAGCAACTAATTGTATAACTCAAGCATGGACAACCTTTTTGATCTAGACGGCCACATTCACTTCAAAGATGTTGATCATATCACAGAAAGTGTACTTAATTTCTGTTTTAGACAAATATATGGATTAAAATCATTATGTGATAGATTTGTGAAGCCAAAACAATATTTATTTTACAATATAAATTGTAAAATTGACTTTCAGAGAAAAGTTACATTAAGATTTCAAATACATCCCTAGATTGGCTCGTCAAAAAAGGTTGCTACTGCAAAAAAAAAAAAAAATGTTCCCACGGGCCAAATTTGGCCTTCAGACCTATTGTTACCCATATGTGGCATAAAGGAAGTTCAGAGAAAAAAGTGACATTTTTCAATGGGAAAAAAAAATTTCACTTGGGGTGCAGTAAGAGTTTTGAAAATATCCCAGTTCCAAGTGGATAATAAAAATTCTAAACCAACAATCAAAGCCGATATTAGAAGATGATAAAATAACAGCGCCAACTATGAAAAAAGGCAGATGTGACCAAATACAATGATCAAGTTTCACTTGAAAAGAGAAAAATGCCCTACACTAACAGTTCACAGTCTGTGTCGGAGAACTTCCGATCTAATTTTGGTTGGCACCCTACATTCATCAGTTTCTAATCAAGAAATGTTGAACAAAGGCATTCTTGATTCCAACATTGCACACATGGGGTCAAGGTCAATGCAAATTAATCTTAGTGGAAAATTCTGCTTACAAGTGAAGCCCAAATATGTACCAAGATAGTCCACCAATTAACAAAACTGGCCAACTGATAAAGCGAAAGCCCTAAACACAGTGTCCTCTTTCAAACTATTTTGTCAGATAAGCTTACTTTTAGCTGCTTAATTGCACCCCTCCCCCATTCATTTGAAAGAAAAAAATTTCCAACTCCACCCTCCAGCCCTTGCTCCAATTAGTTTAACCAAATTTAACTATATACATGAATTTCAGTGATAATCTTAGTGAATGAAAGAATTTTCTCATTACTGTCAATACTGTACGTTTTCACTTCCCATGTGTCTGTTCCACCACAATTCTATTTTGGATCCTACTAAATTGTGTCGATTATCATAGTTTGCTAGCCCCCTCGCAGCTTATTCCACCCCATTTCACCCCCACTTCTTAAATTGTGACAGATTTTCCACCCTCACTGCTTATTCTGAACCCTGCATACACAGCAATTAAGCACCTAAGCTGGGGGGGGGGGGGTAATATAAATAGTTCGGAGATTGGTAACTGGTTTAATAGTCCTAGTAGTACCAATATTACAAGTGATGTTAAACGTTCTATGAGTCATTATTGGTATAAAAGAGGTTAGTAGTCAAAATTAGTATCTTAACTTTTTATTGCCTTTTTACCAACATTCTAGAGTAAGTCCTACTAATTCATTAAGGGGAATTATGTTTCAGGTAAATTAATTAGGTACATTGCTAAACATTATTAGAAGCCGTCAACCAAAACTGTCAATATCGACAAAAGTTTCCTTCAGTTTTTAAGTTGGTCTAACTATGTATGTACAAATCGCACACAACACAGATATATCAAAGGAGCTAAATGGCTGGAAATTTATACATTTAATCCTCATTATGTCTAGAAAAAAACTTCTTTTTTTAAATTGCCCTCCAAAATAGGTATTTAGTAGCGGTTTAATTTACAATGTAAGTTTATCCTAAACTGGTCCCTTAGTTTGTGCCCAGCATTGTTCACGCTTGTTTATTGAAAATTCGGACTTTTTTTCATGATCACCCCCTTAATTAGTGATCAGAGGACAGCAAAGAATTTTAAGGAAATGTCAGGAGCCTGAGTTATCATAGAGTCCATTAGAAAACTACAATGGTGGTGGGCTGGTCATGTTGCAAGAATGTCAGACAACCACTGGACATCATGGCTCACAACCTGGATCTCCAGAGATAATAAGCAAAACTGTGGCTGACTGGAAATAAGATTGTGTGATGAAAGTACTTGCTCTGCAATGCCCATGATAGAGAGGTCTGGTGAATCTTGGGGGTAGTCTATGTCCAACAACAGACACTATGACGATGATGATGCTCAACCAAAGGAGAGAGAAGTAACCTTTTCATTGCTCACCCTTTTTTCCAATCTTTTGATTTTTGTTGGGGGTGATCAATCAAAAAATTAAAAATAGGAGGAAATGAATAATTCACTTGTCTTATCTTTTATTGGGAGGTGATCACTAAAAAAGTCTGAATTTTCAAAAAAAAGTTTGAATTAAAAAAATCTTATACGATTTAGAAGCTTTTTTTCAAGAGGTAACTAATCCCATAATACATTGCAAGCCGGTTGATGAAGGAAAAATGGCAGCCAATCACAACTTCAAAATCAAGAAATATATCTTATCATCAGAATCTTTATCTCATAATAAGAAAAAAGATTGGAGAAAATTTTTGTGAATAAACAAAGCGTCTGCTGCAATAATTTGGCAGGAGTAGCAATCAAGAAATTTGTGAAAAACTTCAACATGTGAACTACTTATAAATGATTGAATTTTTTCCATGTTTTCATTTCAATTACAAAATAACACTACATGTTTGAAAGACCAGTTTGACTACAGGCCCCAAAATGGACACAGTAAAAAGGGGAATGTTCCATTATGACAAAAGTTTACCACAAAGAATTACGATGAGGGGACACATCTGTTAATAGTGAGGAAATTTGAGTAGATTGAAGCTTTGATCCGATTTCAAGGGCAGCGTTTCTTGTTTTTATAGAGCATTCTGTTGCAATGAATCGCCACAAGTTTTTCCTCTTCTCAAGGAATCCCTTTTTCAGTCAAATGTACTTCCTGTCTTTAGTCCTGGATATGAACTCCCAGGATTGCCAAACCCTAAACCAGATTCTCTTTGAGAAAACTTATCAGCTTAAATTTTGGCCATGATTAAAAAAATACTTTTTTTTTCTTGAAACAGGAAGAGTAAAAGGAATAACAGACAAACCCTTTTATCTCTCTCTCCCTCTCCACACCCATTATATATATATTCTATATTTCTGGCATCAGAAAGGATGTTTTCTTAATAATATTTTTACTGATGTTATAAAAAAGAAAATATTTGGCTTCAATACTGAGGTACTTGGTTCTAAAGAATTATCCCACACAGTTTGGATGATAAGCTCTAATATATAAAGACTACTCACTACCCATGTGAAAATTCATGGATATATTTGAATTTATGCTTGAGATGATTTTATTAAAACAAAAACTATGTACATATTTTTTTCTAGAAAACTTTACATTGGATTCACTATGACAAACCCGTTCATTTACCATTTCTCTCTCTCTGAGGATGACCCAACAGCCAAAAACCAGTTAGGAAATATGTTTAAAAGAACTCAATCCTGTTCATTCATATCTATATTCAACATGTTTTTGCTTTTCTTTTTTCAGTTTGTACTTAGTTATATCAATTTGTACAGCAATACCTTAATGGTACTAATTCAAATTGTTATATATATATATATATATATACATATATATATATATATATATATATATATATATATATATATATATATTGGAGGATATTTTGCGTTTGATCTATCCATGTTTCTGTTGAGTTCGAGTGGTTCCTTCACATTCTTTTACTCCAAGATTTAATAGTTCATAATATCAAGGCTGTTTATAGTGTAAATAAATGTTTACATCTCATCAGTTTCATCTGAGGGCCTATAATAAAAAGTGACTGCACTTGCTCAAGTGGAAAAGCCCATTGTTTGACATGGTGGGAGGAGATTTTTATTAGCAAATTTTGTAGAAGTTCATAGTGAACTTTTGTAGATATCGTGTGGACAGCCATTTTCATTGTTCCAAACACTTCTTATAAGGAAAGGGTTGAAAGTCATGGCAACTACCCCTTAGCTACCAGTCTACATTGGTTATCATGCCAAACTGAGAAATAGAGACGTCTAGCATTTTGAAAAAAAAACATAACTAGAATTTGCCCACCCAGATGAAACCCACAGGCGGCCAGGCTTATGAACTAAACGTACAAATTCACTTAAGACCTGCAAACCTTGTGAGACATTATGGTGCATTAACTCATATGAGAAGAAAATTCTCAGGCATTTCATAAAGAGATAATTTCAGTACCTGATCTGTCCTGAAAAGCAATTTTAGCCAATCTTGGACACATGATTTTCAAGATTTTCTAAGGGAGTATGCAGACTCCCCTAGAAGCCCTTCCCCCTACTGAATTTTTCTCCTTACACTTGAAAAAAATCCGGATTAGGGCAGAGTAGACAAGATTTTCACTCATTGCTGACATTGAAGCTTAACAGGTCTGGACCTGATATTCGAAACTCGACTCAATCTGTCCAACTCCAATCTTTCGTAACTAGCTGTGCTTATACACAACAGCCTGTTGCATTGGTACTTGGTGTGAGGTGTTATTCCTAAGCGTCATTTCCTAGCATAGGATGACTAGCCAGGGACAGAGAAACACAGAAATAAGTAGAAAAAAGTCACACTGTTCATTAAGACTAAAGATAAGACTATTCAGATAAAATATATAGCAAGTAAAATTTTCTGCACATATTTGTGCTTGTATCTGGCTTTCGGTTTGAGAGTTCTGCCATTTGTCTTTTTTCAAAAGTTTTCGTTTTATTGGGCTATTTTTTGTAAGTTGTGTGTCATAGTCTAATTCATTTTTAAAGCTTTTCCCTGTTTTAGCTTCCATCATTCCTGGATCTTAATCTATTTATTTCAGTTGTTGACAACTATCTGTGAGAAGAATCCACTGCTTGGATTTTTCTACAATGTTCTTTATATAGATATATTTTTTTCTAAATTTTATCTATTTTGAAGAAATTTTCGGCTGGGATGTTGTCAAAGCCTTTTATTATCATTTCAAATGTTTGTACCATGTCTCCCCGAGTTCTCTATCCTTCTTGTTCATTGTATTGTCTACTTTACTTTTTTGATTTATAAGTATGTGTATTGCTGTTATTTTACATTCATTAATAGGAATTTAGAATGATGCCTGCATTGCAGTATCGTTTCATTTTTTCTTTTCAGTAAATGTTCCTTGGGTTTTTTTGTGATTCTGGTAAAGTTTAAAATCTCAAATTTTCTCTTTAGGCAGAGGTAGCAAGAATTTTCTAAATTTTGGCATGTATTAGACTGTCTAAGAATTTTCCACTTAACAGTTGGCTAATAGTTCATTTGACTAATTTCAAAACATATAACAATAAATAACAGCAATACACACACCAATAAATCAAAAAAGTAAAGCAGACAATTCAGCTCCCATATCCATCATCCCTAAAACTTCCTATCACCATTTTCTACCTTCAAACATGCCCAAACACATTATGAATTAAAAATTAAGATTAATACTATCCACTAGAGCTACAGAGGATATCAACAGGGGCAATAAAACCCAATGCCAAAATACCAAGGTCAAGATAAGAACTACTCCCAGATTACTGCTAAGCAACCTTACAGAGATGACCCCTAGATCTAGTTCACACCCCTTGACAAAATAAATATCCCCATACCACTCACTACCATACTCACATCATTCTCACCAAATTCCCAGAAACTAGAATCAAAAAATCAGAGACAATCATTCACTTGATGAGGCCCAGAAAGGGCAGAAACATGAGCTAGTTTGTGTAGCGAATCCACATTCCACAATATATATATATAAATATATATATATGTATGTATGTATGTATGTGATGATTGTGGATACAATTATCACATTCTATTGGACATAAACTGTCCAATTTATGGATATATACACAGTCAGCAAAATGGGAACACACACACACACATATATATATATATATATATATATATATATATATATATATATATATATATATATATATATATATATATATATATATATATATATTCATGCCTATGAGTAGAGTGATGGGCAATTCAAGTGTGCTATTTTGGACTCCCACTTACCAAGAGTGCTGTTAGCTCTGATAGAAGAGTACAGTTGAAATAAGACTACTTCCTGATTACTGCACAACACTCATTTCTTTATTCATTTATGTGATCAGCTGTTCGATTTGCTACTCAGTTAACACTGGTGCCTTTCTATCAATGTTTCTTAATAAAATGTCTCTACAATTATCACATTCTGTCCAATTTAATGATATATATGTAGATATATGATTAATAATAATGTCATCCACAGACACTTGCTTTTTCGTATCACGACTCTTCAATGTGGCTGTAGACTCAATATCCACCCAGTGCTGCCAGGCGGTATCGAAAGCTTCGCTCCAGACCCGGAGTCCAATATTCTACCATTGCCCTATGCAGAACAGGGCGGTCAATAGGGCTGAATTTAGCAATATCTTATCTACACATAATTCGCCATCTACCAAAGTGCTCAATTTAAGAGTTAAAAGAGCATTGCATATTTGCTTTTACATATTATATATATATATATATATATATATATATATATATATATATATATATATACTAGCAGAGATACCCTGTGCTTCTCTGAGAGAGCAGAACTTCAAAATAGACAACACATTGGAAACTCTAGGATGGCAAACCTTCGGCAGAGCAAGCTCAACCTTCAAGAACAAGATGATCCCAATAATCCTGAAAAAAAGAGTATACAACCAATGCACTAAAGTCACTTATGGAGCTGAAACATGGAACCTAACCAAGAGACAGACTCGCACACCGAGAAGCATGCAATGCGCACATGGGAGAATCATGCTCAACCTTACATGGAGAAATCACAAGACAGCACAGTATATCAGGGAGAAAACGGGAGATCTAGACATCAGAGAATCTACTAGAACACTTAAATGGCAATGGGCTGGTCATGTTGCAAGAATGGCAGACAACCGATAGACATCACGACTCACAACATGGATCCCCAGAGATCACATGTGAGATTGAGGCCGGCAAAATACAAGATAGAGAGATGAATTAGACAAATTCAGAAAATACTGGCTCTGCAACGTCCATGATAGAGAAATGTGGCAGATCCTGGGGAAGGTCTGTGTCCAACGACGAACAAAAAAAGACTGATGATGATGATGATGGACACAACAAATGGAAAAAATATCATTCACGCATTAGACCTGAATCTTTACTTCTAATCTGTTTACTCATTGTCATAGATCGGTGTCTCTACATTATGATTTTTTAAAAATCAATCAAAAATCAAGATGAGTGTCAATAGTTGAAAAAAATTGATAATAATCGTTTACGACACTCCATTGATATTGTTCATTTCTTCAAATTTCATTCTTGGATGAAGTATTGCAACATTATCAGCTTTCACCTTCATCTTAATTTCAGCTGCTTTTTATCACAACTTTGACTCAGACCATAAATCGATGGCAACAATTACACAGTGTAATCAGAAAATAAAAACTCACACCCTCTAGCCAGAGGGTGTCCAGTATAAACCCGGCCGCTTTTAACCATTCAGCAAAGAGGACTTTGTAGTTAAGCAGAAGCTGATTTTACACCTTAAACCCAACTCCTTACAACTGATATTCCATGTTGTTGTTGACAATTGAGACCTAGATGTCTTTTAATACAATGATATTGTCAATATCAATTTTTTTTTTCTCTTTGGTTGGAGTATTGCAACATAATTATCAATTCTTGACTATCACTTTTTATCACAACTTTGAATCAGACCATAATTAGGATGAAGATAAAAACTAGTCAAAATTAATAATTATTTACAATACTTCAATACAAAAAAACCAACAGGATAATGTAATGACCTTCAATTTTGCAACAGACTCCTTGTGGAGCATTGGGCCACATTGCAACTTCAGTAGAAGGTAGGTTTTACAAGGTGGAGTTACTAGCCCCATGCACATAATGGACTGCCTTACAGAGATTAAGGGCTCCAATTGCCCTGTTATTTATCCAAATCTGGGGCTGAGATTGATTTATGCCTTTCCTAAGGGTATTAGTGAAAAATGAACATAAGCAACCTAGGCTGAAACTCGAACTCAACACAAAAATTTTGTTTTTTTCTGCTGGTAACTGTTATGACACTCTGCACATCCTTGAATACATCTGAGTTAGTAGTAAAAAAACTGCCAGGAGACTGAAACATAGTGTTCCCAAATCAAAATTTATTTACACATTAATTTGACTGATAAAAAAACACTACATACAAAAAATAGCCAAGAAGTGGCCCAAAAGATGCTAGAATTGCCAAAAAAGGCCAAAATGTTGAAGCACTAATTTAGTGATTTTCACACTGCAAAAGTTTTATTTATCAAAGATGTAATTTCACCTGAAGACGGAGATGACAACCAAATTCTTCTGATGCTTGTGAAAATAATTTAGTGATAGAGCATGAGCCTTTTGGCCATGAGATTCAAAGTTAATCTTCAGCAAGGTATAGATAAGGGAACACACCTTCTTCTTTCATCCCTGATTCTTAGCTAGAATGTTAGGAAGATTACCCAAGCTATCAGTTTTACATTAGGAAGATGTGCCATTGTAAAATGAGGGGGTTATTGGGTACAAACTGAAGAGGGACCCTGTGGTAGGTCTGGCTTTTCCTGGTTACACATCCAGAAAACTGTACTTCCCCCTGGGGAACTTGATAGGCATTTTTCTCAATCATTGAGTCACAGGAATTGGGGGGGGCGAAAGTGGGTGGAAACAGGCATTGGGTAAGGGAAGAGGTAGAAACTGTGATGGAGAGGGAGAAAGAGTTAGAAGAGAAGAAGGAAGAGGTGGAAATTGATGATGAGAGAAGGAGAGAAGAAGGAAGAGGACTGAATAGAAGAAAGAGAGGAGGGTAGAAACTGATAATGAGAGAAAGAGAGAGCAGATGGTGGGGACAGAGAGAGAAAGAGAGAGCAGAAGGAGGAGGACAGAAGAGAGGATTGAAGAGGTAGAAATTGATGATGAGAGAGGGGGAGAAGGAAGATAACTGAAAAGGAGAGAGAGTGGCTAGAAACATGACGAGAAAGAGAGAGAGCAGAAGGGAGAGAACAGGAAAGAAGAGAGAGAAGGTAGAAAGAAAAATAAATAGAAAAGGAAGGAAGGAATGAAAGACATTTAGGAATGTAAAGAGAATATATGTATATGTATAATTTATATAATATGAATGAAATGAGAAATGAAAAAAATAAAAGAATGAAATGTGAAAAGAAAGAAAAATGGAGTAAACAAGTCTGGTTAGTCACTCAATAGAAACCATTATGTAACCACTGACTTTTCCCCACAATGCTGTGTTGGGGGTGATCAATGAAAACTTGGAAAAAGGGGTAATCAATGAATATGTTACTTCTCTGGCTTTCTGTTGGACAGTGATCACTGAAAAAGACAACATTTTCAAAAAAAAATGATGATAATGATGAGAGAGAGGACAGAAAAGAAGAGAGGGGGGAGCCATAAAATAATGAGGGAGAGAGGGAGAGAGCAGAGAGGATGTAGAAACTGATCAGAGAGAGAGAGCTTAACAGTCTGGATTCAATAGTAAACGTAAAATGTCTGAAGTAAAGAAAGAGTTAAGATAAGGAATGGTAGGAGGAAGTAGAAGGAAGAGGCGGACATCAAAATGAAAAAAAGATCAGAAAAAAAAATCAGCTAAAGTTTTTGAGGAAGAAGAGTAAAAAAAGACAACAAAGAGAAAAACAGTTATTTAAACCATGTGTGCAGATTTTCCAACAGTCAGATTGGTTAAAGGGAATGTGTCCTTTTAGGCCCTTGTTTGGATTTCTTTTTTTTTTCCTTTAGTGTGTTTCATATGGAAGTTCTCACCTGCCAACCCACTACCTTAACCATTGAACCGAACTCATTGGTACAAAGAAAGGGTGGATGATATACAATATGCGTACCTCACTATAGCCCGCACATGTACCAGAACTTATTATCTAAAATTATATTTAAAAAAATAGATCATTTATCTAAAATTATCTTTAATAAATAGATCTTTTATCTGAAATTAGCTTTTTAAAAAAAGATCTTTTATCTAAAATTATCTAAAGAAATAATCTTTTATCTAAAATCATCTTAAAAAATAGATCTTTAATCTAAAATTATCTTGAAAAATTGATTGTTTATCTTAAATTATCTTCAAAATACCAGCTCAATAGTTGGTCCAAAATAACCATTGAGATCAGAAACACTTTTTTTTTAAAAACCAAGAGATTTTTTCATGTGGTGCCTTGTGGTGTACTCATGCAAATTTTCAAGATGGTAGCTCCCAAAATGAGACCAGGTGTGCCCAGAGAGATATACATGTATATAAATAGGTAAATGGATACAGACACTCAAAGAGAGAAGAACCTATAGCCCACTTGGCTGATTAGTCAGGCCAGGGTGATTCAATTTCTGCCATTTCAGCTTACAAAAAGCTTTCATCAGAACATTCTATTTTCAGATAGTCGAGAGTCGGGGAACCTGCACCGTGGTGAAGACAAGAAAATCAGGAAATGTATGGGAGGAAGAGAGAATAAAAGGTCAGAGGGAGAAGATAGGATAAAAAAGGGGGAGGGAAACTCAATGCAAAAAGTGAATAACACATAAACAAAAACAAAAATGATAAAAGACGATTAAAGATAGATATCCTTTTCAAAGAACCAATTTGGTATCAAATTTTATTGCGCACTCTCTATTTCAAACAAGGGCCAGAAAAGCCAAGATTTACTGTATTTCTTTGTGATAGTGCATATCACAAATCAGTTGGCTGAAATAAAACTCTCAGACTGGGGTAGGCAACCTACAGCCCACAAACAAACATTGGGGATACTATGTTCACTTCTTATGTTTTGAATATTCTTTGTGTCTTTTTAATAGATTCAAAAATTTCATTGATTGAAATAAAGACTAAATTAACTTCCTTGACCACTAATTGTCATCCTCGGATAAATACAAATGATTCTCCAGTCTATGTTCTTTATTGATTTGAGGCAAAATAACTAGATGTGTTTGAATGGATAATACCCATATTTCAAGCTTTTTGCAACATTTTCCCTGCACACCATCGACTCATAAAATTTCTGGCAAACAGAGGCCAAAATATTGCCAATCCTTCATCTCAGACCTCTTGAACATATGTCCAATGCTCTAATCACCAAGGGTCAATAAAAATCTATTTATATTGACAATTCCTCACCTCGAAAATTCTGATAGAAATCAACCATGCTTCTATCAAATTTAATAGCTTGGATAATATCTGTGCCTTGTATTTATGAATCTATGTTGCCTGCACATGTACCAGAAGTAATTGCCTATAAAAAAAGAATTGATGTTTTATCTAAAATTATCCAACAAAAAATACCAGTACAAAATTTGGGCATTATATTATGATTATAGAGACAAAAAAAAACATTTTAAAAAAGACAAGCAAAGGGAGAAGAATTTGTTGCCCACTTGGTTAGGCATACCATTTGAGGTTTATGGTGATTTGATAAGATATTTAAAAAGAAAAATAGCTCAAACCACAGACTTTACTCCTCTAAAATACAAAAAATCATATATGAAAGCCAAGTCTGTCACAAATACAACCATAGAGTAGCCATCAGACCCCTTCTCACTCCCACCAAACTTTCTCATCTCCTCCTCTTCCTATCCTCTCATAAAACAACCTTTCTTTTCTCCCATCTCCATTCCTACCATGTCTTTCACACTTGCAGTCTCAGTAGCAGCCATCAGCTGTGACTGTTGCTATACACGTAGTTATAGACTAGTAAAAGTAAACAAGAATCATGAGTTCAACAATGTGTCTACTATCTGTGGTAGTAGGAGGGAAAAGGAGAAGACAAATAAGTAAAATGCGGATGGTTCGCCTGAAGGTGTAAACCCAGTTTCATATCAATCCAACATGATACAGCAAAGAAATATTAGGGACCAACCAACTGATAAAAGTGAGGACACACCTAAAAACAAATTAAGTAATTGAGAATCTAAGATGAGCAAGGAAGAGCGTAAAAGATTTCCCTCCCAGATAAAACTCCCCCCCCCCCCCGGTCGCACCTATCTTTGTGTAGAGACAGATGGAAAGGGTTAAACCTTTTGAAATCAAAGAACCGGCATAACCCTGAGAAATTGAGACAGCTCATGCTACAAAGAGAATTAAAGATTTGCAAGGTCTGGTAGTTGAACCACCATAGCCACCAAAGTTGGCAAAGGATTCTATCTTTTTCACATTAGTGTGGGTTTGTGTGCTTGTATTTTCCAGCTTCCCTGCCCATATCGTTTTGTCTGCAGACTTGAAAATTGGCATCAGTACTCCACTTCTAAAAACGTTTTTGTTTTTGGGGGTTTTTTTTAAAAGCCTTTTTGACTTCTGGGGCCTTATTTTGACAGGGTTATTACCTCTGTTTTAGATGTTTCCCACAGGCACAGCCTGACTTGAGATGATCTTCCAAAACCTAGAATAGACGGCAAATACCTAAGTAACCTCAGAGTTGCTGATGATATCATCCTTGTTGCTGTGTGATGTCATAAATAGAATTTATTCTGACCATATTTATCCTTCGATGAAATTTTTTTTATATGACATCAAATTTTGATGCTACAGTTGATCCATTATTGACTGAGATAGCAAGTTCTGTTTTTTTTGTTTTTGAAAAATCTTTCCTTCAATGAATTCCTCAAGAAACATTTTAAAAATCTGCCTATTTAGTTGGTAATTTTTCCAAAAGAAAATCCTTTAAAAATCCAACCAGAGTTGCAAAGTTGATAATTATACCATTTCTTGGAAGGGTACCTAACATAGCGTAATGATTTGTACTTTTACCCCACAGGACCAGTTTGCTAGGGTAGAGGGTTCAAACTTCACTATTTTGCTCTTGAACTTTGTTTCTATTGTAAGATTTCAGCAGATTCATTCTACAGCCATAGAATGGATCGGCTAAAATGAGGTAAAAAAACAAAAGCAGAGAAAACAATTAGATCAATAGTCTGAACAACTTTGGAATGATACTGTATCATCTCAAAATTATAGAATGTATCATCAATATGGATTAAACACCAGAAGAAGGCTGTAGAATGTATCAGCTGAAACATTCTGGTATCAGCAAAATGAATGAGATCAATAGTTGGAACAATTCTTGGAATGATACTGAATCATTTCAAAGTTAAATGAGCTAAGTTTGATAACCAACCTTTTAGTACCCAACTGTAAAGCAGTGATTAGTACAGACTTTTACAGCTACAGTGAGTTGAATCCTCATTGGGTGCCCCACTGCCTTGTGCTTGATTAAGCTAAACAGTAAATAACTAAAATCCAAGGTTACTCCAGAACATGCTGATATCACATCTAAATAATAGAATCATCATAGACCCACAAATGACCTCACTAACTAGCCAACAATGCCACAGATTCTTCTCTCTTCGAGTGTGCACATGTGAGAGTGAGTCTCCGGGCATCACTGGTCACATTTTGGGGGCTACAATCTTGAAAATCTGCATGAGTACACCACTAGGCACCATGGAAGAACATCTTTTTTTAATGTATTTTTCTCCTAAAAAGTTCTTTTTTGGGTCTTTATGGTCATTTCGGACCAACAATGTCCAAATTTTGTGAATAGTTTGGGCTATTGTGATTCGTTTATGTGAGGTATGAATATATTCGATTAAGCCTTAACTTAAGAAGATATCAAACAAAGGAAAGAACTGGTAAAATATGGTGATGTTACACAAAACAATATTTTTAGCAGAATTTGGGGATCAAATATAGAATCCTTACTCCAAAATCAATTCAGTTCAAAAGTTTAGAATTTTGATTTGATCAAAACGAGGATGAAATGTAGTATTCAAGCTTCTTTAACTGCATAAAAGAATATTTTGAAGAAATAGTATCACTAAATCTGAAGAATGTATTAACTGAATCAAATTTTGATTACGTTGTAAGCTGAGAAATTGCACTTTTGGCATCAACCAACGTTGGGGTCCAGGTTCAATATTTGATTCGAATTTTGTAGTTATGAATTATAAATCTAAGCTTTTATTCCATCCAAAAGAAAGTTCAATGCACTTCGAAAAACAAGGAATGAAAAGCCAAGACCTTTATGTAGTCATCTCTTTGACTACAAAACCAAACTCAACCATTGCTGTATTCCAAAAAATAAAAAGAAAGAAAAGTACCAACCTAGAACTTGCAATACGCTTGTTTGAATGGCACTCATCCTGAAAAAGAAATAAATAAATGGATATCACAGAGTAAGAAAATTTTCAAGTCAAATTTCAACTCATTTTCAACTCAATTCCAATTCATAAAAAAAATTTGAATGTGAATTTAAAGGGAAATAGGTACTGATTAAAGTAACCTTCCTTTGACTTTTACGTAGATTTTTTTTAATTTGGAAATTCTATTCACAAAGGTGTCCCACTGTCTACAGGTACGGTTTCAAGCAGTTCATGAATCTACGATTTAGCTTCTGCATACTGCAAGCTTTTTCAAGAGTGCCAAGATATCTAAAATCCTGTAATATCCATATCTGTTAATGTATGACTGGTAGTGACATGACAACAAAATCACAAAATTCTAACACTCCATTGTTCAACAATAGGCATTGCTGAAGCAGAAGGTCAAATTTTCTGATCAACAAGCAGACAGGGTGCTGAATATTAAACCCAAATTCAAGTGAGTGATTTTCTCCTTTCCCATCATCTTAAGTTGCCATATTTAATAATAAAGATCAACATTTCTAAGGTGATCAAATTTGTTCTTAAGTTACCAGCAGTTGGTATCATGGGTAGGATTTCCTAAATCAATATATCTAGACCATTAGTCATTCTTTATGGTTTTACCATGGAAATGCATTGCAAATGAGCAAGAAGGGATTGTTAGTGGTCAGGAATGAATGCAAGCATAAATGACAGAATTCAGCTAGTATATGTCTAAAGACAATTTCTAACATGCAAAGGCTCAATTATATTACTCAAATCATTGTAGCCCCACAAATTGCCAGCCTGACCAACCATCCAGGAAGACTACAGGTTCTTCTCTTTTTGCTCATCTATGTCTATTTTGGGGCTACAAACTTGAAAATTTACATGATTACACCACTAGGCACAATCTAAAAGTGCTTTTTGGGGGGTCTTCATGGTCATTTTGGTATAACAATGCCCAAATCTTGTGCTGTTATTTTTTTAAGATAATTTTAGATATTCTTTTAGATAATTTTAGATGAAACATTTTTCTTGAATAAGTCATCTTTTCTAGATAATTAGTTAGATAATTAGTTATATAATTAGGTATATGATTAGGTCTAGTAGACACATAAGCAAGAGTGATTCATTTACGCGAGATACAGACACAAATTGTTTAAAATTGTCTTAACCAAATCCCAACAGAAAGAGTTGATCCCACACATTACTTGTACCAAACTAATAATACCAACCTTTTAACATTTCATTCTGTTTCATGAACCTTCTTCATCTTTTGTACTTTAATAGCTCGGACCTACTCAGTCAACTTAGACTAGGACAGAACTTGTTGAAGTTTTATCAAAACAGTCTTCAACTTTATCACTATCATTGAAAACATCTGCAAAAGGCATCTTCCTCTTCTCAAGATTTCCCATAAGTGATTCTCCACAAAATTATCATCTTAGAGAAATATGCACAAAAAGCTATTAGACACTATCGCCAAAACTGTCAACATTGGTTTGTTAGTTTTCAAGTTCAGCTGGCTGGCTGACTGGCCCGCTCGAGACGGGTACCTGCCACGGCCCTCCAGTCCATCCAACACGCTGGCTGGCTGGCTGGCTGGCTATGTATACATCTTACCAAAAGATGTTGGTGAAGCGACAGTACCAATGGAGTGACTAACCAAACCCCTTTTCTTTTTTCTTTGAATTTTAGCCAACGTTTATTTATTCATCCCTTTGTTAAGCCTTTTGGGGCATCTCCAATTATACACAATATTATCACATTATTTTTTTGAAATAAATCTAAAATCAATAAAAACACTATTGAATGTTTATAAACATAAACAATATTTACATTTGAACACGGTACAGATCAGATTCTCTTGAAAATCTCATCAGGCAGATCCCAAAAAATGTCTTCGTGAGCTAATGCTCTCTTCATAATTTCTAAATTTATCTAATTTATTTTTAAAACTCTCTACACTGGTGCTATTTTCGACATGACCTGGCAACTTATTCCAAAAATATATTCCTCTCTTAGAGAGCAAAATCTCATTTAAGCTGATACTATTATTAGTTGGCAAATCCAGTTTATTTGACTGATATAAATGTATCTTTACACGGCTTCCTCTGTAATTGAATGCAGAAAAATCAACGCTTTACTTACCCCAAGTTCTCCATGAGGTTACCCAATGGTTTTGAATTTGATTTCATCTCAATAAAAGCCCTGCAAAATCAAAAAAAAATGTTTTTAAATCATGAATTATTCTTTGTATGTTTTAATACCAATCAAAAATAACTGAAAGATCAGTCCTGAGATCTGTTCAATTATCGAAACAATGTGGCCCCACAAATTGCCCGCCCAACCAACCAGTCCAGTGAGCTACAGGTTCTTCTCTCTCTGTTTATCAGTGTGTCTCCAGGCATTCCTAGTCACATTTTGGGGGTTACAACCTTGAAAATTTGCATGAATACACCACTAGGCATATGGTAAAAATGTTATTAAGATAATTCAGGTAAAAGATCCATTTTTTTAGTTAATTAGTTCTGTTACACAGGTGTGCAAATCATTTATGTGAGATACATACATTCATTTTTTTTCAAATCAGGATCTTCAACCATTTTTACCCAGTGAACCTGTTTGATATTGACAATATTCTTGTAGACCGGCTGCCAGTGGAGGTGGGTAGGTGGTTTCTTAAGCACAGTCAGAATAAACAAAAGAAGTCATTTATAAGTGGCTAATACTCTCAATTTCTATTTCTATTGATATTCGGACTATCCTCATCTTGGTTGTTTTTCATGCAATGTTTCGGCCGTTGCACTCTACGGCCTTCGTCAGGTATCATCTGGGAGATGTGGGGAAGTAACGAACCGAACCCTTTATTCATCCACATGGACACATAGCGCAGTGGTTACAGCATCAGACAAATTACTGCAAAGTAATCTGATGGTTCTAGGTTCGATCCTAGTGTGAGACAGTATAACAATACTTCTAATGCTAAGAGGGGAGTACGGTCAATATACCCCCGTCGGATAAATAAAGGGTTCGGTTCGTTACTTCCCCACATCTACCAGATGATACCTGATGAAGGCGGTAGAGTACAACGGCCAAAACGTTGTATGAAAAACAACCAAGATGAGGATGATCCGAATATTAATAGAAATACTAATAATACTTCATCTCAAAAATTCAGAGATATACTAACACTCAATTTTATTTCTGGAAGAGTTCATCAAACAAATTTGATATGAAGATCCAAGAAAATGAATTTGTTTTTACTTTACAAAGAAAAAAAAAATTATTGATTGATATGATCTGTATCTTCTCTTGTGGCCAGGTATCAGATGCTTTGCTGCTCAGAACGGGTCCACGGCCTGTTGGTTGGGAACCACAGCTTTAAATCATAGCAGGTTTTGGCAAAACTGATTCAAAATTGCCTAACTACTAAATAAAATTATTGAACAACCATAGCCATCAAAGATGGCAAAGGGTTCTATCCTTTTTCACAAGTAGCATATATTAGTTAGCATGTTCCAGCACCCCTGGCCATACTGTTTTGTCTACAGACTTGAAAATTGGCATCAGTACTCTACTAGACCTCTTCTAAACACCTATTTTAAAAAGTTTTTTGACCCTTTTGGGTTTAGTATTAACAGCTAGATTCGCCAAAATCTGGATGTTTTTTACTCTATTTCAGAAATTTTCCTGTTGAAAATATCAGACATGTTGTATACAGAATTTATTCTGACCAATATTATTCTTCGATGGGTCATTTTTTACATGATTTCAAATTTTGATGCTATGGTTGTTTAATTACTGACTGCAATGCCGAATTTCTACTATTTTAATTCCAAAAGGCAAACCCCTTGATTTGATGATCATCCTGATTTAATTTCTGTAAGTGTCCAGGCTCTGGATCGATATAATCAGGGACTTTCCATAAAACTGACACCCATTGAAAATCACTTATAAATGTTTAATCAATTTTCATAAAATTTATACCAACAAAAAGAATTGGAGAAAAATCTGATATAGAAATCATTTTCATTCATTTTATAAAAATGGAATTATTTGTTTGGGATTTTGTGTTTTTCAAAGAGATACACATAGAAAATATTCAAGTATGTGTGGAGGGCAAGGAATGTGGCCTACGAATCAAGGAAAAAGACACCCCCAAAAGTTTGGGAATCATCGTGCTTAGTTATACCTAAGACTTTAAAAATGGTACTCAATGCCTCTCCAAATCAGAACCTCAAAACCCTAAGCTAAGAAAGGAGTCAGTGTAAATGCTACAACAGTGATTCCCAAACTTCTTTAAATCATGGAGCCCTTAGTATATCAGGATTTTTTCATGGTGTCCCAAGTCAGAAAATACTGAACAATACCATTTACGTTCATAGGATTAGGCTAATTAGGTAAAACAATAATGACTCATATAATTTGAAATCATAAAATGCTATATATCTATTTCTTCCTTTGATAATGTCATAATTACTTGCAGGATGGGTAAGCCTGTTATTCAGTACACAGTTTCTTTGAAACTGGAGACAACCACTCTCATTTCCTGGCCCATGTTGATTTTTGCATAATACTTACTATTTATCACAGCAACCACCAAAAATTCAGCTTTGCAGAGATGTCATGGCTTGCTGAGCTTTAGCATTTAGCAGAATACATTCATATTTTACTGATAGTGAAAACTCGGTCGAAAAAATATCTCGCTGAGCCCCAGGGAGCCGCAGCTTATACTTTGTCTGTGCGGTTCTACAACTATCTTAGGCAGATAAGGATAAAGTGAGATAAATTGGATGCCAAAGAGAAAGGCAGAGTTTATAAGTGAAAACAGCTTCTATTTTTGTCTGAATTCTGGTAGACGGGGTATTTTATCATTGTATGTAGCATACTGTTAGATTATTTTCTGCCTCTATATTGCCCACATATTATGCTCAGTTGACTCCATCAGCAGACCGAGTATTGATATGAAGTAGCGTCTGGGAACCTTTGATCAAAAAATCTTTGTGGGTACGACCCCGTAAGTAAAGGTCACCAGTTTAAAGGGAAGCAACTCTGGAACGAAGTGCTCAACAACTGAATATATAAAATAGATAAAAAAACTTCTTTTTTTTTTTCACAAAAAAGATGCAAAATGTTAGAAAGAATAAAAAATGGAGAATGCATTTCTGAGAGTAGCTCCCACAATCCAGAATGGAGAAAGCCAGAAGATACAAGGCATACTTCCCTCTAAGATGTGCATGTGTGCGCATACACACTCAGTGCACAAAAGAAACTAAAGTGCGCACGAAAGATTCTGAATTCTGTAAATAGCTTATCAAGTTTTTATTTTTTTAAATATTGATTTTCTTATGTTGAATTCAAAAGTGGCCACATATTTTTGTTGGGGAAAAAAATCTGCTTTTTGCACCCACTGACTACAAAACATTAGAGGTAACATTAGTATACAACCAGGATATTGTGAAAAAAATTAACAACATCAGCAAGGAAAGTAGTTTGACTATAGAACATACAATGATCTTCCTTTGTCTTTTGTTATTGTTATTGTTATTGTTGGAGCTGCATTGAACAGGAAGAGGTCATCCGGTCCTCCAAAATAAACCTGGTCAAATATAAAGTGCAATGTGACAACAATCAACAAATTGTCTTTTGCTCTTCCTTTTCTCACAGTTGCTGTGACTTCTTGACACAGATCGTGTCCCAAAAGAAACAAGAGAACCAGTTGTTCTAAGTGATCTATTAAAGAGTTTGAAATCTTTGGCTGTCAACAACATTGTTTTGGTTCACAGTTCCTAACAATTAACATTGATTCTTTTTTTTTTGCTTTTCATTGCACAACATAAATTGTCTAAATATGTTAAAAATCAAAAAGGTTTTTAGTTAATACAGAGTATTGAAAGTTATAATCTTGTGTAGACAAGTTTTCTGCATACCTCAAAAGATAAAAAGACAGCAACACCTTCTTTTGGAATTTGTTTACAATTGAAATACTACGAATTAGGTTCTATGTAGATTTTCTGTTCAAATTAGCGAAGATAAGATATTTACCGCTTCTAAAATATTCAAACTGCCAACTTAATCCATGTCCCCAAATTTAAGGAGCGGTTACAGGGAGAATTGTATTCTTATCAGCAAAAATCACCATTTCCCTAGTTACAACAGAATATGTGAATATACAATTATTAGCAGTTTTCCACAGAGAGATAAACATTGTGAATTGGAAACAACAATCTGTTTTGAAAAAATTACAGAGCAATAAATGACTTTGTATCTTTTGTGCTACCATGTTTTTTTGAGATACAGTGAACTCTCACTATAACGAATTTCACCTTTAACAAACGTATTTCTTATTACTATAAACTGGACAAAGTTTGATATATGCAGCAAAGACGTGGACCATTAAATTTTGTGGCTTAAGATCAAAGTGCAGTACTTGTTCTTCTCACATCGACGAAACATAACATCAACATTCATCATAGCTTTCATTCTTAAATGTTATTATTATTAGTAGAAGTATTTCAATTGTTTTCATTGTGAATTTTGATTTAATTGGAATACTTTTTCAATGGACAAAAACAAAAGTTCTTATGCATCTTATTGATTGTCATGATTTCGTATTCCCATTTCACGTTTACCTCAGTCATGTGAAAAAAAATCAAATATCAACAAAATCATTTCTATATAAAAACTCTTCATTCCTCATTTGGGACGCATTTTGACTCGTTAATTTTTTAATTTTGCATTAGAATAAATTATTGTCGGTTTTGCATATTTGTATGTAAATCATTGTTTTATGTTTAAATAGTTTTATAAAATTCAAGAAAAAACATTCAACAATTAAAATACTACAATCTTGTTTCTTTTTGTCAATTGGAAAATGAACTAAAAGCAGGACCATGAAAATAAGGTAGTGCCCCATGATAAAACTTTTGAAAAAAGATTTTAAAATATTGCAATTGTAATAAGATTGGCCAGATTTTCAGCTATCATGGATCTTCAACAGATGAATTGGAAACTCATTCAGTCAGATCTAGGCAAAAGTAATTAATCTGGTAACCATGGGTTATTTACAACAGAATAGATGACATTTCAATCAAGTTCATGCCAGAACATTGTTGTATTCTATAGCTTCAGTTGAAGATCAAAAGACGATGATGACAGCTTGTTTGTTTCATGGCATGAGCGGAAATGAATTTGACAAAACACAGGAGTTTGTCTATAGATTCAAGTAATAAAGTTTGTACTTTTTTTTCTGCCTATAAAGTACAGAAAACCTAAATAATTTAGATATTCTATTTTATTGTGAAAATGTTTTTTGCAGTTATGCGAAAAATTTTATACAGTGGTAATCAGAAGTAAATATTTATTTCTGGCCCCCGTAGTTCTAGAAAACCTTAAAATCCAGGTCTGTGAAAGACGAAGCAAATTATTGGATATCATTTCAGAGTTGAAGAGGCCAAGTCAATTTTAATTCACTGAATTAACAAAAATATCTATTTGAATTAAAAAAAAAAGATTTGGGCTGTCATCATGATGTTATCCCCCAAATGGTGCCATGCAGGGTGGGGCCATCCCCACCATCAGTACACCGTAGGGCTTTTTCCAAGGGTCTGCCAGTTTTTGATCTCTGAGTGTCACAGTGCCAAAACATTCTGAACAAGTCTAGATCATCCCACCATCTTACTTTTGGTGGCCACAATTTTGTCCATGATCTCAAGGGATGGATGTTGTGCATTGCAATATCCAGCAGTTGTCTGAGTTCCTCGCAATATGGCCAGCCCATTGCCATTCAAGTTTTCTGATGGCTTTTACTATACTTCTGACACGTGATTTTACCCAAAACAAGTGTTACCTGGTTCTTACAGACCTGATTGAAAAAGGCAGAAAGCAACTTGAAAGAAAGAGGTCTAGGAGAACCAAATTCTCTTTCTTTCAGAACAATTGTCTTTGAGTCCAAATCAGAATAGGTTGAAAAGCATCCACAGAGAGAGAGGGGGAAAGCAAGAAAGAAAGAGACTGCCTGCTGCTTGCAAAAATCGGTTCAGTAATTAAATGAGAGAGCCGGAAGGAAAGAACCTGTTTGCTGCCTGCAAAGTAGAGAGGAAGGCGTAGGAGGAAGGAGAGTGAGGGAGGAGGAGGAGCACTACGGAAGCCGAATTCACTTCCTTTCAGACCCAATTTCACTTCAATCAAACTTTAAACTTCAATAATTTTGTTGAAATTATTGTCATATTTTAGATGAAATATTGATTTTAATGAAATCCTGTAATTTTGTCAACAATGTGTCGGAAACAAATGTCAAAAATTACGTAAACTACATGACAGGTTTTGGACAGGGTTGATTCTTGTTCCACTAATATCTTGAGTGATCTTTCAATATCACATTGAGAGATCACAAAGCAGCAAAAACTTTGTTGTGGAATGAAAATTCAGTCCTAGGTAGGTGAGTCTCATTATCAAAAAAAAAAATTTGTTTCATAAGCATCATCAGCCTTTGAGTGTCTTTCATTAAACATGGACCTTCCCTAAGGATTGCCAGATCTCTCTATCCAGGGCATTGTGGCACCAATATCTCCAAAACCTATCTGAATCATCACACCATCTTATTTTCAGCCGGCGAAAATTTTGCATATGATCTCTGGAGATTCACGTTGAGAGTCATGATGTCAAACCTCCGAGTGATATTTTTGCAGTATAGCCTACCAATTGCCATTTGAGTTTTTCTTTAATATATTGTGCCGTGGTATCCCCCTGTGATATTAAGCACAATCCTTTCATGTGCTTGTTGCTTGGTTCTTAGTTGGAGAGCAAAGTTTTAGGTTAGGCCCCATTTGTTTACTCAAATAAGAAAGTTTGTTTTTTTAAACTCAATTGTCTCTGAACCCCAACAACACTTATAATATTTGTACTTATGAAATTGGCAGAATGCAAGTGGCATGAATACTAACTTCCTCTGAGTTTTTAACACACAATCAGATTAATGAGCTTTTCAAGTTGTGGCGGGAGGGGAAAGAAGTAAAAAGCTCTACATCCACCCACCCACCCACCCCCAGAACTGCATTCCTCCTTCTCATATCATCAACGATTCAAGTAGTTCACCACTGGCATAAAATGTTCAAGTGGTGTCTTTTTTTTTTTTAGGTCTTTCGTAGGAAGAGAAGAAAAAAAATGCATAAAAACTTGAGTGGGAAAGAACAGGAAGACAGAGAGATCAAACACAAAGCACAATATATCATTAATTTTTTAAAAACATTTTTTTTTTTCTTTTAAAAAAGGTGAAGAAACAGCTCCTCAAAATGAAAAACACAATTACAGTTATGTCAGTGTTCCAACTGAGCCCTGCTCAAGGCCCTTGCCCAGCAGGGCAGTCTTATCGCATAGGCACATAGGGCAGTTGCCAGAGGGCCTCATGGTTTGGGGAGCCCCAGAATTCAATTTGAAATATAAAAACTTAATTTGGGGGGTTAGAGGTGGGATGGACAGGAGCCCCAGTACATTGCTTTCCTGGGAGCCTCAAATATTCTTGAGATGGCCCTGTTGCCTGGAAACAAGTTTGCAAGCCTGGTGTAGTTGCAACCCTGTTCACCAAGAGGTGTCAATAGGAAGAAACAACCAACAAGCCTTCCAACATAACAGTGATCAAAAAAAAAAAAAAGTTAGTTTTTGCCAAAATAAGGAATTGCAGTAGCAGTTTACAATAAATCTAGAAAACAATTTTTCTTCTTCTTTGTTCTTTAAAGGGGTTGTAAGATTAAGAGTTTTTCCTGATTAAAGGAGTTACCAGATTAACAGGAGTCGATACCTACGGGATCATAAATCCAGAGTTAATGCCTTTGAGACCATAAAACTAGAGTTAATGCCTACAGGACCACGGTCATAAGGCATAAAAACAGAACAAAAATTCAAAGACAGAATTTAGGTAATGAAAGCTAAGTCAGAGGAGAAAATTGTGTAAAGAAAGATATATGGCGGAAAGAAAAGAAAAAATTGATTCCTGGGTATAACATTATTCACAATTATTCCTTATGATGAACAGTTAAAACTTATGATGGAAAGTTCTGGTTTCTGTTGCATGGAGCTTAGTGATCCTTGCAAGTTTCAAGTCTGGTCGAGACCAGGACTTTATTCCTTCAAGTTTTTATGACCACCTCCTTGACAGGATGCAAATCCAATGGAGGGATACCTCCACCCTAACCACACAGCTTAGAGTGTACTCAGTTAGCTGCTGTGTGCACACGGAAATTCGTCCTTATGAAGTGTTTTCCACACTCTTCACTCATACTGGGAATCGAACCCTGGACCTTCTGCAGGTCAGGCAGACATGCTAACCATTACATAATCTGAGTGGACTAATATACATTGACCAGTGGGAAATCATGAACAACCCCTGACAATTTCCAATGATTGCATCTTCAGTCCACTTGGATAGTGCAATGGTTAGCATATCTGTATCATATGAAGAAGGTCCTGGGTTCAATTCCTGGTATGAGCAAAGAGTGTGGAAAATTCTTTATTAGGACAAATTTCCCTGTGCCCCCAGCAGGTCAAGAGGATGTCGAGGATGATGCGCAGTCAAGAAGCATCTTTTCATCAATGGACACCATTTCTGCAATCATTCTGATAGTGAGTTGTCAATCATTTCAAACAATTTGGCCATTTTTTTTCTAACGTTCTTACCAATTTTTGGTCATTACTTGATGTCATATTGTACCGGTACAATGAGGAAAGGCATGAACCTGAAAACATCTGATATAAATTTGATAGAAGAAATGAAACCAGAGTTTAAATCCAGGTCTTGGATTTTAAAAATTTTCAGTGGTGTAAAACAATAAAAACTATGATTACAAATTTAAAAAAATTTTTTTTAAAGCAGGTTCAAATTCTGCCATTACTTTGCGCTCATTATTATTATGGATTCAACATGACCGTGTTCTTTTTCCCAAACAGTCAATCAGAAAAGCTTATAATCAAATCGCCATAACCCAACAAATGGCCTGACCGTCCAGCCAAGTGAGCTACAGATTCTTCTCTCTTTGCTCATCAGATTTAGACATTTGTTAGGGATCACCAGCCAACAAACGGCGAGAGCAGTAAGTTATTCATTGATCACCCCGTTGTCCAAATTTTATTCAATCACCTGTAACAGGGCAAGATGTTGTGGTCGTGAGACGGTTTCTATTGAGTGACTAACCAGACCTGCTTCACTATTTTTACTGTCTGTTTTCCAGAGCTGTAGATAAATTGAAATAATAAAAGAAGGAAGAGAAACCGTGGGAGAAAAAAGGCTTTAGAATTGTGAAGCGATTTTAATGAAAAATAAAAACATGGGGTTAGGGTTTAAATTTCACGTCCATCATTACCTACTTGATAAAACATAATATCTGCTTGAGTTGCTAGAAGTACCTACCTCGATTGCATCAACACATTCAGCGAAAGGTTAACTCTTCCTGTAGTTTCAGTTCGAAAACCGAATTTGCTGAAATGACTTCCCTAAAATGATAGAAATTTAAAAAAAAAAAAAAGGGAGAATTTAATAAAATAACTGACAGAAATTGCAGAGATCAGGATAAAGCTGATGATAATCAAGAATCGCTCTACTTTTGGAGGTGGGGGTACCTATATATATATATATATATGCAAATATACCTTCCATATAAAAGCCATAAATGGAAATTAGTACATTCACTAGTATAATTATTAGTATGGTTGAATCGTTTTATCCGATTCCTATCATGACCTCAGAGTTATAATGAATTGGTCCATGTGAAATAGAACAACATAGCTAATAGAACAATTGAAGGGTTGCAAAGATATGAGATTGTCTGTTATAATATAACAATGAAGATTATATCATAGAAACTCTCAAGACCTTATTTCTGATCACACCTTAACACAACTTGAGCAGAATTTGTACTTGATTAGGATACTTAAATTATTAAGAATAGAATAGCTTTAGGCTTCTTAGTGCCAATCTGTATGTAAACAAAACTATAATTTTTGACAGGTACATGCATATATATATATATATATATATATATATATATATATATATATATATATTCTTATTAATGAATGTAAAATAACAGCAACACACATACTAATAAATCAAAATAGTAAAGTAGACAATTCCCTCCCATGTCCATCATCCCCAAAACTTCCTATCACCATTTTCTACCTTCAAATATGCCCAAACACATTATGAATTAAAAATTAAGATTAATACTATCCACTAGAGCTACAGAGGATATCAACAGGGGCAATAAAACCCAATGCCAAAATACCAAGGTCAAGATAAAAACTACTCCCAGAAAACTACAAAGCATCCTTTCAGAGATGACCCCTAGATCCAGTTCACACCCCTTTCACAAAATGATTAAGCCTTGCCATCTCACTACCACACTCACAACATTCTCACCAAATTCCCCAAAACTAGAATCAAAAAACAGATAATCATTTGCCTGATGAGGCCCAGAGAGGGCAGAAACATGAGCTAGTTTGTGTAGCGAATCCATATTCTACTATATATATATATATATATATATATATATATATATATATATATATATATACATACACATACAAATGTGTATATACTCTGTGATAACATTATATGAAAGGTAGAAGTATCAATGTAAACATGAGATAATTTCAATTTAGAAATACTGAAAATTTGTCATGACTTCTACAAATGTGACTACATTTTCCATATTTATCAGAAATTGCATTGTGTCATACAAAAAGTTAAATAAGATTAACATTTCTGTGGATTTTACCTCAAATGTTGAGGGAATGCCTGTGTAAGTTGGATCCTCAAGTTCTGGGGAGCCTCCTATAAAGAAACGACGCAGTTCAGCCAAGATTGAATTACCGCACGGCCTCCAACAGTCAATCATTTTTTTGTGTAACCCTGAAACAAAAAAAAAAAGCAAAATTACAAGTAAATAACACTGACCAACAATAACACAAACAATCAGAATAAATCATCACAGCAGGAGGACAACAACTTAAATGAAACAATAATATATCTGTACATTACATAAGTGGATTGCTATAGTCTGCATGTCAACCAGAATTATCTAGAATTATCTTTAAAAAATTTTTTTTTTGTCTAACACTATCTAAAAAAAGAAAAATACCAGCACAAGATTTGGCATAGTTGGTCAAAAATAACTATAAAGACCAAAAAAAGCACTTTTTTGAAAGAACAAAAAATGTGGTTTTTGTTTGGGCCAAGTGGTGTACTCAAGCAAATTTTCGAACAAAACATCAAAACTTGTTTAAGAATTGATTTTATTGTAAGAAATATGTACGTCATTTATAAGAAAAGTGAACAACAAAAATCTTTGGATAAAAATCATTTTTTCTAAAGTTTATAACAGAAGATTGGCCGGAGAATGATCTCAAAGGTTAGCCTATGAGGGAAATTGATTTTTATTCATTCTACAACCCAAATATCAGGTCAATCAGGTCAATCTTTGTAGGAGAAGAGGCACAAACAAACAGAAAAAAGCTCAAATATTAGTATAGATTTCAACCATAAAACCACAGCTTAAAGAAGCTTTGTTCTTTCAGCAATTTTCAAAACCTTTCTACATGTGTAATAATTCTGAAGCACCAAATTTTACATGTTCTTCTTTTTAATACAATGTGTTTCACTATCAAGTAACTGTTACTAGCTGTGTGATATAGGTCACTGTCAGTAAGTATTTATTTTATGATGGCCAATTATAATCTCATTTTGACTTTTGAGTTGGATAATTACCAATTGATAAATGCCAGCCTACAATCTTAGATCAAAATCATTTTACAAGAAGTCTGTTCATGACCATCTGGTTTGTAAACAAAACTCAAAGCTCATATTTCTGCACTCGAACATAAACTTATGACATTATAATAATTGTATACCCTCGTGTATAGGTCAAGTTTGGAAGACCAAGTTTTTTTAAGCAAAAAATTGTGGGTCAACTTCTTCATGAGTAACAATTTTCTAAGGAAGAACTTCAACCATAATGGGAAGGACTACGGGCAACCTTTGGCTTCAAAAAAAGGAAAATATTTAATAATGGCTACAGCCAGCAAATATTGAACATAAAATATACACCAATTATTAACGAAAAGACGTGCAACACCTTCAATAAATAAGCTTGCAAACTCAAAATTATGTAGATTCTCATATGATATTACAAGATATAATATGAACCATACCTGTTAATCATCCTTCACAAATCAGGGTTGATCTAAGCACAAAGCTGACCATGAATTAATAAATCAAAGGTTGACCTATACACAAGATCAACTAAGACAGAAGTATATAGGGTTCTTGAAATTTGAAAATCATAGCAACATTTTTATTATCACTGGGCGAAAGAAAATTCCAAACTCTTACCAGGAGTTGCAGGAAGGGTCAAATAACTGTATCCTTCTGTACGATACCTTTGCCATGAATCGAGGGAGAGTACTTCAAAGTAAATATTTGGAAAGTGAGGTACGTCATCTAAAAATTGAAAAGGTGAAAATTTTGATTTTAATGATAATATCATTATGAATGAGAAATCTAATATGATAAATAATAAATCTTATACCATCATCAAACATTACTGCAATATGTTTTTACCCAACAAAAAATAGATTCATACATAGTTTTAATTTGATCAAAACGTTGATATAAAACAACAATGTTTTATACAATCAAAAGTTGATGTAATTAAAATGAAATCAAACATTTTTTACAAAATAAGTAAATTTTTCTATTAAGGCAATTTCACCGATTCAGGGTCACACACACACACACATATATATATATATATATATATATATATATATATATATATACACACACACACACATATATATATATATATATATACACACACACATTATATATATATATATATATATATACACATGAAAGCCAATGTCTGTTGCTTCGTAACACAAAATATGTTTTTGTTCATATCGATGAGGTTAAACCAGATACACCTTTCATATTTTGGATACATAATCTCACACTATGTTGGCGGATTTTTTTTAATCTAGCAGGCCACGTAAGACATTTCTATCTTTATTCAGGCCACATATTCAAAAATCTAAATCGTATTACAGAGAGCGAACTCACTTTCTACTTGTGACAAACATATGAATTAAAATTATTACATTATTGATTTGCGAAGCCAAAACAACAGCAATTTTACAATATGAATCATAAAATTCACTTTCTGAGAAAAATTATGTAAGATTTCAAATAAATGCTGAGATTGGCTGCAAGTCACAAAAAATATTGCCACGGGACAAACTTGGCCCACAGTTACCCATCTGCAATGTTGCTTATCTGAGCTAAGTAGGTAACAGAAACTTTACAAATAGTTGCAATGACTTTTTATGAAAATTTTGAAACAAATTGCAATAATTCAAATATCTTATTTGAAGTATTAATTCTGGTTATAGTTGCAAGAAAATAGTAGAAAGTAAGTCATAAAAAAATGAAAATTACTTTTTAATACACAAAGCAGTTATTTCTATTAATATTCGGACCATCCTCATCTTGGTTGTTTTTCATACAACGTTTCGGCCGTTGTACTCTACTCAGGTATCATCTGGTAGGAGTGGGGAAGTAACGAACCGAACCCTTTATTTAACCAACGGGAGTATATTGACCGCACTCCCCTCTTAGCATTAGTAGTATTATTATTGTCTCACACTGGGATTGAACCTAGAACCATCAGATTACTTGCAGTAATTTTGTCTGATTCTGTAACCACTACACTATGTGTTCAGAGATATACACAAGGCAGGTTTGAGACTGTTTTTGATTCCAATGTTTGTCATTCAAAAAAACTCCAATTACACAATGATTGATGTCTGTTGACATCATAAATCTAAACTCTGCAATTAGAAGTCTTCCAAAAATAAAGTAACCATGATAGAAATATTCAATTCAGTAAAAATTAGTTGGTTTAATGAATACTCAACTGGATTTTGAAAAAATATGATCAACTTTTTACTTAAAATATAGTGAAAAAAAACATTTGATTACTGCGGGTGTCTGTGACTTATAAACTCAGTTCAAACATCAGATGAACAGTGAAAGCCCGCTTAAATTTATGAATATCCTTTTCCTTCTTTTGATGAAAGCTTGTTTCACACACACACAGTACAACACCTCATTTTCAGAATGCTTAATGAGGATTAATGGACCTATTGACAATTTATGTAAACTAGGGTAGTGACCAAACCAACGATGCATATTTGGGAGGGACCAGAATTTATGGTGTGTGGAGTGGCCTACAATAACAGTCACATGAAATAATTTTCAGTCTGTCGTACAAAACCACGGTTTCAAAGTATTTTAGTTACTTCACTCAAGTGTTGCCAACTTACAGTTTTCATATCTCAATTTAGATATTTCTAAAGAGCGGAAGGGAGATAACTCTTAGAGGAAATCCAGAAAGATCTATAATCTTTTATTTTTCGTTTGTTTTCATTTGGTTTCTGAAGAATCACTGATCCAAGAACTTCAAACTCAACACTACAATGCCTTGTGTGCTGACTAATGTATCTGGTTAATTTTATCTCTGTACAGTTGTCGAGTAATTGCAGTGCACACACACTGATAATTTCAATTGTAATTGGATACCATTTGAGCGCTGAAACTCCTTTCCCCCTTCTTCATCCTTCTATTAATGTTTTTAGTCGACACACAAAAGAAAAGAAAGAAAGCATTGTACCAACCAGTTGTATCCACTTGACTGATTTCTTTTTTATAGAACAATTCAAAGTTGAAAGGAAAACTGTAATAGGCAACTTTTTCCTGAAAAAAAAAAAAATATGATCGGATTATTTACATATGGATGAATTGTCAAAATATATACTTCATTACAAAATGTATTTTTTGCAAACAAAAAATGCTTACTTCAAACTAAATTTATTTTTATGCGGAATTTCTAAAACTGTTCATTTTTTTTTTTTTTTTTTAATTATCGAAGAACGTCAAAAACAACTAGGGAGGATTAGTACTTAGTCAACCATAAATGAGTTCACCCTTACGACTTTTTTTGTTTAAAGAAAGTTGATTATTTTTCTGAACAAAATGTAGCAGAATTTTATTATCTCACTACATATGTATCTAAGTTTTATCAAAATGTAACCTTCTGGTGAAGTATCACAATTTAAAAAATATTGTATATCTAATCACTTCTTCCAGCCTGCATGGTTTTCTTTTCATTTCTGCACAAATTATGAGGATTGGTCTTGAAGGGTGTGGTGGGGGTGCCTGGACTGGAGTTGATTTTGTAAAAGATCATTACAACACTGACTCATTTATAACAAGGCAGAAAATTACTGACCCTAACTTCTGCATTATAACAGGCCTACAGTGAACTTTCAATACCGTTAGATTTACAGGCAAACCAAAAAGACGGTTGTAGATACAAAGCAATGAGAAGCAAATGAAATGTATTTTTGAAAAGCCTTCATGTAGAAGTTTATGATGATCAATTAAATAATACAAGGTTAAGAGTATTCATCGATTAGAATAATTACTGGTATTAAATGATATTGCTACGATGACATTTAAATATCATTTAACCAACCACACGGCGACTATTCAAAACTCACTTACTTGTTAACTTTTTAAACTAAGTTTTAATACCTGATTTTCACCAGGTGAATTTAAAACTACAGCATTTTGAATTTTAGTTTCAAAACCAGGAATAATTTTGGTGTTATACCAAAAATGCTCACTTGATGAGAAAAATTGCCAGATATACACATTTCAAACGAAAAATAAAGAGTTTATCAACATCATCGAAATAAGTCGTGCGAATTGACTGACTTTGCTGATGGCAGGGTAGGGGGGGGCTCATGATAAAGAAATAAAAATACAAGCCTGGCTGCTGCAGACTCAAACTCCACTCCTATTCCAACAGAAAATGATTACTGCAACTTTTGTATAGTGATAAATGCATTCACAAATACATAAGACTTGTTAGTTTGGCTCAGTTGGTAAGACAACTGCCTACCAATCACTTTGTCATAATTTCAATTGCAGTAGGGAAATGTTAATTGTATATATCTGTTTGGTTTAACGTCACAGGATAGAAAATCAGTGAAGAATTTACTCGCTTAAATGTGGTGAGGATTGTTCTTGTTACAGGGGGGAAATAAAGTCAACTCCAATTTTGAACGAAATTGGACAAAAAAAAAATGTCGGATTCTGCAGAAGCATGGAACGGAGATATTTATCATCGCCGATGAAGACGTTGTGGCACTTAAATGGTTAAGGGGAGATAACCGCGAACATATTCTTCAAAGTCAATGAGCTTCGTTAAGGGAGGTAACCTAATATGAAAATAGCGAATTTATTAACCTTGAAATTATTTCATTTTTTGATTTTTTTCCACGATGTTTCAATTTTTTTTTTTATTTATTTTTAGATGCAGTATTGCAACATTATAATTGATTTTGACTAGCTTTTACCTTCATCCTAATTTTCAATTGCATCGCAGCTTTAAATCAGATCGTAATCCTACGACAATGATTAAACAGTGCAATTGGAAAATGAAGAGTAACTCCACAATGAGAATCAAGTTCCAGCCTGAAATGGTCCAGTGTACACTTGATTACTTATACCATTCAGACAAAGGGAGTTTAGAGTTAAGCAGAAACTGATTTCACTCACTAAATCCCACTCCTTACGACCAATATCCCATGATTGTTGATGTTTACAACTGAGATCTGGCAATCTTTTAATACATACATATTTGAACATTTTTTTTCAAATCTATTATATTTTATAAAGTTATAATACTTCATCTGAGAATAAATTGAAGTTTAAGGAGTAAAATCAGCTTCTTAATCGTAAAATCCTCATGGTTGAATGGTTAAAGCAGCCAGGCATATACTATAGAGAGTGTGAGTTCAATTCCCACCTTGGACTTGCTCTCTATCTTCCAATAACACTGTTTGATCGTTACTGTAGGATTACAGTCTGATATCACAGTTGTAATAAAAAGCAACTGAAAGTAAGGATGATGGTAAAAACTAGTCAAAATTAATAACACATTTTTCATTTTACAAAAAATTGATTTGTACTAAATTACTGAAGCTAAGTTCTACTTATAAAATAAGATTGATAATTTGATAACAATTGAGAATTCTGTGAAATTCAAGTCTCACATGAAAACTACAACCTACCATAAAACAAATCACTCATCATTAACCTTTTAGCATCTGTCATTGGACATAGACCTTCTTCAAGATTCAGAAGACCTCTATATCATGGGCAGTACAGAGCACTTTCTAAACTTGTCTAATTCATCACACCATTTTCTAATCGATTTTATGATATTTCTGACACCAGTTTTTTTCTCCAATATACTGTGCTGTCTTATGATCTTGAGCATGATTCTCTCATGTGCAAGTTGCGTGGTTTTCACAGTGTGAGAGTTAATCTTTCATTGAGGTTCCATGTTTCATCTCCATAGGAGAATATCGAGAGAATGCATTGGTAGTATACCCTTCTTTTTAGGATTATTGGGATTTTCAAGTTCTTGAAAGTTGACTTGCTCCACTAGAAGTTAGCCATCCTAAAGAGATTCTTTGCTTCATTTCCAATGGGACGTGGGATTTTCTGGTAGGGGATATTACTGAAGAAAAACAAAATCCAGGAAAAGGACAATGCAGACTACATTGAATACTTGAATATTTGCTCAATAAAACCTTTCAGCATTTCTGATTACAAATACATATTTCACGATAATGAACAAGTTCTTCCAAGGATGAAACATGAAGGTAAAAGAAAGAGAAAAATAAGTGAAACTAACCCTGTTGATTACTTTGGTGGAACACGTCTGTGTGACCCACGACAATTCCTGACCTGGGAGAGATGACCAACCTGAAAATATACAATATACAGTACAGAGTATTTTACCCTCTCAGGGCTGAAAATACACATAGTCTGAAGTTTTTGAAAATTCATATATTTTGGAGGTAAAGATGACGAGTACAAATTTTGTCATTATTTGATCAAAAATTCCAATTTGAGGTTAAAACTGGGGTGCCATACGGCCCCTCCAACCATTGGTGTTATGTAGTCATAGATAAATCTTTTTGAACATATTCCATTTCCTGGGTCACTCGACCACACCTCACCTTATTTATTTCAAATCCAATATTTTTTTTCAATTGTAACAATATTAAAACTCTCAACATAGGTTTCTTCAGTTTTTCGGTTGGTTTGGCTGGCACCAATGGAGCTATAGGGCTGAAAATTTTATCATTCACTCTTTATTAGGACTAAAAAAAACGTTAGAGGTTTTTTTTCTAATGAAAAAAGTATACCAAAAATGTTGCTTATTTTCTTGCATTTTCAAAGTCAGAATCAGTAAGCAAAAATATGGTAAATTTGCCATTTTTTTCCTTCTAAACTGCCCGCTGATATATCAACAGTAATAATATAATTTAAAAACAATCTATTCCGATGAAGTAAGCGAAAACTAAATGTTCCTAATACTATGTAATGGAAAAAAAACTTTTTGGCCAATCCAATAAATTATATTAATTTTTTTTTTACCTGATTTTAGATTCATTCTCTTTTCAAATTGCACGGGTCAATTTTTTTTTTTTTCCCCCCAACTTCATGGAGATTTTGAAAAATAAAAATATGAAAATACCACACTCTTTCTTAAAACACTGAAAAATATAGCAAATCTACTTGACAACTTTACAAATCCTAACCGAAGTAATATCTAGGGGCCTATATGCATACAGAATAAAGATGAGTAGCCTCCCTTTGACTGCTAATTTACACATGCTTACAGCTATTTTTTTTCTGCTTTATTCAATCATTATTTTTAATTTCATGACTACTATTCACCTTCATCCTTATTCATTAGTAACTTCTAATTGCAACTTTAATTCAGTCTGATTACCCTTTGGCAACGAGCAAACAAACCCCCAACTCCTTTTATAAGGGGTGCACAGTTTATGCCTGCCTGCTCTATCAATTGAACTACAAAGATTAAACCTGGAGTTAAACCTACCATTCACTCCGATTGGCGGCCATGTTTGTCTATATTTTTGCATTTTTAGTTCTTTAATACACTTTCTATTTTTATCAGATGAAGAATGATGAATCAATATTTATATTTTTAATTCTATGACTATCTTTCAACCTCAGTCTCAATTAGTTGCTTTTTATTGAAGCTTTTGCTCAGACCAATTACCCTTCGCCAGCGAACAAATACTGTTGATTGAAGGATAATCAGTCTGTGCAAAAGCAGCAATAAAAAATCAACTAACGAATTAGGATGAAGGTAAAAAGTGGTCATAAAATTAGAAATAATAATTCATAATACTTCATCTAATGAAAATTGAATTAAAATAGAAAAAAACTCAATGGCACAAAAAAATACAAACAGTGGCAACTAGCATTACTTATGAATGTTTTTTAACTCATAAGAAAATGGATTCCTGTATATATAATGCTTATTTGGGCAACAATACTTTATTTATACATGTCTGGTTGAGTACTATATATGTAAAGCTTTCTAAACTATACATATATCTATGTATATGCATAATAAGAAATGAATATATATGACCCTACAGAATGAGTATAAATTGGGTTATACTATATAAGAACTTATTTTAAATGATCTTCTGGCATTACGCAGTTAATCTATCATTCAATTCAGACAATGTAAATAGAATAAACAATTAAAGAAAATGAGGTTGCAGCAGGAATTGAACCCCTGACCGATAGGGTAGCCATTTCAACATAGAGATGCTTTTACCATTGAGCTAAACAGTCATCGGTAACTGTTTTGTGTTGGTGAAGGAATCGTTGGTGAGTTGGTTGGATATTTTGTTGTATTTAGTAGCAGCAGTTAATATATATATATATATTTATGTTCTTTTGTGCAGAAACAAGGAAAATTTAATAAAAATATAAACAAAATGTTCCTTGTCGGATATATATGTCTGTGTTTGTGTGTGTATGTATATTGCTTTTTTTTTTTTTAGAGTTCCTTCTACATTCAGCATTTAGTTTGCGGAAAGCCATTATAGTTGTAGTGCACAAGCAATGCCTCTCTTTCTTACATCACCCTAGTCTCCTGTACCACCAACACCTCAAACTTCAACAACTCATACCATCCTCACCATTTTTGATGTCTGGGACTGCTCAAGAAATTTCCCCGCATAAATTAACGATAATTGCTTGTTCACCTTTGGGGACACTCTACTTTCAGATAGTGAAGGAAACCTGTGTTAAAGATCATCAACTAAACCTGTCAACATCAAGATAGGTTTCTTCAGTTTTTAGGCTGCTCTGGCTAGCTGGCTATGTGTATATATATTGTGCATACAAGCTGCACCAAAGAGCTACAGGGCTGAAAATTTAAACGTTTACACTTTTTTGCATCTAAAAAAAATTTTTTTTTCTTTTTTTTAAATTTCCTCCATAATAGCTTTTTATGGGAGGGGTTCAATTTACCATGTAAGTAAGTCTATGCTAAATTGGTCGCTTAGTTTGGGTCCAGAGGTGTGCACACTTGTTCTTTTTAAAATTAAGACGTTTTATTAGAGATCACTGCCCAATAAAATGTGAGAGAAGTGATGGATTCATTTTTTTTTCTTTAAATCATGAATTCAGGTTTCAAACCACACTAGTAGCATTTCATCAAGGTGACTTAATTCTAACATGCAAAACACACCAAGAGCCTGAAGTTTTATTTATTCTATGGTTTGTATGTCATAACTAAAAATCAATATAGCAGCACCATTATCTTAGTAGGTAATTATGGAGAGAGAATAAGGTCCAAGTTGTCATTAACGTGGTGTTTTTCTCATCTAAAGCAATAAGACTATGGACGAGATGACTGTCAATGGAACCAGGGCTGTGGGATCTATACAATTTCTTTTTTTAAATTTCTCTCTTAACCTATTTCAGCAGATATATTTTTCAGTCGAGTGGTACGAATTCAGAGCAAATATTTCAATTTGGACGAAATCAAACTCAGATCGCATACAAGAAAGGTATGTTATGTGGCAATACCTATATCCTCACAGTCACTGCAAGAAATTCATATATTTGATTTAACGACAGTTGTTTTACTTTTCTCTACGCCAATCTCTGTTGACTTCTATGTAGTAGTAGTATAAGTAAGAATTGTATTAGTAGTACAAATAGTAATAGCAGTGCTGTGGAGTCAGTGCACAAAATCTTTCTTTTCGTCTCTGAATCCTCGGTTTATGATACCCCTGAATTGAACTATTCTGGAAGGATTACATTCATACTTTTCATAAACATATCAGCAGCCGTGACTTGGATTTGAACCTAGTTTGATATTTTCATTTCTCGAATGGCTGACAACTGAATCATTTTACCATAAAGACTCAAATGGTTTTCCAAGAGGTGACAGCATAGCAAGGGATTTTAGCACCTGGTGGGGGTAGATAGCACCAGGGGGCACTATATCCTAGGGGAGGGCATAATTATCATCTAAATAGGCATTATGGGCTGGAGCAAGTTTACACCCCTTCACATTTGTACCCTGGAGTTCATTGTCAGATGCAGGCCTTTCCCAAGAGTAAGACATTTGGTGTAATACGTTTCACTCAGCCATGATGACCCATGACATGCTGTTGGAAGTAGGTGAAAGAGAGGGATACCAATGGGGTATGGTGATTTGTATCTTGGGTGTTCTATGTGCTATGGATGCACAAAAACACAAAAATATTTAAAAATATGTAAAAAGCAATGGGCAATAAAAGCATTTGTGGTACAATGTTGGGAAAGTGGTCCTGATTGTGAAGCTTCACACCCTTGCTCATTCAATGTTATAAACGGCAAACTAATTTTAAAAAATAAGAGAATTAATGAAAGAAAAACAAAATTTGGATTGGACACTATTATCCGCTGATAATAGTATCAAATCCAAATTCTGTTTTGCATTAATTCTCTAATTTCTACAAATGGGACAGCCTTCTATACATTGTACCAAAAAGGCTTCAACCATCCATTGTTTCTTGCAGATACTTAAATATTTTTATGTTCTTGTGTGTCCATATTGCACATCCAAGACACAAAGCACCATATACCACTGATAGATACAAGCCTCCCCCAAGAGCATTAGTTCAAAGAGAATGCAAACTATCTCAGCCAGGGTTTGAACTCAGCTCGCCTATCCCAATCTCTGGGCCATTGACAGCTCGGGCGCTCACTCCTTCGAATGACTGAAATGATCTCCAGAATTGCCAAAACGACTCCAATCGCATAAAGAATGAGGAACAGATCTAGTTGGTCACTCAATAGAAACCGTCATCTAGGGGGTGATCAATTAAAAAAAATGGAAAGAGGGCTGATCTATGAATAAGTTATTTCTCTCACCTTCTGATGGACAGTGATCACTAGAAAAGTCCAATTTTTCGCAAAACAAGTATGAATCCTACCAGACACAAACTAAGAGACCAATTTAGCGTAAACTTACAGTGCAAATTGATCCCCCCCACTGCAAACTTGGAGGTGGGGGTCAAAAAACAAAAGAAGGTTGGGTTTTTTAGATATGCTGAGGAGTGAATGTTTGAATTTTCAGCCCTCTAGCTCCATGGCTTGTATACATGATACATGCATATATAGCCAGTCAGCCAGCCAGATCTACTTAAAGACTGAAGAAACCTATGTAGACATTTATGGTTGACAGTTTCTAACAATGGAGAACAATGAGAAAAACATCAAAGATAGATCAAATGTGAAAGGAAGACACATGGCTCTTGTGTTTTATTTTCTGTCTGTTTGGGGCAAATTGTAAAACCTCATGATTGATTTGTCTATGAAGGACAAAGACCAAAGACAGAAGCAGATCTTAGAAACATCTTCCAGCAATCCTTGGACAAACACAATTTCTTGGAATTCCTCAATGACCATTCTGAATCGGCTATTTTGCATTGCTAAGAGTGGCTAAAATTTTCAAAATATGGCCGAAATCAGGTATTCCATTTACAAGTAATAGAATATGCTAAAAAAACTTATACCAAGGAGACAAAAAATATAAATATACAACATATTGATAGGATATTAACATTCACAAATAATGCTTTTCTCTATTCATTGATATTAATATAGAAAAATTCATTTTATATATATATATATATATATATATATATATACATATATATTACAGAATTTGGGCTCGTGTCCATGGAAATATTCTGCGAGTATTATTTTCAATACATGAAAATAAATTTGGGGCATTTTTTGGCTTTTTCTTTAAATTCAAAAATGCGGACCTTGGATATTCTATCATGACATCATTAGTTGCTGATAGAAAAAAAATTGATTGGTAAAGTGTTCTCTCGGCACATCTTCCTTCCTATTTCTCTTGTTTAACATAACTGTGACTGATCAACAAAAAACATCAAGAGATGTGCAGAGAAATCTTTAAAAAATTAACTGAAAAATCAAACAATAGATTGATTGTAGTAGAAATTTCAATATATCCATGAATTTCTTCCTGGGAATTAACGAGTCTCTATTTAAAAGTAGAGATTTCACATCGCAAGATGACCGAGCGATACAAACGATTGAGTTGGGTTTTTTTTTTGTTGTTTTGTAAATGCAATTGTGTTGCAAGATAATGAACGCATAATTCCAGAGACATTTTCAGTTATACTTTGCCATAAAAAATCCCGTTTAAAAAGCATCCTCAGATTTTCTCATCACATATCTGAGCATAGAGTAAGATTCGTAAGTGACAAAATTTAATCATTCAACTTCCTAGTCACCGTAGCAACTGCAGAATGCACTCGAATGACACATCATTGAACATAGATACAGAGTTCAAATAGGTGCACAATAAGGTAGATTAAATAATTGTGTAGCCTGCAGTTGGCTTCAGCTTGTTTTGTTAGTACAATTACAGTTACAAAGAAACTTCACATCCTCATACAGAGGAGGCTGCTTATCATAATCATGGTTATCAATATTATCAAATTGTTATTGAATCACCATAGCCCCACTAATCGGCCAACCAACCAGCCAAGCGGTCTATAGATTCTTCTCTCTTTGTTCGTGTGTATGCATGTGTACAGGGCACTCCGGGTCACGTTTTTGAGGCTACAACCTTAGAATTAGCAGGTGAATACCACTGGACACTAAGTAAAACTATTCTTATTTCTTTTTTTTTTTTTTCCAAAATAAGTGTTTTTTCATGGTCATTTTGGATCACTAATGCCTAAATCTTGTGCTGGTATTTTTTAGATAATATATCTACTTTTTTTTGGATAATTTTAGATAATTAGTTCTTGTGAACATTGGGGGAGGGCACGGTGATTCATTTATGTAAGGTACAGACATTATTATCAAAATCAGTTGATCCCTGACACTTTAACTTGGAGTTATCACAATAAGCAGCTTACTCGATAAATCTTTTACTCAATGTTATCAACCTGTTATTGTTATCAAAATGACCGTACCAAATTGATCACAATAGGCAGCAGAGCAGGCCGCTAAAATCAACTTTTGATGACAAAAATATCTTTGACTGCAGCGTGCTATTGTTTTCTTTCTGATCTCAGTAACTCTATTCCTTAAATTTATACAAACACGCAAACAAAAACGCACCATCATCGTTGTTTTTTTTTCTTCGATACATTGAAACTGCGATGCTGTTAATAAATGGTCATCTTGGGAAAAGGATGGGCGAATTTGGCATCGTTAGCCCGAAGGAAACTATCATTATTGGCACTAATCAATAACAAGCTGTAAAGTTTTTTTTTCTTTGCACCGACTCACCTTTTGGCAGATCAATAAAGAAATGGAGGTAGAGGTCGTTGTACTGAAAGTTCTTTGCGGATTCTGAAAGAGAGGAATAAAAAGTGCCGAAATTCAGAAGAGGAAGGAAACATTTCTAAAAATCATTTCAGAAAACAGAATCTAATACGTTGAAAAAAAAAAAATTCTGTGAACACAATGGACGATTCGATTAGACGAAGGAATAGGAGGAAATAAAGAAAGAGACGGGGAAAGAGGAGGAAGGAGAAATAAGATAAGGAGAAAGAAGGGGGAGGAAGAGGAAGGAGGAAGAAAGGGGCAAGGAAGTGGAGGAAGAAAGAAGAGGTCAAAGAAAAGGAAGAAAGAAGAAGGGGGCAAGGAAGAAGAGAAAGAAAAAGAGGAAGAAGAGGACTAAGAAAAAGAAGAAAGAAAAAGGGGACAAGGAAGGAGAGTATAAAGAATAGGACAAAGAAGAGAAAGAAGTACAGAAAGATGATAACAAAGAAAAAAGAAGAGGAAAAAGACGAGGAAGAAGAAACAGTGATGGAATAGAGACTTGGGTCATTCACCAACTCAAAATACTCAACACGTCTTGTGTGTATAATTCATTGTTGTGTAAATGATTTCATGGCACACTGACTCCTTATGACAGAAGTCATTCAACCATAAAAGAATAATCATAACACCCAAATTTCTTCAAGAGGATTCTCAGTGTTTTTCAAATATTCAGAAGATCTGCAGTCAATGGAATCAGCAAACCCTGGGAAAAGCATGAATCCATCTCTCTTTACCCCTGCCTACAGCTATAGGTAAAATAACAGGACAGACTATGGTTCTTTAGTCTTGGGAGGCAACAAGTCTAGGAGAAGGACAACTTTGAATTCAAAATCAGGAGCTAGAGCCCCTAAAATTGTCTGACGTTGCCTTGAGCGTCATTTTGGCAACTCCTGCAATGGCACTGGTGCCAAACTGTATTGGTCCGAGCTTCTGGACAACGTTCGTGCATGGAAAGTAGAGACTTGCTACATGGGTAACCTTCTGTTTTTTTATACAACGATGATTCGAAGCCACGAGCAAGTCAGAAATGAGAGTTAAAGAATGAGACAACTACCTCAAACCAGGGTCGCTAGATTTAGTCAAGTTTTGATAATACGAGCTTTGCCTCTGAGACTCACCCAACACAGGCATTGGAATAGCATCTGATTTGGAAACCAAGCTAGTCTGGAAGCTCTGAAGGTTCGATACTTGCCTCCTAAGGCGGGACAAATCTGGCAAACCCGGCTCAAAAATCACAAACCACATCTGAAGTTATCTCTCCTTCTTCTTCATCTTCAATGTCATTCATGATGTGAGCGATAATGGCTCTCCACAGCATCCTTTCATTTGTTGCTATCGTCAACTCCTTCTCTCTCCTTGTAGTATTCTTTCTGCCATCCAGGAGCCTAAACTCATTCAAGTAGGTTACCAACTGCCTACCTCGCCTCCTTCTGCCATCTATGCATCCTTTACTCCTCGAGTTCCCCAAATCATTCTTCTTTCCAATTATCATTAGGGAATGCAAATTCTGATCCTTTGGTCAATTTTCTCTTCATCTCTCAATCTTATAACTATTATTAAATCTACGTAATATAATACGAATATAACAGAACTATAAAGCATCTTATATTTTACCATATTTGGTGATACTATAGCAGTTAAATAATTAATAGCATACCCATATTTGGCAATACTATTAAACCAGGGAACTTGTCACATTCTACCATATAGTAATATATCATATGACATCAGAAGGTTGTCATAAGTCAATATTTGGTAGGCCAACAACAGGCATGGCATGAGAAGTGGTATTACTGAACAGTACTTAGTAGTATGTGAATGTGTGGTTGTTATTTTAGTGAATAAAGACAAATATACCCAAGATGGAGAGATAACTTACTTTCCTCTTTTTCAAGACCAATGATTTATTTATTAATAGTTTGTGTTTTTTTTCTAGATGTATGAACATTTGCAAATATGCGTGTGTGTAGAAGGAGAAGGATTCGCAAATGATAAATTGGTTGAATTTATTTACATAATTTGCTTCATTGCTGGTATATGTTGGCTATTTTGCATAAACATACATGTGAATAGAAGTGATATGAATATTCACACACTTTCATGCTTGCATGTGAGTACAGATATGCAATGTGATTCATCATGTGTACATACATATACATGTGTGTGTGAGGGGTGGATAGATAGACAAATATAAGGTTTCACAAAATGAATCTTTGAAAAGAGCATCAACCAACGTATACGTCGGTATATAAGACGGACATTTGATTTAACAAAAAAAAACTATGCAAAAAAAAAAAAACTATGCACACTCGATGTTAAATATGGCATACAAGCGATAAAAAATTAATAGAATTGACACAAGAAAAACTGAAGTAAATACATGAATTTAAATCATACTTGCCATTACAGTCAATAATTGAATAACCCTAGCGTCAACATTCGAAGTCATGCAAAAAAATTCTATCAAAGAATAAATATGGTCAGAATAAACTCTATTTATCTTATCACTAGCGTTTTATACAGGAAAACATCTAAAATTGAATTAAAAAATAAAAAAAGAAACATCTAGATTCTGGAGAATATAGATGTTATTAAATAAATCCATGGAATAAGGCCCCAAAGAGCTTTTCCTCCCAAAATTAAATATTTTTAGAAGGGGTCTAATGGAGCACTGATATCAATTTTCAAGTCTGTAAGCAAAACAGTATAGCCAGGAATGCTAGAACAAACAAACAAACAAACATATGCTCATTCAAAAGATGAAAGAGGATAGAACCCTTCCCCATCTTTGATGACTACAGTTACTCGATTGTTATTGCTTTGCATAAATTAAATTGTTAAAAGTTTTTAGTTGTGTGTTGTTTTTAACAATGAATGGGTGAGGGTGTAAAACTTTATCAGGAAGGTCAGTTAGTTTATTGATTTCAAATTTTAAAAGATAAACAAAAGATACACAAATTGCATTTTTCGGTGATAAGACATATCAGAAATGATTTATGCTGTTCTTTCAAAGAAAATGGATTTACGCTGCTAATCTATAAGATTAGCCCCTTTTTTTTACATCGATTTACAACCGCCCATTAGGGCGGAGTTTCAGCTAGTAATAATATTTCAATAACAAAGAAGGTGACTTGACTTTGAGTGCAATGGCTGGTGAAGGTGGCCTTTAAGCAAGTTGTTATAAATTCAGATTGTTATGAATTCATTAAATTCATTGTTACAGACTTGTTTACTTTATTTTTAAAAATTGATATGATATCAGTACACAGCATAATTGATTCACTGTAGCCTATATGATAACCAGAACTAATTTTCTACAAAAATAGATCTTTTATCTAAAATTATCTGGAAAAAAATACCAGCACAAGATTCGGGCATTGTTAGTTCAAAATGTTTATAGAGACAACAAAAGATACTGTTATGGAAACAAAATAAATGTTTTTTTAGACGGTGCCTCGTAGTGTGTACTCATATGAATTTTCTAGGTTGTAGCCATAAAATTTTAACGTTCATCTTCAACTATATTCAATTGTAAAAGAGGATTTAATATAGTTAAATCAATCACAAGTTGAGATTCTGAAATATGTATGTACTTTACAGATACTGAAAATCATAAAGTTTTGAATAACCAGCATACATAAATAAATATTATTGCATACATGTATTTGTTAATGATTATTAAAAAATGTGAGTTTAAATTTTCTTTATTCTTGCGGCTTTGAAACATCAGAAGTTTATCGTATGTACCTCTTGAATTAGGCCTCTTTAGTTTTGCCACTCAATCTATACCAAAGGAGTTTTTAAAAATACAATTATGTTAATTCTAAAAATTATTCAATTTTACCTTAGAATCTGCCCGACATACTATATATCATCATCATCAGTCTTTTAGCGTCCGTCGTTGGGCATAGACCTTCCCCAGGATTTGCCATACTTCTCTATTAGTAGGTACAAAATATATCTAAACTAGCATTCCAAGGGAAATTATGGATCACTGCCAGCCATATATGTCACTTTTACCTCATTAATCAAGCAGTGGTGTTGATAAAATAAAGTTCTCTTGATGAGAATACAACCAGCATGGCTTAAATCATAAATTCATGATTTTTATTTTTAAAAGGGCCAGGTTACTCACTCAATAGAAGTGATCTTATGACCAATGTCATCAAGCAGAATGCCGTGTTGGGGGTGATCAATGAAAAAATTGAAAAAGGGTGATCAATGAATAAGTTACTTTTCTTGTATTTTGTTGGGCAGTAATTACAAAAAACTTCTGAATTTTCAAAAAATAACTATGAATCAGATACAAATTAAAGGATCAATTTGGGATACACTTGGATTTTGAATTGACCCCCCCACACACACACGCTAAAAACCCTGGGGGGGGGTTCAAAAGAGAAAAAAATCTGTTTTCTCTACTCATTAAGAGTAGTGAGGGTACAAATTTCTAGAATGAATGGAGAGAGCTGAGTAAAGCCCAGATACATAGATACATATAAATGTCAGAACACATGAATAACCCTGCAACAGTGATTAAACCAGTCTGTTGTGGGTAACAGTAATTAAAATACACACACACACATATATATATATATATATATATATATATATATATATACATACGTACGTAGACCAACTGCAGTTGAAGATGCCTCAAAGGCTCCTCTTTTATTCACTACTCTCCTTTCAAATAAGGGAGGGTGCGACCCCAATCCTAATTCATTCCACCCAAATCACACAGCTTAGGGTGTACCCAATTAGCTGCTGCGTGCACAGGAAAATTTATCTTAATGAACACTCATGCTACCCTCTCCACTCATACTGGAAATCGAACGCAGATATTTCTGCATGCAAGGTAGATTTGTGAACCATTACATCATCTGAGTGGACTAAAATTAATGTGCACCAATCTATAAAAAAAAATCAGTCAAAGTGTATTTATGGTATCAATTTATTTGTCAAAGCACAGAGAAGTTTTTTCTAAAATTTGAGTACCGATGGGTTAATCCACCCTCATGTGTGTATGAGAGAGAGAGAAAGAAAGAACCATGGTTAATAATAACAGACTTCCTTGGTTTATTTATATACCCCCCACTTTTTTAATTGCCTAAATCCATTGAGTAATTCTGTTAATTAACCTACTTGTAGCTCCTGAATAACTTTGTTTATTCCGCCTACGTTACTTACCGGCCGGGTCAGCCTGGCCCAGTTGACGCCTGAGTCAAGGTCATTTTTCTCTCTTGTTTTTTTGTAATTGTTATTTTTGTTTCTGTTTTCCAGAAAAAAAAAGAAAAAGAAAAAAAGAAAAAGAAAAAAAAAAAGAAGAAAGAACCAGGATTCTGAACAGCAAGGTGACCGAGTGTCTTTTGTCCCCAGTGGCGTGTTCTGAAAACACGTGGTTTGGGATCAGAAGTATGGACTTGGCAAACAACCCAACCCTCCCGACTCCCATGACCGACCCCACCCCCAATTCCCAACCCCCCCGCCCCCACCCCACCGCCATCATGCGCCGCTCTTTGTTGACATTGTAGATAGAGTAGCACCAAACACCACAGCCTGGCACATATGTCTGGCGGATGGGTGTGTGCATTGACTGTAGACCAGATCAAAATAAACATGCATCTCTGCAGCAGGCAACCAAGAGTGCCCTGTACTAAATATCAAAATGAGTCAGAGCGGCTGTCTTGCCGCACAGGGTGTGGCAAGAAAAAAATTCATATCCAATGGGAAGGATAAAGAATAGTGGGTATGGCTCAGTAGGTAAAGATATCAGTTCTCGTAACTCCGCCAGATACTCTCCATCATCCAACTAAAGTAATACAGTGTGTTGGTTGCTCCATCTGTTTGTCACAGTATTTTTTAATGTAATTCATTATCTACGTAATGTATCTATGTGATAACTATAATACCATGCAAAAGAAAGTGAATATATCTTTTATTATTGTCGATTACTATTGCTATTCCTGTGGTTGCTACTACTATAACTTGGTTTCTAGGTTTAAGACTCATGAGGAAGGAATAATGAATGAATGACAGGTATACCGACGGTCAAATCCCTCATGCTCCCATTCATGTATAAGCACCCTCTTTCATACTTACCGTTGTTCATTACACTGCATAGGTAGATGAGAAGGGAAAAGAGAAAGGATGAAAGATATGCAAGTAGGATTTAAATTTCATTGTTGTAGATGTCATGCTCTAGTTCCCATGATCAGCAATTGACTCTGACTCATCTTTTTCCATTTTGTGAGAGGTGAAACATTGAAAGGGGAAAGGAGTGAAATAGTAATACAAACAAACTAGCAGAATGATAGCACAAATAAAAAGAAAAATTATATTTTTCTGCAGATATTCTTACTTGGAAAAAATATTTAAGGTATGTTAATATTGAATATCTTATCTAAAAATCATTCAATTGTGCCAAATATTGAAAATGTTAGAATATTGAAGAGGACAAGTTTGGCTGTGCTAAGGTCAAATTCCGTAGCTTCATTAAAATCTATGAAGTAAGCAAAATAGAATTCATTTCTCTACAATATTATTCCAAAACTATGTGTCCCATTTCAACTCCTTTATTAGTGGTTTCTGTAAATGAGATTTGCAATAGGATTAGCAAGACAGGTCAACCTGAGTTGGGTTTTAGAAGTGGGAGTGAATTCATCATCAGTTTTTGTGTGCGTCACTGTTATTCAGGGATGACATCACTGGTTTTTGGTCTGGTCATTGTCATCCATCATTGTTGTTACATAGGAAAATAAAGTTAAAACTCAGTAGTGGGAGATTGACAGTTCACAGATTTTTTTCTGTAGATATACAGATATTAAAAACGCTTAACTAAAACTGTCAACATAGACCTCTTCAGTTTCTAAGTTAGTCTGGTTGGCTGGCAATGTATGTAGGTATGTATATATTCAAGTATACACTATGCTTATAAGCCTCACTAATGGAGCTAAAGGGCTGAAAATTTCAACATTTACTTATCAATATATCTTGAAAAAATTCAAATATATTGAAAAAGTCAAATATATTTCCTGATGGGGTGGGGTGGGAGTTGAGTCACTACTGCCCTAAAATTGGCTGACAATGTAATAAAACATATGTACAGCGCATAAATGAATCACCATAGCCCATGTGTGTACCAGAACTAATTATCTAAAAAATAAATCTACAAGGCATTGTTGGTCCTGAAATGACCACTGAGACCCCAAAAAGCTGGTATTTTGGGAGAAAAAAAACATCAAGTTTTCAGATGGTACCTAGAGAGTACTCATGCTAATTCTCGAGGTTGTAACCTCCAAAATGTGACCAAGAGCATCCAGTGACATACGGAGAGAGGCAAAGGGAGAAAAATCTGTAACCCATTTGGCTGGATGGCTGGTTGGTCGGGCGAGCCATTCACGGAGCCACAATGATTCAGTTATTTTTTTCTTCATAACAAACATATTTACAGAGGTGTGTGAGGGATTATGGATTGAAAACACAAAAAACTACAGGCAAAAATGTTTTTTTTAAAATCTGTTATTGAATATTCGACTTGATCAGATCTTAACCGGATATTTTCTCTGGCTGGACATCATAACAAAGTTTATGTCCAACAAGAGAACTGTTCTATTTCCCATGTTACCATAGGAGTCTCAACATCCTGTTTACACATTTCTTGTGAGTGGGAAAAATCAAAGGTGACCAAACAAAAATGAAAGAAGAAACAGGAATAAAAAAGGAAATTTACAAAACAAAGAGGCATTTGCTTCTCCCAAGGCAGAAGAGTTTCTTGATCCTTCAACGGGAATGTTTACATAAGCATTTTATGCAGAAAGATTTCCACACAAAAAACTCGTTATAAACCTGTTTTGGTGGACGGACATTCCATTTTTGCTCAAGGGAACACACACACACACATTTGAGAGTTTATATATATATATATATATATATATATATATATATATATATATGTATATATATATATATGTATATATATATATATATATATATATATATATATAGTTCAAAATATATTTTCAATTTGTATGAATACCAAAAGAAGGAAATAAGAAAATAGATTCTATCTGTTCTAGATGTTGAATCACAGTGCGCAATAAAGTAAATAGAGCTATTAATACATAAATATGAGAATTACTAGGATATATACCTGGTGAATATCAACATTTTGTGCCCAAAACATTCATCAGCAACATGTTTTGCACTTGTGCATCCTTGTAATTCGATATATATATATATACGTATATGCTTGTTGTGTGGATGTGAGATGGTCCAACAGTGTTGGTAAAATGATAATTGGAAGGTAAAGAGAAAATTAAGAAAAAAACAGTTGTTACATCTCAAAATATTTCACTGTCACACAGGCATCTGAAGAAGGTGACCGGTAACCATTGAAATGCATCAGAACATGCCCATGTGATGATAGTAGAAATTTTGAGATATACCATTTTTTCTCTTAAATTTCTTTTCACCTTCCACTTTCCACTTTCCATTCTACCAACATGGGGACTTAATTAGTTAATTAATTGATATATTAATTAAGTAGTATGAAATACATGTTTCAGGAAGGGTTACCTTCTCCAGTAGCATGTCGGTGTCTTTTAGTGATTAAAAGGTTTGCTTTTCATAGAAAACAAATTTAGTATCAAATGTTTTGCTTTGAAATTTGGGAAATCCATGAAAAGCCATGGTGGTGAATCCAGACTGTTTCCTCTGTGTGTGTGTGTATATATATATATATATATATATATATATATATATATATATATATATATATATATGTGTGTGTGTGTGTGTTTTAATACTCTTGAAACAGAGCCATGGTTAGCAGCTGACAAACTCCATAATAAAGAATAAAATCACAAATACAAATAAAACTAAATTACATATAACTATTTTATTGTATAATTTTAGGTTCTTGTTTTAAGACAACATGTTGAAATAACACTGATCAGATTGCAAGTGGCTTGCAAGACATACGGTCATGGATACTTTGAGACTAGATATAAAAATTGACTAGAATTTATTTTCAGCATTACAAGATGAAAAGTTAACATGACTATATATACATATGATTATAAATTGGGTTATATTATACAGAAACTCTTATTTGAAGGGATCTCCCATCGTTACACGGTTAATGTATCACCTAGCCTAGACAATGGAAATAGAATAAACAATTAAAGAAAATAGGGCTGCTGCCGGAATTGAACTTGCGACTGATAGGGTAGCCGCTTTAACATAGCATTGCTCTTACCACTGAGCTAAACAGCCGCCACTAATGCAAAGGCCCAAATAACTATTTTTACTTACTTTTAATCTCAGTCTATTCATTTTTTCGATGCAACAACAGCTTTATTTCCTTCAATTGTTTATTCTATTCACATTGTCTAGGCTAAGTGATACATTAACCATGTGAAGATGGGAGATCATTTCAAGGAAGAGTTTCTATATAAAATCATGCAATTTATAATCATTCTGTCAGATCATATATATCCATTCCTTTATATTCATTTATTTATACATATATATATATATATGTGTGTGTGTGTGTGTGTGTGTGGCTGTACATGATAAGTGCCCAATGAATCAAATTGATATTTTTATTATTTTTGGAGCTGCAATGATCAGATTCTTCTATTTTGAAACTTGAACACTGTAAATCATAATGTAGAGTGTACAATATATATATATATATATATATATGAAAAATATTCTTGCAAATCTAACAAGTACAAAGGTTAACACATCCATTAGGATAAATACTGATCTATGTATGTATAGTCACATCAGCACCAAGATGTACATTTGAGCATGTATACATACACTCAAATAACAAGTAACCATATACATACATTTGCACATATATACTGATATATATGCAACCAAACACACACACGTATAGAAACCTGGCTGGTACATCTTTGTGCTTTTTATAAGCACAGATATTTGTGTGTGTATGTGTGGGTGAGTGTATAAACATGTATATCTGTTCTGTAAAAGTTGGCTGGAAGTAGGTATATAGGTTATTCCTTAGATACTTATAGGTCAAGGATTATCTGAAAATTAAACAGTACTTCTAGTGTCCAACTGAAGTGAGTACCTGAATACAATAAAGCATTTGGACACAGCCCTTGAAAGCATTCATTCACTCACGTACGTGTGTGTGTGTATGTGTGCGTACATAAATAAATCGATAGCCTAATGATGGAAAAAGCATTTATTTTGTACAACAAATATTTATTTTCCAACATAATCTCTTTTGTTGTCAATGAACTTGATTCAGAGGTGAATATCAATCATATACATCAAACATTATACGGTGAGAATTTCAGATCAAAATTCATCTAATAGCTCTTTGTCAAACTGCAGACTTATACAGTAGTTTGAATCTGATGACTACCTCTCCTAACTCAGGAGATAAGTAAATCATTTAAAACCCTGACTGACTGCTGGTTACAGGCTGTCAATTGGAAAAATTTCAGTTGCAAAAGACATGAAAAAATCAATTGAAAATTTTTTTTCTACATTCGCCCAAAAATGTGGTCTGTAGGCAGAGTGAGATATGCTGGATCGAATCACCGTAGCCCCACACATAGCCTGACCAACAAGCCAAGAAGGCTACTGATTCTTCCCTCTTTTCTCATCTGTATGTCTCCGGGGACTCCTGGCCACATTTTGGGGGCAACAATATTGAAAAATTACGTTACATCTCTTAGATACATACTGTCACATTTACAGAGGCGAAAAAGACCGAGAATAGACGAGACAAGAATTTGTATTGAAAGTAGTTATTTGACCTTTGCATTACTGGCAGGCTATTTAGCTCGATGGTAAGAGCATTGCTATGTTGAAGGGGCTACTCTATTTGTGGCGGGTTCAATTCTCGCATCAGCCCAATTTTCTTCAATTGTTTATTCTATTTACGTTGTCTAAATTGAATGATATATCAACCATGTAATGCCAGGAGATCATTTCAAATACATTTCAGTACAATATAAACCAATTTATAATTTATTCTGTCAGACCAAATATGTCCGTTTCTAAAAAATATACATATATATGTACATATCCGATATCTGGAAAACTAATCTGGCAACCCTGCCAAACTTTCAAACATTTAAATAGACAGAAACACACACATAAATACATATATACATACATACATGAATAAATGAATACACAAGCATACACATGAATTCACAAACACATAAGAATATATAGATATATATATATACTCGAAATCTTTACAGCTTTAAACACATCAATTATTTCCCAATATCTGTTAATGTAATTTAAGTCATTTTTTTCTGAATTTTTCATGTTTTCCACAGAATTTGATACCATGGTATTATGTATTATGGTACCATGTTGATCAAACACCACCAATGGTTTTCCACCAAAATGTACATTTAATTTGGTTGTCCAAACATTTCATTTATACTTTCATATTTCAAGGACTATTTCAGTACAAATCCTATTCTCCAAGCTTTTATTATTCATTTCTAAGGTCAATCTTAGCCTCCAAAAGAGGGGGTTACCTAGTGCTAAACTGATAAAGAAGGGGTCTATATTTCAGAGGGTATTTTGTATCTTGGTAACAAGAAAAAAAACCTCGAATTGACACGATTTATCAGCAATCAATACTTGAAACTGTATCATAAGTTCTATTTTTAGATTCCACTCTTTCAACCATTCTGCAATTCTCTTCCATCAGGAGAATTCATTTCATCAATTTACAGGGAATTTTTCTGCAAGGATGCACTGTGTGTGCACATTAGAATATACATACATACATACATACATACATACATATATATATATATATATATGTAGTGTTATATGAAAAATCATTTGAAATGATCTCCTGTCATTACACAGTTAATGTATCAGTATCACTCACCCTAGACTTAATACATACATATATTTATACATTTATTGATATATCTCAATACATATATTTATTTATATATCTCAATACTTATATATATTTATATAGCTTTAAATACTAAATGTATATAAAAAACTTTCCAGAAATTTGTCATTTCAGTCAATTATTTTTCAAAATCAGTTGATGATATATACATATGTATATATATATCATCATTATCATCAGCCATTATAAGTCCACTGCTTGACATTGGTTTTACCCATATCCTTCCATGACAACTGGTATTGCACTGATCTTACCAATAAACCTATCTATCTCATCCCGTGTCTGGTCTTTTTCTACTGTGTTCACTGCCTTTTGGGCTCCAATCAGTTGGCCTTTTTCTCCATCTATTGTCATTTCCTTTTGCTAAGTGTCCAGCCCATCTCCTCTTCTGTTGTTTAATTATTTGCCTAATATCATTCACCCAAGTCCTCTCTTTGATTCACGTTGATCTTTACCTATCAGAGCTATCTCTGTGAAAAAGTTCCCAGTCCAGGGCTCTTTTTTGAGAACTAGAGATTGAAGACACAGTTGGAAAACTTTTTTTTTTTCCGACGGACACTTTTGCACACACTTAATACGAAAGCAGACAGACTCTCTCTGTATCATCTCCCCATTCAACATATAATTCTGGTACCCCCCCACACACACACACTGCCTCACCCTAAGCAAACAAAACTTCCTCCCTGTGCTAGGCCCTGACAAAGAGTATTGCAAGGGCGTGGTTGTTTATTCAATTCCTTGGCTTTTTCAAATAGTCTTCTGGTTTGAAATTTTTGACAGAACAGAAGGTAGTAGAGAGAGGTAAAGTGAGAGGGGTCAATGAGAGAGAGCCTGGGCCATCCACGACCCACCCCATACAGACCATCAGTGACCTCCTTCAACCAATCCTCATCTACCCTTACCCTGTCATAGAGCAAAACAGTTTGTTTACTTTCCCCATCAGTAAAAGATAACAAAAACTTGTGTTGAGTTCTATGTACTTTTAGTTTTGCTTCTGCTGCTAAGTGAGCAAAGTGAGACTGGTGGAAAAAAATAAACATCCAACTCGAAATAGAATTATTCCATGACAACCTAATGGCTTCAAACAAAGAACATCAAAACAGGAATCAAATGTCTGTACCTCACTTAAATGAATCGCCAGTATAAGAACTAATCATCTAAAAATAACATTTCAAATTATCTCCAAAAAAAATTTCTATCTAAAATTATCTTGAAAAAATACCTGTACAAGATTTGGGCATTGGTCTTGAATGAACCAAAAATAGACCCCAAAAAGCAATTTTCTAGGAAAAAAAAGAGGTTTTAGATAATACTTAGTAGTGTACTCATGCAAATTTTCAAAATTGTAACCCCAAAAATGTAACCAGGAGGACCAGGAGCATCCATAGACACTCGGCTGGTTGGTCGGGTAGGCCGCTTGTGAGGCTACAGTGATTTGATTTTTCCATGATAACCTAATGGCTTCAAACAAAGTACATCCAAGCAGAGATCAAATACTCAGCAAGGTTAATAGATCTAATACAGCCAGTTCTTCAATAATGCTCATCTTTAATTTTCAACCCTAGGGTTTCGAACCCTCTTTTCCTCTGTACCCTCAGAGCATTCTGACAGGTTCCCATGTAATCTTGAAGATTAAGAATCAGAAATTGATAAAATTATCTTAATTTCTGAAGAAAAGCTCCATTTAATTAATAGTGAAAGGTTTGGGAAATATCCTTCAAGTTCCTCTTCCAGCTTCATGAGATATCAATTCTTTGAATAGGTCAGTCTTAAAAAGAGATGGTTGAGCCTGTTTTTTGAGCAACAAGTTCATTAATATGTGGAGTAACTGAACAACAAAGATCATGTTCGGGTGTTTTGAGATTTGATCTGTGATTTGATTCAGTCTCCAAAAAGACTGAAAATGTTCACTCCCAAAGCCTTGTTGATGGGAATAACAGCAGTGCTTTATGTTGAAGATAGGGCAGCCTTGAATAAGGTTTTCTTTACAACTTTATGACATGAAAGAAAGAGGGAGGAGAGCTTGCTTAGTCAGTTGCTTTTATCAGCTGTTTTGTAAAAAAGTTGTTACACTGTACGTGACTGTACACCACATACCCTTAGAGAATTGCAAACGTACCTTCGGGAATACATGTTCCTCAAGTTGGGAAATCTATTTTAACCCTTTCATTATCATACAATATATCATATGAAGCTACTTAATAGACAGATAAGCAGTTCTATACTTGGAGTCATCAGGTCAGTTGGTTTTTAGATAAGATCTATTCTTGTCTGAAATTTGCTAGACAGGGTATTAATCGGGTGTATTGATCATTGAGTATGGAGCATCTGGGAACTCCTTATCAAAAAGGCCATTTCTGAGAAAGTAAGTAGGTTACCTACTCAAAGGGAAGTAACTCAGAATTTGGCCTCAAAATATGATATTGATGTATAAGTACCTGTATTAGATAGAGGATTTTTGTTTGAAAACAGGTGTGAAGTGCCTTGTCCAATATGATCATGCTTTCTAAGAAGTGATTCAACATTCTAGAACAAAGAACACACAATGAAAGCTGGAGGATAAACAGCTGAAACATTGGAAATAAATGAACATTTAGACAAGGAAAATAATCCAACCGTACCATGCACAATGTTAAGACAACATGGCATGCAACCAAAAGGTATTGGTCACACGACAGTTTCAAATGAGTGACTAACTAGACCGGTTATCTATGCCTTCTTATCAATCTATGATTATTCTCTACGATATAATCATTACTTCTCTTTTTCTCTCAATTTTACATTTCTTCTTTGCCCTTTATTTTATCCCTTGAAGCCTTTTCCTTTGTGTCTATTCTCCTATTCTTTCAGTGTAAATTGTTTTCCTTCCTTTCCCTCCCTTGTTTGCAATCCTCTCCTTTGTACAATTCAATTTTTTCATACTTTTAAATTCAGCATTTTACTTTTAAAGAAAAGAATCTCTTGCCTCAACCCAGCCACTTTTTATAGTGGTTTGTGAGTTGCCACGTCAGTGGAAAGTGGTGTAAACTGTGTCTCCATCTCTCTTTCTCCAGAATGATTCTTCAGCATGACATTGGAAATAGAGATGGCAGCAGTTACGCCAATTAATATCATAGATCAGTGGTTGTGAAAATGCTTGGGAGTCTGCAGAAATGTTCACTCTAAACCTGACATTGTGAATCTTTTGACAGAGAAACCACATCATCCCTTGCACAGCTATCAAAGAACACCATTATCATGCCGTATATTAAATAAATATAATTTTTCAAGGTCAAAAATTTCTAATTGATTAGTTTAAAAAGTAAACGTGAAAAATAAGGGTCAGCCAAAATATTTCATTTACAGAAAGGGTCCTTGGGTTTTCAAAGTTTCAAAATCACTGATATATATGGTTAGATAAACATTTTAACAAATTAATGAAGCTTGTTGGAAAAAAGACCAAGACAAACTGATTCAATCAAGAAAACAAAACAAAACTAATAGTGCATACCAATTTCTCCATATACAACTAGACGCAGAACATCATCTGGCACCTGGAAGTATGAAAATAAAGAAAATTTTTTTCAAAAATAATAATATAAGGAATCTATTGAAATAAAAATAACTAAAAACATGGTCATGGTTGCTAGCTGGAAAAATTTCCGAGACTGAAACTCGGTGTTCCTAATTCAAAAAATATTTTTGTACTAGTTTTACTGCCAAAAAGTGATAAATAGAAAAAACATAGCTAACAAATGCCAAAAAATGACCAAATCCACACTAATATAGCAATTTTTGCACTACTGAATTTGTAATTTTCAAAGACGGAATTTCATCTGATAATAAAAAATTTAACATCCATGCATAGTGAAAGCTTAAAGGTGTAACATATCAGAAGTATATTGGATGCATTTTTTATCAAAATTTAGAAACATCTTTTTTTTGTTGCTGTTCTATGAATCTCGAACATACAAAACACAAATTTATATTAGGTTGTTACGTACAAAATATCATTTTTGGAATAACAATATGAAGAATGATATAAATAACAAAAAACGGTAAGTATTCAATCAAAATATGGCCCATTTGAAGCAATAAACTTCTTCTGATGATCTTTTAATGATAATGTCATTTTTATAAAATTCTTTCAAAAATTCAGTAAAAGCATGAATTATGACTTCCTTATTATTGAACCTTGTAATACGGATATGAAATTCAAAATACTTGAAAATTGATAATCTGTAGGAGAAATGTCAGGTGAATATGGAGGATGCTGCAAGACAGCTGATAGGTGAGTGGTCGGCACTGTCATGGAGCATTTCATTCAGTTCATGTGGCACCCATTTTTCAAACTTTTCAACCTTATCTATTGTCATGAGATGACATGATATCGTTGCAGTTGAGGTCCTGAAGTCTTCAAAAAGAGATTGAACCCTTGATTGTCTCAGTTGTTAGGAACTGTTATTGATAATTATTATCATTACGAACAGGTTGGATCTCCTTTTAGCCTTATTATTAGTATTCAAATTTCCACACCTAAGCCTATAGAACTAATCCCAGACAGTTCACAATGCAGTAGTTCTCACTCCAAATGCCTTGTTGATGTTATCAGCAGCTTGAGCATCAATCATTATGTCCTGATTTAAAATCATACTCAAGAAATTGATCTAACTTCTTGGGTAGGTACAATCGCTGCTGAGGGTCCAAAATTTATCAATATCAATGAATCATATCTTGGTTTACATTGGATCCACAGAAAATACAATAGATTAGTGTTTCTTCCACTTTTAACATTATATTCTATATTGTTGGATGACGTGGGGAGAAAAATTTTTCAAATGATTCGTTCTACTGACTAGTTATGACTAACACCGTTATCAGAGTTTTGAACTTAAATCAAATATTTTCTCTCAGTTCATATTGTCACGCGATAACATCACACGGCATCAGATGGGACATCAAAATGTTTTAATGACATTAAAAGACCGTGAAATTAGGAAAAAAAAAATGTTTTACTTGAATTTGAGACTTTGATAACAATGTTAGTTGAAACTAGTCAGTGGTATGAATCATCTGGAAAGATTTTTCCCATTGTTATTCATTTTATGTATCTGTTAGACATCATATCCACATTCATGTAAGAAAAAATAATATTTCATGAGTAACAATCTACCATACTGTACACGAAAGAAACATATACTCACTGTATCAAATTCATTTCCAACAATGGCTTTATAAAAATCGGTATGTCGACTGTAAAGCTGCAAAACAAGAAACAATCTTAATGAAAAGAAAAAGAAATAACATTATTCTCAACATGAATAAATAGGGTAAATCCTCCCCCATGTTTTAAGAGACAATGGAGTATGATAGGGTCTACATCAGATTAGTGATCTTTGCAAGTCTCCTCAATTTGGTATGCAAAGATCTAAAGGTCAAGAAAGCTCACCACAGAGGAAATTTGCTGGTAGATCATCACACAATAGCATTTGCCACTTTTGATGTAACTAGTATTTGCAAACATGATATTCTGGACGTATATATACATAAATATATACAAATTATAAATTGTGTTACATTAACTAAAAACTTATTCGAAATGATTTCCCATAATTAAACGGTTAATATATCATTCAATTTAGACAATGTAAATAGAATAAACAAAGAAAATGGGACAGCTGCAGGAATCAGAGCAGCCACTTCAACATAGCAATGCTCTCACCATTGAGCTAAACATCCACTGGTACTGCAAAGGCCGAATAACTGCTTTCAACCCAAATTCTCATTATCTCAGCAGTTATTTGGCCTTTGCATAACCGGCGACTGTCTAACTCAATGGTAAGAGCATCGCTACATTGAAGCGGCTTCTCTATCAGTGGCAGGTTCAATTCCTGCAGCAGCCCTATTTTCTTTGATTATTTATCCTACTTACATTATCTAAATTGAGTGATATGATAACTGTGTAATGACAGATCATTTTAAATAAGTATTCTATATAATATAACGCGGTTTATAATTCACTCTTCGGACCAAATATGTCCCTTTCTTGGATACATAAATATATATACACAGGTACTCTCCACTTTACGCCATTTCACTACTAGGAAAGACCTCAAGCCGCCATAGCTTTCAACTGTGTTTGTGAGCATCTGAGCTTCATTTCAATCCATTTTGTATATTCATTAACATGATGTGACCTGAGGTATCAGAGAAGCGCAAGAGAGCTCTTTAGGATGTTATGCTTACCATTAAACTGACAGACATAAAAGGTTATTTTTGGTCAGGGAAAGCTCAAAAAATTTTCCTACATAAATTAATGGTAACTGCTTCTTCGCTTTCAGCCAATTCATAAGAATGCAGTTATTTCGGATAGCAGTGGAAACGTGTGTGTGTGTGTGTGTGTACGTGTAACTTATCAATTTGGCAATTCGGAAAAACAACTGAATTATGAATTTTTCATGTATATTTTATCTCCAATAATCAATTCAATCAACGGTGCCATCACATCAGATATATTTTTTTATTTCACAATCTGATTCAATGGAAATTTTTGAAATGAAAAATATACGAAATATTTATAATTCAGTTCTTTTTCCATATTTTCAAATTAATAGATTACACATTGTAAGAAAAATCTTACTTATAAAGAAATACAAATTCAAAATGAACATTTATTAATCAGTCTGTAAATAAATGATCATATTTATTCAATACCTCATATCTTATTATCATAAGCAAAGTGTAATTAACATTGGAACTCTAATGAACAGTTTAAAAAATAATGGAATACTTCTATGAATTGAATTTTTTTAAGATTGAAATGTCAACAAATGATCAAAGGGAGAAAATTTTAAACAAAAGATATTTCCCTTAAAACTGACATTCTATTTTCTTTGTGTGAATTTAAGAGTTAAAACTGAAAATCTAATACAGAAATCAATCCAGACAAGGCCAAGTATAAGATGAAATTCACACATGTAAATGATGCATACTTACATGTGTAAGCATATGTATATCTGGGTGCAATATACACACATGCATTTATATACATAAATATATATATATAAATATGTATACCTCACTTTAAAAACTACCAGCTTTATGAACATCAAAAAAGAATTTCAAACTTAATGAAAATTATATAAAATCTCATTTTTGTTGATTTGAACACAGTAAAAAGCTTTTTACAAGTGAATTCCTCAGTTACAAGTTTGCATGTGTCTGTGGTAGAAGATGCATTGTTTTCTATGAATAGTTATACCTCACTTTACCAACTATTTTAGGAACAAATTAGTTTGTAAAGGTGAGATATATAAATGTATATGTGTATCTGGTAGTGTATATATACAAACATACATTATAACTGCATTATATTACTTTGAAACTCTATTTGAAATGATCTACAGTTCTTGCTCACTGGATGTATCACTTGGCCCAGAAAGCATAAATAGAATAAACAATTGAGGGAAATGGGGCCACTGCAGGAATCAAACCTGCGACCAATGGGGTTGCTTGCTCTTACCTTAGAGCTAAACAGGCACCAGTAATGCAAAGGTTTTCATTTCAATCATTTCAAATAGAGTTTCAAAGTAACATAATGCATTTATAAATATTTCTGTCAGATCATACGTCCATTTCTTGATGATATATATATATATATATATGAAGGTATATATACTTAAACGTATGCGTATGATATGCTTACCATTTTAAAAAGACCAACTATGAAAGAAAAAGTGAAATTTATCGAACAATGCCCTCAGAATTCCTCCTTTGTTGTAGTAGCTGTTCAGGATACAATTAGAATAGAACATTCTGCAAAAATGTCTTCAGAGAATCATAGCTTTAATCTCATTTTTCCCTCAAAACAAAAGAAAACCTAAATTTGAAAGAGAATCCAATCAAGAGAAAGTCTTATCAGCTAGTGAGAACCTGATAATATCTTTGCCACATCACAGAGCACTGAAATACACCTTGAGAGCAGGGTTACTGAATAAGCCACTTTTTTGGCTAGATATTGCTGATTTTCTCCATTTTAGTCAAGGAAAATCACTAGTAATCTGAAATCTGGCCATTTAAAGAAGAATAATAAGTTTATTAGAAATATCCATAATTTGCATAGGTGAATCTCCAAAGCCTGCATGTGTACCAAAACTAATTATCTAAAATTATCTTGAAAAACAGATATTTTATCTAAAATCTTTTATCTTTAAAAAAATAGATCTTTATCTAAAATTATCCTAAAAAATAGATCTTCTATCCAAAATTATGTCTAAAAATAGATCTTATATCAAAAATTATCTAAAAAATAGATCTTTCATCTAAAATTATCTTAAAAAATAGATCTTTCATCTAAAATTATCTTAAAAAATAGATCTCTCATCTAAAATTATCTTTAAAAATAGATCTTTCATCTAAAATTATCTTTAAAAATAGATCTTTCATCTAAAATTATCTTAAAAAATAGATCTCTCATCTAAAATTATCTTAAAAAATAGATCTCTCATCTAAAATTATCTTTAAAAATAGATCTTTCATCTAAAATTATCTTTAAAAATAGATCTTTCATCTAAAATTATTTTAAAAAATAGATCTCTCATCTAAAATTATCTTAAAAAATAGATCTCTCATCTAAAATTATCTTTAAAAATAGATCTTTCATCTAAAATTATCTTAAAAAATAGATCTCTCATCTAAAATTATCTTTAAAAATAGATCTTTCATCTAAAATTATCTTTAAAAATAGATCTTTCATCTAAAATTATCTTTAAAAATAGATCTCTCATCTAAAATTATCTTTAAAAATAGATCTTTCATCTAAAATTATCTTTAAAAATAGATCTTTCATCTAAAATTATCTTAAAAAATAGATCTTTCGTCTAAAATTACTAGCACAAGACTTGGGCAATGTTGGTCCAATATGACCATAGAGATTCCCAAGGGCGCTTTTGAAAGAAAAAACCGGTTTTTAGATGGTGTCTTGTAGTGTACTCAGGCATATTTTCATGGTTGTAACCCAAGAAATATGACTATGAACAACCAGAGATACACAAATACTGGGAGAAGAATCAGTTGCTCACTGGGCTGGTTGGTAGGGCCATTAGTAGGGCTACAATAATTTGATAATTTATTCTTGTCTTAGCGTACGGTTGGTCTATTTAATAAGTGGTCTTTAAATGAATATATACATAGCATTTTTAGCAGGAAGTAGAAAATTTTAGCTACTTTTAGTGATTTTTAAAGAGAGTTTTAGCTATAAATAACAAACAATACTCGGCAACACTGCCTGATAGAAGTTTAGTATAAGAAGTGAAGGGGGAAAAAAATCTATAGACTCCAAAGCTTGGAATGAATCCCATCAAAATGCCGAATAGTATTTGGTAAAAACAAAGAAATTATCAAAAAACACAATTATAAGTTATTCAACAGAGGAAATTTGAATAAAAAGGAAAAAAATCAAAGACCTCACGGTACAGCTTGAATTCCAGATCTTGTTCTTGGCTAAAAAAAAGAAAAAAAGGTGACATTAATGATAAACTGTATTGAAACCTGAAAAATAAACTGCAATTAAGGAGGAAGCTACTTATGATTACTTTGGGATAAAGTCTTTTTAGAATCAGTCACCAACTTCTAAGATTAAGCAAAGGATATTACATCTACATCTCTCTTTGCTTATCTGTGTGTCTCTGGACACTCTTGGTCACATTTTTGGGGCTATAATCTTGAAAATTTTCAGAAGTATCCCACTAGGGACCATCTAAGAACTTTTCTTTTTGTTTTTTCAAAAACTGCTTTCAGGGGTCTCTATGGTCATTTTGAACGAATAATGCCCAAATCTTGTTGATTTATACTAGATAATTTTAGATAAAAGATCTATCTTTTTAGATAATTTAGATAAAAGATCTGTTTTTTGATACTATTTCAGATTCAGTTCTCTAACATGAGCAGGCTGCAATGATTCATTTTTGTGAGGTACGGATTTTTTTGATTTAAAACAAAACATTCAATTCATTTTGAATTAAATCTTTAGGACCAACTGTTTTTGATAACAATAACTGATAACATTATATTTGATCATGATAAACAGCTTCCTCTATTTTCTAATTTTCTATCTCAACAGATATCTCTATTTCATCTTATATGTAGATTTGAACATTATATATGCTTGACTATCAGGAATAGGGATTGAACCTGGAAAGACATTCATATCAATACAGAGTGTATGTAACAATCCTCTAAACAATGCTGTTACAGCAACCTTCCTACACAAAATATAATAACCCATATTATCAAGGAATCAACCTTGTATATAAGACCGCAATGTATATCCATATAGTCTAAAAAGATTTACAGCTTCAAACACTATAGATGTAAAAGAATTTTTCAAAATTTATTACAATTTCAGTCAATTATTTCCAAATATCTGTTAATGCAATTTATACAGGATTTTCAAAAGGGTGTATGTTTTACATAGAATAAAATATTATGATACTGAGTGAGTACTTTTTTAGTGGGGATCCTTAGTTGTTTACCATGTAGTTTTTTCAGGGATTTGAAAACAAATTATATTATATTATATTTAGGGTCGTGTCATAATACATGTAGTTTATTATCTTATACAGATTAACATCATATTCTATTTTATGTGGATGTTATTTCATACTACACATCATTCAATTTTTTGAAACAAAGGGCTCACATACATTGGTTATCCCAAAAACTCATTTGACAATGAAGGATCAATACTTATAACAATGGATGTGACTCATTGTGTTCGAGTCACTTCTGCTAAGTGTTTACCCATGTGAACATTAAATCCATTATGTCATATTTAATCTCAGACTGCATATAAACCACCTTGTGATATCATTTATATGAATATTAGTAAATCAGAAAAAAATTTTCTTCAAGTCAATTTTCTACCAATGTATTCAACCGCAAAATTTGACAAAAATATTTCAGGATATATTTTGTGCATGACACTTTTCAACAAAGGCACATCCTGGGCAGAAGTGCCAGAGAGTGACACTTTAGTTCTTGGTAGAGCGCACAAATACTATACTCTGATCCATATTTACTTGCTTTCCCACAAAAGATGTAACACAAGGTGGTTTTTTAATGCAGTTCTGTACACAGGAAAGCTAAATGAATGGCTTCAGTCCCCGCAATAATGTTGCAAAGATATTTGAGTAACTTATTTTTTGAGGCCACAGGACAAATCCTAGGCCTCTTGTGCTTAGTAATATCAGCGCGAAGTTACCAAAGAGTGTACTGTTAACAGATACTACACTTAGATCCTAGACAGAGAGCTGGGGAGCAACACTTTGATCACATAGATAATCTGAACCCAGGGTGAAGTGCCAATCCATATGTAAATAATCCCATCATTTTTGACAGGTACTATGCAAATTGATTGATGATAATCATATCAAGCAAACATTTTTATCAATATGGCTGCTGTTTGTAGGCATGATGATGCCGACTTGGAAACAATGGTTGGGACATACTGATAATTAATACAAGATTTACAAGTACGCACATGGTGGCAGAGAGGGCTTCTCAAAAGCTTTATAGATAGTAGTTCACCTATTGCATTTCTACAGATAAATCTCACTAAATGTTAGAGGAGGTCCCAAGCCTCCAAATCTCGAGATTCACCATTGCACATACGAAGGGAATCAACCTCTCTTCAAACTCGGCACTACACTTACTTGTGTGCAAAGCAAATGTCAACTTCATACAATGGCCAGTTGTCATGTAATTATGGTGAGTACACACACAAAGATTTCTTGAATTATAGTGAGGTAAATCAGACTGAGATATGAAAATGAAATTTTGTCTTCATAATAAGGTGGCTACAAGCCCAAACCATTTAGTATTATAACTTACAGGGCCAAGCAAAGCAAAACTGGCTCTTATTTTGATTGAAATTCTTATTTATATACCATTTATTAAATGATGTAAATCATTAACTACAACAGCTGCTGCTGATCTCAAGCTGTATTGTTTTCAGTCATCCAAGTGGTGCCATAGAAGGAAGATGTTCTTCAAGCTCATCAGTTACATCGATCATTACCTGAGCTATCACTCAGAATAGAACTTAGAACCATGACTCAATTCTAAACTTTATAGCACTATGCGAATTAAAGTTATGCTTTTTATAAGAAATTTTTTACTTTGACATCACAATGACTTGAAGTTTCAGACACATATACATGCAATATTCTAATTAAATCAACAATTAGATCTTCTTGTCTTACGGGGGTTATCGGGCAACAATTTTCTACCATTCATCACACTTCTGGGGTCCTAGCTCCTGTCCAGGTTTAGCTATGTCTTCTGAGATCCTCCACTAGTGTGGCTCACTAGGTTTTTCTGGGCCATGCCCTGTTGTCGCCTTCTTCCAGCTGGTAGCCAGTCGAGAGAGTGACTAGCAGGGTGGGACTCAACAGTCAACATGCAATATGAAACATTATTATTATATTGGGTGTGTATCTTTTTTCTTCAGCAAATATTTTTAAAGATTGTTTTTATTTCATCAACCATTGCATCAAGCACTGCAGCTCAATTTCCAACAACAACTGCCATTTTGTGATTGCTCCTTTGTTAGATCTTATGTACAACGTGGCTTTTTTTATGATCAGTGATGGAAATGTTGGGGGTTTTTTTTAGAATGGCGGGAGTACTACTATTCCCTTAAGCAAGGTCTTTCAGCCACTTTTCACATCAAAGGTTTAGTAAGAAGGGAGTTGTTTATGCCACAGAATTAAGAGTAAAAAAAAAAATGTTAAAATAGCTTATTGATATTGTTAAGTTAGAAACATTAAAACATGACACGTTTATTAAAATGAAGACTAAAAAGACTTATATTGAGTCAAGGCACTTGGTTACTCAAGAATTTGAAATGTTGAGGTTGTACTCGTTGAGACAACATTCAGAATGGAGTTGATTCCACATAGCAGAAGTTATCGAGAAGAAGTTATTTGCATGGAATTTGCAGCAAGTACTTCATCTATCAAAAAAGTAAGGATATGTCTGGATTGCACACTGAGTTTTAACTGAGAATTCACAGACACGAGAAACTAGAGAATATTGTTTGTCTGAACAGTAGAAAAAACCTTAGTTGACAGTTTTTAGTACTTGGTTTTGGATGATCTGCGTCTAAGTCATTAATTCAAAAAATCTTAACACATTTCACATACTGTATAGGCGAGTCTATAAGACAGACATTTCATTTTTTTTATTTTTCATCCTCAAGGAGATTGCTTTCTTCAGTGATTTCTTTCTTAATTTTGCATGACTAAATTGTTTTAACATTAATCAATACTCATTAATTGAATGCTCTACTAATTGAACACAGAATTATTGAGATAATATCTTTTGTCAGATCGAGAGTAAAATTAGTATCCAGTTAAGACGATTATAAATGGAGGAAATATGAAATTGTTCCCTTCAAGCTGTGTGCTTGTGTACACACATTTAACAACCAGTGCGTAGAGGGAATTATTGCGCAAACAAAAGATGTAAAATTCTGCAGATAGTTTACAGAGTTTTCATTGGAATATATATTGATTGCCCATGTCGACCTCCAAAGTGTGCACATACTTTTGTCAGTAGAAAAAAAATTGACTAACATGAAATTTTTGCACATACTGACTACTAAAAACTAGAGGGAATATTGTTTGGAACCAACTATCTCTGATAACAATATACATTTGATAACATTATCTATATAAAAATGACTTTATATATATGAGTATTGTTTGTTTGGGGATTTTCCTGTTTGTTTTTTTAATTACAAAATGATTATAAATTCAAGCTGATAAATAAATTTCTAGATATAGGGTGTTTCCAATATACCAAGTCCACAACAGATAAAACACTCATGTATTTGTAAAATCTGCAATATTCAAGTTCCCAAACTAGTGTCTGCTGACTCTTGGGTATCTACAAAGGTGTTACTGAAGCTTGTTGAGTAGGCTGACCTTTCAAAAACCTTAGGTCCGACAGCCTGTTGATTAGGCAGATCCTTCGAAAGCTTGGTGTCCGAATGAAAATTCATTTAAATATCTGTACTTCACATAAAAAAAATCACCGTAGCCTATATGTGTACCAGAACAATTATCTAGAAAATCATCTTTAAAAAAATAGATCTCTTATGTGAAATTATCTTTAAAAAATATCTTAACTTTGGGCATCATTGGTTGGTTGGTCCAGAACGACCATAAAGATCCCACAATATTTTTTTTTTTTTAAACCAATCAACATTTTCAGATGGTACCTAATAGTGTACTCAAACAAATATTCAAAGCAGTAGCCCCCAAAAAGTGACCAGGAGAGTTCAGAGGGACACACACACAGATAGACAAGCAATGAAAGAAGAATCTGTAGCCCACTTGGCTGGTTGATCAGGCAGGTCATTTGCAATTCAATAAAAGAGGTCCTCGATTATGAAAAGTTTGGGAACCACTGCCCAAGTGTATAAATAAATAATTATAGCCAGATTTGAAGCTCCATTAATCTTTATTTATATAGTCTGGCCCATGGTGCGGCTCTTCTGTAATGCATCACGTTACCAAATGCAATTATAGACTCAATTAGTCACAGTCAATAAAGCAGCTATGACTGAAGTACTCTTTTTTTCTCTTCTTTTTTTAAGTAGTAAAAATTAATAACAAAAGAAAACAGGACTGGCAAGTCACTCAATAGAAACTGCCATGCAACCAACATCTTTTAGCGGCATGGCATGTTAGGGGTGATGAATTAAAAAATTGGAAAAAGGGGTGATCAATGAATAAGTTACTTCTCTCACATTCTGTCAGGGCAGTGATCACTAAAAAGTCTGAATTTAAAAAAAAACAAGCTGGCACAAAGCTAGGGATCAATTTAGCATGAACTTACATTGCAAACTGAACCCCCATTTAAAACCTATCTGAAGGGGTGTGAAAAAAAATTGGTGCCATCTATATGCATGTTACATAAATAGCCAGCTAGACCAACTTAAAAACAGAAAAGAGCTTATGGTGAAGGTTTCTAATACTGCAATGAAGAGTTTAGGGATTAAAAAGGGACCAGTACCTGAGAACAGCTGCTAGAAGATTTTTTTGACAAAAGATTTAGGTGTTGAGGAAGAAACTTGACCACTTCATGGGAAAATCTTTGGACTGAGCAGAGCGGAAATATCAGGCTATTCTCATGAAATCTCATCTTTTGAATAGTAAGACGAAGGATGGAATAAAAAAACAGAAAAACGTAAATATTTAATCAGAATATGACCCATTTGAAGTAGTAACATTTTCCCAACAATCCTTTAATAATGATATGCCATCTCTTTAGAATTCTTTAGCTTTAGTGATCATCAATTCAATAAAAACACTATTTATAACTTCCCTATCATAGAAGTTTTTAAGGATATGAATTTCAAAATGCTTGAAAAGATGAGGAGAAATTGTAGGTGAATATGGAGGATGCTACGAACTCTCTAGGCTCTGACACAGTCAACTGAGAGGCGTAGGGGGTTGACTATGTCACAGAGCATTTCATTCAATCCAGAAAGGGTGAAGGAAGAAACTTATTTATTGATCGCCCCTAACACGGCATGCTGCGAAAAGAAATTGATGCATGACAGTTTCTATTGAGTCACTAACCAGACTTGCGATCATTATTATCATTATCTTTATAGATTGGTTAGATTTGGATTCGTCCAAATTATTTTTGCCGCGGCAAACTAACATGGAAAGAGTAACTTTACAGTTACCTCCCCTGGATTGCAGTGATACGTACATGCAGTATCCCCAATATTCTTGGTAGAGGTGGCAAAAGAAAATGGGAGAGAAGATGGCTGACACTGCACTTGTAATTCAATTTAACTAAAAAGTCTTCGTTAGATTTTCAACAAGAAGTGTATTTTGCAAAGTTCAAGCTAAGTACAGGTGGGCCTACTCAGTAAAGTGCTCTCGTCGATTCTTATTGCATGGAATGCCGGAAGCCCCCGCCAAAAAAATAGCAGAGATAATTGATAATAGACCGAAAGGAAATAATGGAAAAAAATTCCCATGATGCAACACTTTCCCCACAGAAATCTCCACAAATTTCATTCTTTCCTCTTTTTTCTCGATATATTAATTCCCCAAGTTCATTTCCCTGATGCATATTTCTTTCGTACTTACCAAACCCAAGTTTTTGTGGCAGCACTGAAGATGCTGGAGAAGATATTTCTTATTAAGTCTTAGATATAAGCGTTCAAGAGCCTGGATGTTGTGAAGGGAGCAGGATCAGAAGGAAAGGAAGAGTATATGCAAATAGAGGGACAGCGTGAAAAGAGATCTAGTCAAAAACCCGATGAAGAAAAAAGAAAGGAAAAGGATAAGAAACATCAAAACAAAATGAACCCAAATGGCTGAGCTTATCAATATACATAACCTGTCATGAGTATTTGAACAAATAGAAATTTTACTTGTATGATATGGTTTTAAGAGTTGAAAATGGGGACTTCACGCCAGAAGAACCAAATTTATTGCAATCAACACAAAAGGACATGCATTTAGGCATGTTTTGTGATTCAGGATACTATACTTCAGGATAAAAAATTTGAAAGGAACTAAATTATTAAATGAATTAAACCAAGTATTGTTTTTCTCTCCTGCAGAAATTTTGTTAAGAATCAAAGATATTGAAAAAGTTAACGAATATTTTTATTTGGAAGAAGTGCCAAACAACTATATTGAACAGCTTGAAACTAGATCAATGCATACATAGGAAAGGATGCTATCATTGGCAAGAAACAAAGTTTCTATATGTTCAAATACTTATGAGCAGTACTGTGATACTGTGTACCTTGCATTAATGAATCAACATAGCCTAAACTTGAACCAGAACTAATTATCTAAGATAATATCAGCACAAGATTTGGGCAATGTTGACCATAGAGACCAAAAAAGGCACTTTTCTGGGGAAAAAAAAGAAGTTTCTAGATGGTGCCTAGTAGTGTATTCACGCAAATTTTTGAGATTATAGTCCCTAAAATGTGACTCAAGACACACACATAGACACACACATAGACACACACATAGACACAGAGACTCAAAGAGAAGAGAATATGCAGCCCACTTAGCTAGTTGATCAGCCATTTATGGTGCTATAATGATTCAATACATACAGTACTATTGTTGTACAAAATATATTGGCATATGGTTCTTGCTTTTTCTGCTACAGAATCTTGCAATGTATCATAGATAATTATAGTAGTTGTTGCAACAAATTTTGAAATCCTACAGCACTCAGCAGAATTAAACACAAAGCACATTTACAACCTCCTACAGAGGAGAGTTCCTCTTTAACACAAGCCATTAGAAAAGAGATTCAGCTACTAAATTATTCAACGGACAAAATGTTCGCTCTTCCATAAGAAACTGCAAATGGATGCAAGAACTAAAAGCATGAGAGAGTGGATTGGGGGAAGATTTGCCCCTAATCAATACTACTAGGATTTTCTTTTATTTCGGCACATTGATATCAAAGTGGGTCATTTGTTGAATCATTGAAAATATTTAATCTTTTCTAAGTACAATGACAGAATTACAAGATCACCTGAAAAATGTGAGTTTTGTTTATAAACATTTATGAGTTATAAAGGCATGAGTATCATAATCCTTCAGTGTAATCGATTGAATCTAGAAATAAGTCTTTTTTTTTCCCCTGCTGACATCCATAAGGATCATGAGTTCAATCATTCAATGAACTGAACATAATTCTTTTTGATTAGATTGCTCAATATGAAATGTCGTTTTTTTGAATAACAAGATAAGGAATGATATAAACTATAAAAACAGTGAATATTTTTATCAAAATATGGAAGAAAAAAAAACAGTCACGTAAATAACAGAAGTTCAGAATTTTCACAGGGTATGAAAGGCTTTTTAAAAAATACTTCAAGATATTCTTGAGATTTTAAAGCATGTATTAGGTTTTTTTTTAAAGTTCTGGGAATTAGACTGGTCAAGAACCTTTTCAATCCAGGGTATATTCTGATTTGCTCTTCACTTTAAAAATCACGAGTTTCACTTGAATCAAAGCATTCGCAATATGAGCAAAAAAATTGATTTCTTGCAAGTAGTTGAGAATATGATTTCAAATGGGCTTCGGTTCAGCTAAATGGATGCACAGCTTGCAGTGAGTCATCAGCATTCATGCATATTCCGACTGATGTCAGCCATTTTGGATCTACTTCAGTTTTCATTAACAGGTGAACTTTACAACATTGTGGGTTGATTTATTATTATGCATTGACATAAATGAACTCTGCTTATTAACAGACATTTATATAATTATAGTGCATGTATATCTAAGTATAAACAGTTAATTGAGATCTACATATATGTTCAGTGATATTATAACACTAGATATTGAAAGAAAGAAGTATTGGCCGTTTGACAACTTACACCAAGTTCCAATACAGTGAATTTGAGAAATTGGACCAGCCTCAAAGTGGATGACCTTTGGCACTGAATCAGGACAGCTTCCAGGTCATGAAGACCAGTCGGCAGTCCAACAAATGGTGCAGCAGTTTAACTATACTCACTGTACAGGTGTCACCAGTTATAGTCCACAGCTTCTCAGATATATCATGTTGGATTGATATGAAACATGGTCAAAACCTTTGAGGGAACCATCTTAATCTTCCTCTTGCTGCTACCAGGGATGGTGAACACGTCATTGAACACATGGTTCTTGTTTTAAATGAAAAATCAAACTAAACAGAATTTCTCAAGGACAGATTGATTTTTTCAGGAGCATTGTATGTTAAAAACCAGAACATCAATCAATTAAATGAGTAGTGTCCTTACGCTGGCTAAGGCTTCAGCTGTCTCTGTTTGGGCTTCACATATCATATTTCTACTTACTCGGTCCATTTGCAATATGGGAGTTAGACTTAGTGGCAACAAGCACTAGAGGTAGTGTCACTTCTTTCACCACGAGCTATTTCACCCATAGCTTGAGGGAGAAATGGATGCATACCTTTCTCAAGGGCATTACTGCTAAGAGAACCCAGTGTCCTAGCAAGAGTTTGAACTTAGATTGCCAAGTCCATTCTGCAAGCTGTTACTCGCTTGGCCACTCCACACTTATCAATCAATTAACAAACAGAAATCTTATGTTTCCAAGTAGCTGAAATTTTACTAAAAAATATCCAGTCAGTATTAAAATGCTCTTCATAATATTAGGTGTATTCAAATTTCAAGTTCAAGGACCAGATTACACAAAGGCATAAGTGCATCCATGTGTTTATATGAAATCTTTTCAAACCATGTTTCGTCAATAATCTCTAAGTATTTCACAAATTTAAGTATGATATTTTCTATCTTTCAAAAGATACTTTTCACGAGTCTGTCAAGCTGCTGGGATGACATCATGTATTTGGCTTGGCTTACAAATTTAAAAAATAATTTCAAAAAATTGTGTCACCAATGCAAAAAGTTTGGAAAGCTCTGGTTGATATTGAAAGGAGATTTAGGGCACATGCCTTTTCCTTAGCCTGAACTGACTCAAGTGATTGCCTGAGCTGAAATTGTTTTCTCAATTCTATTTTCAGATCTTTTTCTATTCAGATCATTCTGCATCTTAAGGACCATTTGAAAGAATAAGTAATTCATTACTTACCTACTGATGTTGTTGGATATATGTTCAATGGTGTACTCAAAAACATCTATAATGAGACAAAAAGCACATCTTTAAATCAGAACTTGTTCACCTGTATGTACACGTGGCTTTTTTAAAAATATACTTTAATGTTTTTAAGAAACTGATCAACATATACATTTCTCGCAACAAATGTTCGCACTAAGGCTTGGGCACGGGGCTAATGATAACATCCCTTAAAACTTACTTGCCATAGACACATAGGTGTTAGCAGTAAACAATAGCCAAGACACAAACTCAGGGTTGCCAACTCAAAAAATATTTTCACACTAGTGTGACAGCCAAAAAGTACTAAAAATTCTATACCTTAAAAAAAGCCCCAGAATGCTCCAAGTGCCCCCCCCCCCAACAAAATAACAAAAGATGCTAAAAGTGGCCCCAAAATGACCAAAACATTTGAACACTTCAGCAATAATTAAGTGATTTTTGCAGTATTGAATTTTCATTCCTCAAAGATGGGATTCCTCCTAAAGACAGAGATTTAAGACACCCCTGCTGACACCGTAGAGGCACCACCCCATCATCTACCCCTATGAGAGCCTGATTGAGAAGATTCCTCTTCAGCAGGGCACTTGACGTATGTTGGTGGACATCTACCAAATACCAGTCCACTGAAAAACTTTCCAACAACAAAGGATAAGGAGCTGGGATAACAGAACCCTCATTTGGGAGACCAAAGTGGACGTGGAGTAGATCAGTTGACAGTGAGACAAGGTCGGTCAGACTGACACGGGCTCAGCTGAGGGGAGTTGCTCAGAAACAAGTTCACTGGCATGGTGTGGTTACGGCCTTATGCTTTGCAAGAAGCACACAGGAACAAACAAAACACTACAGAAAATTCCTAATTCTGTTTGCATTCCCAGCATTTTAAATACAAAATAAATAATCTCTCACTCTTGAAAAACAGCTGTTACTCTTGGGATGATTTAAGGGTATAAAGATTGGGGTGGTTAAGTACACTGAAGAGTAAGGTGACTTGGTTGGAGGGTACAGGGACTCAGGACTGGGAGCCAGCGACCGCCTTGCAGATAAATCAACTCTAAAATGAATGCTTCACTGGATGTGAGTACGTAAGTTGGGGAAACCAGGTGGTTAGTCACTCAATAGAAACTGTCATGCGACCAAAGTCTTTCGGCAGCATGTCGAGTTGGGGTTGATCAATTGAAAGAAATTGGAAAAAGGTTGATCAGTGAATAAGTTACTTCTCTTGGGCATTGATCACTGAAAAGAGTCTGAATTTATAAAAACAAGCACGAATGCTGCCGGACACAAACTGAAGGATCAATTTAACATAAACTTACATAGCAAATTAGACCCCCACCTATTAAAAAAAACTATTTAAGAGTGAAATTTACAAAAAAAGGCAAAACATTTTTCCTAGACATGATCAAAAATGAACATTCAAATTTTCAGCCCTCTAGCTCCATTGGTACAGCCTGAATGCATACATAGGGAGACCAACTTGAAAACTGAAAGAAACTTCGTTGACAGTTTGGGTTGACAGTTGCTGATGATGTTCATAAGAATTATGCATCTTCTGAGTGAATCATCACTAACTTGGGATACACAAGAAGATCAAAAGTCTGCTCTACTTTCAAGAGACCCTACCTATGATATCACAAGTTACAGAAATAACTGGCGAATAAACAAAAGGTCAAATGCATTCTTTCCTAGTTCTTGAACAAGGATTTATATCGTACTAAATCTAAAGTAATAGATACTTTCTTGAAATGCATTCTCAAGTAGAATGTCACGAGTCAATATATGGGATTTCAGTAGAAGCCTGAAGTTTTAACCAAGCCTTGGTGCTTTTAGTGTTTCTCTATATGAGAGGGTCATGGACAATTTACATGTGAAATGCCAAACAGCTGAATCACTTGCAAGTGGTATAGCTTTACGGGCAACAGCCAATCAAATATCAGGAAGGATAGGATCCGTGACAAAACGGATTCTTTCTTCAAAATGTTCACGTTCAGCAGGGTAGGCCGAACCCTTTATATGGACAATAAGGACCAACCCAAAAGGTTGCTACACTGGGGAAAGGAGAGATTTTAAATACATTTTGTGAACAGACTACAAACTTTTTTTTTTTGCAAAGCATGAAAATTCTTTCTGATGCATGGGAGGGTCTGGCATCTGATTACATTTCTTGATCCTTAGAATTCACCAAGAATTATTTTATAATCAAGAAAAATTAAGGAAGGCTGAGCTACAAAAAGCTATTGCTATCAGTGCTGGCACCACAGCAAAAAAATGGCCTCACAATCAATAAGTTGGGCACAGCCTATTTCTCATGGGTAATAAAACTGTCTTGGCATGTTTTAATATGATACATTACATGCTACGAAGTAATGTATTTAGTCAAAATCTGTCAGCCTCCCTACAATTCAGATTTGGGTCCCTGCTACCTCTCTGGCTTTGCCAAAAGCGGTTTCTGACTGTGGATGAGATTAAGGAGAATGCAATGATGCTGGTGATAACAATCCCGAGAGATGACTTTGCAGATTGAAGAAATGTGGACAGGATGATAGGATAAGTGTGAGAGGTCCTAAGGAGAGTACTTTGAAGAGGACTAAGGTGCTATAGCAAGAGGAAGGCTATTGATTTTCCATTATTATCAAATGGCTGGATAAAAATGTAGATGGTTTGGCAGCATGCTGTTATGGGGTGATTGATTATTGGAAAAAATTTAGGAAAAGGGGTCATCAATGAATAAGTTACTTCTCCCACCTTTTGTTGGGCAGTGATCACTAAAAACATTTGAATTTTTTGCAAAAAAGCGTGAATACTGTTGGACACAAATATGGGACCAAATTAGCATAAATTCACACTGCAAATACCCCTATCAAAAAATTTGCATGAGGAAAATTTAAAAAGAACAAAAAAAGAGTTTTTTCTAGAAATAATAATGAATAAATCTTTAAATTTTCAGCCTTCTACTTCATTGATTTGGTCTATACATGCAATATATACAAAGCCGAAACCAACTTAAAAACTGAAGAAACCTATGCTGACTGTGTTGGTTGACAGTTTTTGATGATCATGGGCAAAGAAAGATCAGACAATGTGTCAGAGAAACAGAATTGGAGGCAGAGAGACATGTAGTTTCTGAACAGGTTATTAAAAAAAGGCAATTTCTATTGTATCACCATAGCCATGATCAAAAACTGGACCAAACAATAAAAAACATAGGCTAATAGTATTCTTCCCTTTTCACTCATCTGTCTGTTTGTCTGTCCATCCCTATGATTATTTCAGAGCTCTTGGTCACATTTTTTGGCATAGAGCCTTAGAAATATCCATGTGTAGTCCAGTAGCCACCTTCAAAAAACAGGTTTTTCATTTTTTTACTAGTTTTTTGGGGTGTTAGATTTTAGGCATTTGTGGAAAGAGAGAATATATGTTTTGATTTTAATTTATTTTTAGATGAAAATTACATCCTTTTTTCTTCGTCCCAGTGGTTATGTTACACACGTTCCCCTTGAAACTGGTAACTCCAGTCAGTCGGCACTTTTGATGTCATCAAGTCATGTACTGCTCTATGTAATTTTGTATCACTGTCTGAAGAGTCCAGGTGGGATAGGTGGGTTAGAGTCTTGAGTGACAGAGAGACAAGAACTTACAGAGAGAGGGGGGGTGAGAAAAATGAAGCAGCTCAACTACAGTGATTCATTTTTAGGCAGAGTTGGCAATATATTCTTTTAACTGTGTGATAAAGTGCGAAGCTGTTTCAAGGTCAGCTGGGAACGTTCCAACTGAAAACAAACATTCTCGTGAAGGCATGATGGAAAACAACCAAAACAGACAAGGCCGCCAAGTCCAGATTCTCTAAATTCCCCAAGTCTTGAGTTTTCCGCCACCCTACCGGGCGAGTGAGTTGCTTACATAATAAAACAAAATACCATCAGGTGCGGCATCTCAGATGGCTTCCATTTTCTCTTCCCTCAAGGAAATTCTACAAAGGTTTGCGAATATAACAGATATTTTAATAGTTTGTGCATAAAATTATCTGTGGAAATTCTAGACATACCAACAGTTTTCACTTCGGAGATAGGAAAATTAAGGTCTGAAAACATTATGGAAGTATAATTATTTGAAAAGAAAATTAAAAGGATAAGAATTACTGGAAGACAATCGTGGAAATACAGAACTGTCAAAATTGTTGCACACTTTTTTCAAAATTAATCCATTTCATTTTCAAACCCTATTTATACATACAAAGAGTAATAAGTTTTCTTCTAGACCCATTACATAAAAAATCAAGTTGAATGAACACAGAAGAAAACATGTCCTATAAGGGCATGCTTGTTCATCTGAAATCTGGTCCCACTCTATATTGTATCTATCTTCACCAACACAATGGACCAATTGATAAGAAGAAGAACGCAATCTCTCTTTAACCATTCTCTCTTCAGGTCACTTAATTCCTCATAAACACTGATAACCAATTTGAAAATTGGTCTTAACATGAAATTTTCCCCATTTTAAGAATGGTCAACTTTCATTGCAATTAAAAATACGAGGACAGGTATTAGGCATAGTATACCCATGTCATCAAAAAAATTGAAATGTTTGAGCCAAGTCATCATGTTTCAAAGTTTGGAGTCCAAAACAGCCATTTATTTTGTTCCAACCTGATATATGTCCTAAGTATATCAGCAATAATACGTAGAAAATTAACTTTCCTTGAGGCATTACCTTGAGTAAAATTCTTATCTAAGTGACATTAATTTCATTAGCATATACACACACCTGTTTATCATAAATCAGATTTCTTTATAAGCTTTCAACAAATGAAAACACCACTTGTTTATGGCCATTACAAATCATTTATCCCAACAAACAATGCAAGGAAAATAGGGGAAAATAGGGGAAAATAACAGTAAAAGTGTTATCAAGTAAAATGCTTCAAAAATTGGGCCAGGGACAAAAGATTTATTTTCATTTCTTATATTTTCACCAAGTCTAAGCATGTTCTGTTCGGTGTCAGGCACATATATATATATATATATATATAATGCAAAATACTAATCGCACTACATGAGGAATATAATTTGATTGACATCTATTGTCTGGGCCGAATGCACTTTCTTATTCTTTACAACATTCTATCTTTTGAACACTATCAGTAGCTAGTTCTTGCTCAGTTCCAGGTTGCCCTTAGGCAAGACTTGAGACCTGTTGGCCTCATTTAGTGACTTGTTAGGAGTTACATACTACTAGCCTTTGTGCTATTGTCTACCAACCCATTTCATTGCCTTGTATGTAAGTCATGGAAGACAAAGGGCTGTAGAAGACAACTCGAGACACACCACAATATAGAACCTCAAAAGGCTGGCATCAAAAAACCCTGAAGAAAAAGCATAGATGTGTAGATAAATTTTTGTACTAAAGTGAAATAATCTGCATTTTTTAAACACTGTAGACCCAATATAATGTGTTATTGCTTACAATGCAGTTTGAGCATGAACCCAAATTTTCAAAATGTAAAATTTGGCTCTCAGAATAATAGCTAAGTAAAAAAGATAGAAAGACTCTGAAGAAATGATATGCACTGGGACTGTCAATATTAGATTCGACCGTAGATAGCACAGGCAAGCCAATCAGATCACTGTTGCCAACTCAAAAAATCTTTTTTGCACTACTTTGACTACAAAAAAGTGCTAAATTTTTAAAAAATAGCCAAAAGCCGCCAGAAATTGTTAGAAACACAGATCACTCCAACTGTAGAAAGGAAATGAATTAAAGCCTTTTCCTTTCATCTGTTGCTGAAATTATTACTGAAGTATTGTCAACTCTGGACATTAACAACATACGTAACAAAAATTTTGACAAAGTGTAACTTTCCAGTATGTGAGCTTTTTTAAAAAAAAATTCATATTTATTCCTGTTTTCCTGCCAAACAAGCTTTCCCCCTCACAGTTTCCTCTTCATTTTTGCATGGATCAGTCTTGATGGAATCAGGGTAAGGAACTTGGATCAAGGTTTGTAAAAATGGAATATTCCTTATGACGCGGTATATACAAAAGAGGTCTATAATGTACTACTGCATTTTTGCTGATCGTGATACAGTAAGTTTAATAGTGATTCAAGACATTTCCTCCTGTTTCCTTTCAGAGATTAAGGCTGACTTGACATTTTCAGAGAAGGGAAAAAACATTGCTACCATTAATGGCCACAGAGATAACATGATTACCAAGGCTAGTATAATGGGATTTTACAAACTTTAACATTTCCATTTTGCAAAGGTTGGCACAGCTAACGAACACACCAAACTGATACACTGCTAAAAATTTAGCAAAAGCAAAGATAACAAACTTTTATTCTATGAATTTAGCTTCAGTTCAGTATTTTTGCTCTAAAACCCTGGTAAACAAACTTAAGAGAGCTGAATTTCAATACATCTTAAAACAGCTGAGAAAAATTGATTTTAAAACAAAGTTTGAACGCCATTATTGACTGATCATGCTACCCTGAATGAAAGATCTTTTTAGGTAAGAAGCATCTTATCAAGAAACATGACTTGAAACAGCTGAGGAACAATACCGGGAGAGTTCTAACGATGGAGCCTCTTATAAAGAGATGAGGACACCTGTAAAAAGAGAGAAACAAGCTTTGCAATATTTGAGGGAATTTGAACAAACCTCGTCCTAATCCAGATGTCTCAATCAGATATGGGTTTTTCCCTTTGTTCTGGTCAGGCAGTAATGAGATCACACCATTATGGTCGACTTCGATACGACAGAGGATGTATTCATCTTCAGCTTTTGAAGGACTGTAAAGAAAGAAAAAGGGAATTTGAAGACAGATGTGAATACAACCAGATATTTACAATTAAAGCAAAACCTTACATGGTGTGGATTTTTAAATAGTACAATCAAGATATGGCTCTATAATACATAAGCCATATCTATTTTTCAATGGAACTTTTTTTTTACATGACTTCAAATTTTGACGCTACGGTTGTTCCGTTATTGACTGTGATGGCAAATCTTTAACTCTATTGATAAAATTAATTCCCATGTCTTCCCAAGTTTACAATTAAATTCTCTCCCCTTTAGATTGCTTTGGTGGGGGTGAGTGGTTCAATTGACCAAACTTTGGGGGTTGGTAAGTTCAGTTGACAAAACCTAAGGGTAAATATGTTAGAATAATCCCAATTAAAATACAATAAATTTTGAGACCAAATTTTTTAATATGTTTTTAATTTTATTTCTGGAAAAAAATTACTTCTATCAATAAATAACCCCCACAGTAATTTTTATACATTTCTTATGAAGTCCCTGAGAGATTTTCTGGCAATAAGTCAGACTGCTTGCACTTGCATAATGAACAAATACTGTAAACTCTCTTATTAACATATTCTTTTCACTGGATTTTGGAAATCCCAGACCAAAAAGATTCATCAAATTATGATAAGACCTTGAACAGAGTGGTTTTGAACTCCAATGAAATATTGTGACAAATTAACAGCAGTATTCAGGCTACACCTATTTTAAGAAGTTAGATAAGTAAAAACAAATATAATTTAGACTATAGGCAAATATCAAAAAGAAACACATGAATATATATATATATATATATATATATATATATATATATATATATATATATATATATATATATATGTATACATGTGTATATATATATATACATGTATGTATATATCTATATATATATATATGTATACATGTGTATATATATATGTATACATGTATGTATATATATATATATATATATATATATATATATATATATATATGTATACATGTATATATATATATGTATACATGTATGTATATATATATATATATATATATATATATATGTATATATATATATATATATATATACATGTATATATATATACACATGTACATATATATACATATACATATATATACATTTACATATATATACATGTACATATATATATATGTGTACATATATATATATAGATTTCCGCTAATCAACATCTGGCAATGCAAACACATGCGCACACACACACATATATATATATATATATATATATATATTGTTGAATGGGCAACCATATGTCTTGCATAAAACCCTTGCCCATGTCTGCGCCCTGTAGAGACTGATACCAAGACTTTCCGGGTGTGGATTCAGAGTCTCACGAGACTGACGGATGTCAACACTGGTGTATCAATTAGAATTCTAGACAGCCATACAGAGGTTGTTAGAAACTAAAATAAATACACCCATACCTCATGTAATGAATCGCCATAGCCCATACATGTACCATAACTAATTATCTGAAAAAAATTTTAAGTTATTTTTAAAAAAAGATCTTTTATCTAAAATTACCTAAAAGAAAAAAATACCAGCACAAGATTTGGGCATTGATGGTACAAAATGGCCATCGAGACTTAAGAAAGCATTAGTTTAAAAAAACAAAAAAATTTTAGATGGTACCTAGTGGGGTACTCATGCAAATTTTCAGGGTTTTACTCCCAGGGATGTGACCAGGAATGACCAGAGGCACACAGACGAGCAAAGAGAGAGGGATCGATAGTCCACTTGGCTGGATAATTGGGCAGGCCACTTGTGGGGCAACAGCGATTCAACAACAGAAACTCATAAAAGTAAGTCTGTAGAAGATGTGATCAAAAGGGGCCATTGACCCACACCTACGACATCGATGTCCATTCCTCAAAGAAGCCTACACAGGAGAGAAGATTTCAGTACTGGAGGGACTGCACAGACCACATGTAACACTATCTTAGCTTGTACAGCCAGAGTCTGGGAAAATCAGAGCCGATTAAGTGGAGCACAGAGTTACAGGAGAGTCCTAGATCATCTTTCAATGGCTGCCTATTGCAGCTTTTTACTGCAGTTAGTCTACATTGTCTCCCACAGTCTTCCATCTTTCAAGACTAACCCCCACTGCAGTTGGACAGGGGTTGGTAGAGAGTTACACAAAGGGTTGTGGTGCATTGCTTCTAACAAGTAACCTTTCGGGAGTCAAAAAAATCCCAATACACTATGGAAACAGTGTTGGCTGGGTATGAATGCTTATATTTTTCCATGATAATCTTACATGAAGCATCTTAGAAGTCCTCTTTGTTATATATCATCATTAGTTTTTTAATTCCATAGTTGGATATAGACCTTCCCCAGGATACGCCACATATCTATCATGGGTATCACGGAGCCAGTATTTTCTGAATTTGTCTAGTTCATCTCTCCATCTTGTATTTTGTCAGCCTTGATTCCGGATGTGATCTCTGGGGATCCATGTTGTGAGTTGAGATGTCCATTGGTTGTCCGCCATTCTTGCAACATGACCTGCCCATTGCCATTTAAGTTTTCTAACTGATTCTATGATGTCCCGGACTTCCAATTTCTTCTTGATATACTGTGCTGTCTTGTGATCTCTCCATATGAGGTTGAGCATGCTTTACAGTTTGAAGGTCTGTCTCTCGGTTGGGATTCATGTTTCAGCTCCATAAGTGACTATTGGGAGGATGCATTGGTTGTATACTCTTCTTTTTAGGATTATTGGGATCGTCTAGTTTTTGAAAGTTGAGATTGCTCTGCCAAAGGCTTGCCATCCTAGAGTGATTCTTCACTTGATTTCTCCTTCTTTTGTGAGTTTCATAGAGATTTGTTGTCCTAGATAGATGTCGCCGGGGTCTACTTTCCCGTTTTACATCTTTGATTTTGACAGTTATGTTCTTAATCTCGATGTGATTGTTGCACATGACTTTCATTTTACAGAAGTTCATGTGTAGACTGACTCTTTTGCTTTCTTTGTTCAATTCAGTTTAGTTCATCGAGCATATGTATATATATATAGTACAAATCAGGTTTGCAATATAACATAATATAATATGAAGCAATGTCTGATATGTGATGGATTTATTTCATAGAGTGCTCGATACAATCAACTTTAAACTATAAATGTTGAGTTGGTTTGGAGTAGAGCTGAAAATATAGTAGAAAGTAGATTCATTACACAGACATGTTTATGTTTATGTCTCTCCCCTGTTTGGGTCTCTTCAGGCAAATGATTATGTAAGTTTTAGATTCCTGTTTCAGGAATTTGGGGAAATTTTTGAGGGTGTTGCAATTGCAGGAGGGGTTTTTGTTTTGTTTTATTGTTAGTTTGTTTGTCAAGTTTGTAGTGTGTGTGTTTTGCTGGTGGTTATAAGTTACATGTCAAGGGGTATGGTCTGGGTTTTGGAGTTATCTAAAAGTGGATGCTGAGCTGTTTGTTTTAAGGGGATATCTTGATTTTAACCTTGATTTTTACATTGGACTTATTACCTATGTTAGGGTCCTTTGTGACCATGGTTGATTATATTGTTCTTAATTTACTTGGACAGGGTGAAGTAGACAATGTTGATTAGGTGCTTCTTTGAGATGACTGTGTGGGTAAACTGACTATATTACTTTTAGTGTACTAATCTATGGATTATTCAATTATATTTGTTAATAAAAATTTTGAGCAATGCCTGCATTTTAATGCCTTCTCATTTTTCCAGTTTGATAAATCTATTCTATTTTTTTTTGCTTTTTAGCAAAACTGAGTATTTTGAATTTCTCATTCAGACAGAGGTAATATGAATTTTCCATATTTTGGCCTAAGTGGGTTTGTCTCAGAATTTTCCATTTTACAGTCAGTTCGTAATTCATTTTGCATATTTTCCAGCAATATGTAGATAATGATGTATTATTTTTATATTTTTCATTTTTAATAGATGATGTGTGGTTGGCTAATCTAAGTTTAAATAGTGTTTTAGATATTCCGATATAATATTTTACTTCTTAAGGTTTTTCTTGGGGTTGATATTTCTAGTTGATATACTATGTTTGATCTGAGGCATTTGTTTTGCAGATTAAAGATCATTGCTACTTGCTTCACACCATTTCAGCTTACAAAATGTTTTTATAGAAATGCTCTACCCTTGGGTAGCAGGAGAAACCTGTACATTGGTGATTTTTTTTTTCACTGGGATCAACTAGAATATGAATAGTTTGGTTACGTGAAGAGCAGATACATACATTTATAAAAGCAGATAAGAAAGTAGAAAAACGTAGCCAGAGGCTTAGTTTTAAGGCACATCAGAGGATCAGTTTTATTCCAGTGCACTTGGGTCAAGTATTTGATGCCAGTAGATAAAAGCCTAAAATGTGAATTTGGCAACAACAAGATCTATAAGGAGATGGCACACAAATGCACAACACTATTCTGTCATCACAATCTTTTTGTAAAATACAAAAGTGGTTGAAACAAAAAGAAAGCTGAAAGAAATCTCCACCTGGTTTTCTCTGCAAATCACACGGCATCTTTATGCAAGATGTGACAAAGAATTCTAGGGAGTCAGGCTATGATAATCTTTAATGACCCTCTTTTCTTCTCTTGTTTGATTAAGTCTTTGTCTTCCAAAAGAAGACAGTAACTCCCTTTTGTTTGTCAAATCATTGTAGCCCTACAAATGACTACAGTTAGCCAAGTGGGCTACATATCTTTGTATCTGAGAGTGTCTCCTGAAACCCCAAGTCACATTTGGGGGGCAACAATTTTGTAAATTTGCATGAGTATTCTGCTAGGCAACATCTAAAAAAGTTTTTTTGTTTTTTTTTAAAAGTGCTTTTGGAGGTCCCTATAGTCATTTTTGGACCAGCAATGCCCAAATCTTGTGCTGGTATATTTTTAATAATTTTAGATAAAAGATCTTTTCAAGATAATTGGTTATGGTACATGTGCGGGCTATGGTGATTCATTTCTGCATGATATGGATATTCACTGTTGTTTTTGATGAGATTTCAAAGCCAGAAATTTTTGACCATGTAAATGAAGAATTTTCAACAATGTTTCAGTTAAAATATGACCAAAAAGATTTAGGAACAGTAGCTCACTTGGAATAATATTGATAATATTGATTTGCGAATAATCATAATGAAGATTCTGTAATTAGGAAGTCATATGACCTTGAGTTTAAAGGCCAGCAAAGCCCATTAGTTGAACATCTAAAAGAATGAAAATAAGCAAGATACAATCAAAATGCTTTGGTGTTGAATTCAGGTTTTACTCAATCTATACTTATCAAGAGTTGGATTGAGTCACTATTCTTAAAAAAACTCAAATTAAGTCACTGTCGACATTAACAGTGACATGGAGTCACTGTCGACATTAACAGTGACATGGAGTCACTGTCGACATCAACAGTGACATGGAGTCACTGTCGACATCAACAGTGACATGGAGTCACTGTCGACATCAACAGTGACATGGAGTCAATGTCCACATCAACAGTGACATGGAGTCACTGTCGACATCAACAGTGACATGGAGTCAATGTCCACATCAACAGTGACATGGAGTCAATGTCCACATCAACAGTGACATGGAGTCAATGTCCACATCAACAGTGACATGGAGTCAATGTCCACATCAACAGTGACATGGAGTCAATGTCCACATTAACAATGACATGGAGTCAATGTCCACATCAACAGTGACATGGAGTCAATGTCCACATCAACAGTGACATGGAGTCAATGTCCACATCAACAGTGACATGGAGTCAATGTCCACATCAACAGTGACATGGAGTCAATGTCCACATCAACAGTGACATGGAGTCAATGTCCACATCAACAGTGACATGGAGTCAATGTCCACATCAACAGTGACATGGAGTCAATGTCCACATTAACAATGACATGGAGTCACTGTCAACATTAACAATGACATGGAGTCACTGTCAACATTAACAGTGACATGGAGTCACTGTCAACATTAACAGTGACATGGAGTCACTGTCAACATTAACAATGACATGGAGTCACTGTCAACATTAACAATGACATGGAGTCACTGTCAACATTAACAATGATATGGAGTCACTGTCAACATTGAAAGTAAAATTGAGTCACTGTCCACATTAAGAGTGAAACTGAGTCAATGTTCATATTAACAGGAAATTGAGTCAATGTCAACATTAATAGTGATGGCCAAATGACAATAGAAAAGATTTAGAGAGCACTGAAGAATAACATGATGCAATCTATGATTTTCACAAATTCAGAGAGTTGAATCATTTTCAAATTGTTGGACCTTAATGTACAGGTTTTTGAGACTTCTCTATTTTAATGTTAGTTCATTTCAAATGTAATAGTCATTCTAAAGTTTTTTTTAATAAAATTTAAGGATATGTCAAGAATTTATAATAGTATATATAAAAGATAAAAAATAATCAACAAACACATTGGATAACTGTTTACAGAACTATTTTTAAATTGTTTTTTTTTTAAACTGAAAAATTTCACTGAAAGTGAAATAGATAAGCATGACATACCAAGTTGAGAAAACAAAATGCCTATTTCAAAACGGTTTTCTTCTGTAGGAAATCTTTTACTTGTAAAATCTAAAATTTCAAAAAGAAGTCACTTTGGAATAACACGTAGCATATCAGGGTACAGCATTGGCAAAAGATATTCTCTATTATGAAAATCAACTGAAACAGATGATGAAGAAAATCAACATTGTGGTCTGTCCTTGGCCATAAATGCAGAGATGAACTGGTATCTCTCGAGAAACATATCATTATATACTCACTCTTTCTCTTTCACTAACAAAGGATAAGTAGTCCACTAATAAAGTCTAAAAGCCAAGATTAATCTCAGAGGATCTCAAAGATAATGTAACTTTATTACACATCTGCATCATAATAATCTACTTTTGTAGATGTTATGTGGATTGACAAACATGACTGAACATATATACCACGGGTGAAAAAGCATTATCTTGGCTCTTTCACCCAAAGTATACACAAACATCAAAAACTCCCCATTCATATTTCCCCATCATTATAAAAAATGACAGTAAGATTAGTGTCAATCATAACATTGTATCATCCAGGTTGTCAGGTGTGCGACAATCCAGATTCAACTACCTATGTTTTTAGTTTTTTCCCCAAAAGAGATTTCAGACTATGGACGAGATTAAGGAGAAAGCAATGTATCAACTGATGGATATAGTGAAAGTAAAGAGGACTTCATAGATTCATAAGTGGAAGAGATGCTGGGATAAGTGAGTTATGTTCTAAGGAGAATACTTTGAAGGGACCATTTCCCAGGGTGGGCTTTTTTTTTTTCATTAGTGACTTTTCAATAATGACTGGATACTTTCAAGACAGACCTCGCATATAACTTGAAAGCACTCAGAGAGTGTACAGCTCTGCCAATGCTGTACACTAACTAAAAACTGAAAGAAAATAACATTTTTTTTCTTTTTAAAAGGGAGAGAACATAATTCTTAAAAATATGTACATTGAGTTACCTCCCTTGAAAAATAAGAATTTAGAAATTTTTGGAACTGTTCATTTTTTACCTTTTTACCAGCAGAGTAATTATAGAATATCTGTCAATCAAAAACTAATTCCTGGATCCGCCCCAAAATTCAATCAGTATTTCCAATAGTCCATGACCTATCCTTCCCTAAAATTTTGTCAAAATCCCTTGAGAACTTCCTGAGATATCATGTGGACGGACAAACAGACAGAAGGACACACGGACGTACAGATGGACAGACAGAGTGGGGAAACTTCCGACCACTATGCATCCGTACATATATCACCATCATTATCAACAGAGACGGTTGACTTTTCAATCCAGCAATCAAAGATTCTACACTAAGAGATGCGAACGAAAGCTGCTACTCAATATGACTGACCTGATTAGTATTCCTGGCAGTGTGCACTAGTTTCAGTGCACATACACTAACCGCAACGGCTGCAGCGGTGGTGGTGGTGGTGGTGCAGGTGGTGCTGGCATTGATGCGAATTCTGAATCTACCTGATAACAACAGCCAATCGAAATCAACTTTTGCACCTGCAACTCTTGCAGAAGAGATGACACTGCTACCACCATGGCCACATTTTAAAACATTCCCATCACTTAGCTACACCCACCATCTTTAGAGTCTTCTTCATCTATAACATGAAGCTTCCCACGATTCTCAAACCAGCTATCTTTGGGCTTAGTTTCCTAAACTCAATGGTACCTCAAAATAAATGTTGTCCATTTCTCATTATGGAAACACATACTGGATATTAACTTTGAGTCTACAGAGAACATAAAAATTGAAAGTAACTGTTATTCTACCTTTTGTAAGGCATTTGTCAGTTTAAAAGTCCTTTTCCTTACAAGAACAAATATCAGAAGTTCATACAGACAAATTTTCCATGATTCAATAATGCTCTTCCAATGTAGGAATAGAGGACTCTGGTGGATGGGAAATATATGTGCGAGTAAAATATATCACTTAAATTCAACCTTACTGACCATCCAGTTCCGTGGGGTAGAGGTAGGATGCCAGCGTCTGGGTCTGAAGCGAAGGTTTCGATCCTACCTCGTGGTACTGGATAGGATAATAATAGATAGTCTATAGCCACAATGAAGAGTTGTTATACAACAAAACAGCTGTCCATGGATGACACAAGATATATATATATCATATATATCAATATCATGCATAAATGAATCACCATAGCCTGCATCTGTACCAGAAAGGATTGTCTAAAATTATCTCAAAAAAATAGATTATATTCCGTATCATCTGTACCTCACATAAATGAATATAGCTTGCATATGCACCAGTACTGATTATCTGAAAAATTATCTAGAATGATCTAAACAAACACATCTTCTATCTGAAATAATCTTCAAAAAAATACCAGCACAAGATTTGGGCGTTGCTGGTCCAAAATGACCATAGAGACCCTAAAAAATAGAGAAAAACATAAAAATTTTCAGATGGTACTTGGTGTACTCATGTAAATTTCATGGTTGTAGCCACCAAAATGTGGCCAGGAGAAACACACACATATATATATATATATGAGTAAAGAGAGAAGAATTTATAGCCCACTTGGCTGGTTAGTCAGGCGGGGCATTTTGATGTGGAACAGTGATTCAATAAATACATCTACTCCTATAAATTATTTTCAGAGATTATGAGCACTTATATTATACTTGATCATTTTGCAATTCTGTCAGATATTTTTTTCTTGTATTGAACCAGAAAAATTCCCATTTAAAATTAATTTCTCTTTTATTTATTAATCTTTCAAAAAATATTTATTTGAAAAATGACATGGCATATTTTTCAACTCCCTTCCTACTATAGGTTATTAACATGTTCAAGGTGTGTAAATGTTCAAGCAATAAAATTTAATTAAAAATCCAAGTTCTCCTGTATTTTCCATTTTTAGGAAAATTCATCTATAACAGTAACTTTTCATGAATGCATGACAGAGAAGGTTCAGCCCCTTTTACTTACATTTAAGCATAAGTACCTTCTTCCATTCTTATCTATGTTCATTACATTGCAAGGGTGGGTGTTGAAGTAGAAGAAAAATGATGAAAGATATGAGGAGAGTGAATTATAATCAGAAGGCATAACAGCTGGACATCATGGCTTCGATTCACAAACAAAGATTCAGGAGATTTTTCTACATCTTGCCAGACATCTATTTGCTAGAGAGCTCTACACTACGAGGTTTCAGGTGGTGTGCAGCATGCCCTTCACTAACTCCACCCTCTAAACCAAAGGTTTGCATGCCATGACCCACCAAAATCCCAAGGTCATAAGTTTTCTGTTAGAGTTTCCTTTTCTAAGGCAGATCCTCAAGCCGACTGTTGAAATCCACCATCTCTCCAGAGAAGTAATATAACAATGGCTGCACAAGATAGATTGAGGCTCAGATAATGGACACACTGCAGTCAGCAGATACCCAAGCTAACTGCAGTGCTCTGCCGAACCTTCTGAAAAGTAATCCAACAGAATGACAGATCTGTGAAAATTTGGAATCAGGACCCTGATGCTTTATGGTTTGCTGTTATGAGATTGTTTGTTGGGTGGATTTAAGGTATTCTGACAAAATTGTGGTAGTAATTCGACAATGTGGAAGCGAAAGATTTGAAAACAAGTAGGTTACATTTCAAAAATAATATTTATGATAATAAGAATTTTCAAGAAGTAACATCCTTGTTCTCAGATCTTCACATTGTGAAATAAGTATCATTTTTATTAGTTTTTTTTTTCACTTTTCCCCCTTTCTTCTCTCCAAACTACTTATAAAGTACATACAAACAAGTAGAACAATAGTTTAGTTCTCTCCAGCATTAGGGCTAGCAATATAATGGGAATTCTTCCTATGTTTCTCACCAAAAATGGTTCATTTTGCTTTTTGAACCCTACCCCCAATTCAAAAAAAATAATAATGACAGGGTTTCAGAGGGGTTTGATACACAATGTAAGATTTTGCTAAATTGACCCCTTAGTTTAGAGCCCGCTTGTTTTTTTTTTAAACTAAGACTTTTTAGTGATCACTACACAAACAAAAGGCTGGAGAAGTGTTTTATTTATTGATCACCCCCAGGAAAAAACAATGTTTACATAACCGTTTCTAATGAGTGACTTCCAGACCTATTCACATTCATCATTATTATAACAATCCTTGGTCTCAACAACCAATCCATTCTTAACCATTGCCATTCAGCCTCTCAAAGTCTCCACCACTCTTAGTTCTCTTTTAATCATTAATTCAACAAGTAATTGATAATCGAGTTGAATTTAAACACTTCCAATATGTAGTAATGGCTTTAGATTGCAATCAGTTTAGAATTATCATCAGCATTATGACCATGATTGTCTTAACCTCACAAATAGCCTGCCTGACCATACAGCCAAGTGGGTTACAGATTCTTCTCTCTTTATTCATCTGTGTGTGGTTCAAGGACATGCTCAAGGTTGTATTTGTGGGACTACAATCTTGAAAATTTGGCCTGGTAATTTTTCAAAGATAATTTTAGATCATCTTTTACATGATTAGCACTGGTACGCGTGTTGGCTACAGTGATTCATCTATGCAAGGTACGGTTAATATGGAATATGTTCACCATCCTAGATATATAACCCTATCAGCTATTCCTTCAATAAATCAATATCTTTGCAATCATCATCATCACTAATCCAATTATGAACTTAACTCTTAGTGATCTTTGAGAAACAATTTGTAATCTTACCACTGAGAAAAACTATCAACCAGAATAATATTACAGGTGCAATATAGTGCAGTTCAAGATATACGGCAGAAGGATGGTGGACCGCAATATTTTAACCAATCACCAGACCGTCCAAGAAGCTGCAAATAAAAACGGAATTTCCCTTTAAAACTTTATGTCCAACATTTCAGGTTGAACTCTTTTTTACAAAACTGCAAGCCCATTTGATAACAGAGCTGACACAGCTTCCAACCTACCCCTAAGAGAAATATTTGACCAACTGTAAAAAAAAAATGAGTTGGACAAAAACCTTTCCAGTAGTCAATAGATGAAACATTTTCTCTCAACACTTTCAACGATACTTATTTTTGACAGTCATACTCTCAATCATGCGACCTGATTCCTAGAAAACACCAATGAGACAGGAAAATTGGTCACACAGTTATATACAATTACATCAAGGAAGTAAAGTACTGCTAGAAAAACAAAGATTTACAATGTTAGCCATCTTTCATTGATCACTCCCATTTGAATATCACACGCACCCATTCCACAGTTATTGTGGATCAATTATAACACGGTACACCAACCCAGCATTATAATGGTGGACTCCTGTATTACCCATCCTTATTCCATAAGAAATAGTTCAAGTAAATTCATCTTGATTAGTTCATTTTATATCCTGTAAATCTTTTTAGTATTAGTTAACCTTCAAAATCTATGTATTCTGATGTCCACATACACGGCAACCAAGAACTGTTGTGTCTGCACACATGAGAAAATAGCTCTCAATCTCACAGCTCCAAAGGACAGTACCATCTGCCTGACCTGCAGCAAGCTACACATATCAAACCTTAACTAATGATGAAGACCAAAAATTAACATAAAGAGAAATAGAGGATGCCATTGTCAATATCGAAGTACTGCCTCAAGGATAATTCTGGGATTAGAAATGCGAAGAAGAATAATAGATTCTAAGATAATTATATAGACAGGAGAACTAAAATCTTGACTAAGTACAGTGTAATGTTCATTTTGCATCTTATCTAAATGATTTAGCTCCCTTTGTTTTGAATGCAAGAGTGAGACTTCCTTAGGCAATTGGTTAAGAGAAAAGTTTTAATAATTTGCTGTTGGCCTGCCACTGGATAGAAAGACAATATGCGCCAACGATTAGCTTATGAATGAACTGCAGTACCTGCTATGTCTGTGCAACCCAATTCCCCAGTGAAAAACTTGTTTTCAGTTTTTTTTTGCATATGAAGTGTGCACCTAGCCGTATAGGAGCTGTTACTACCATCTGCCGTCTGTATTCTCTCCACTCCTCCCACCAGTCCTCTCTCCTTTTCTCATTCGTCTGGATACCTGCCTTGATGGCAAGTACTCCTCTGCTGCAGTCTGCAGTCACAGCCTACCGTGTTAATACTGCTTGTCTTCAGGTCTCGTTCACAGACATCAGTGAAACATAACAATGCTTTTATAAACATGGTTAGGATAATCTGTCGGTAAAACAGTTCAAATCTCATCATATGAAGGCTTTTGCCACTTTTCTCTTTGTTTGCTGATTTCTGTCATGCTAAAGCAAACAAATATATGAAATTAACGGAACCCTGCCAGGATTCAAACATTCAACCTGGAGATAGGCAGGCAAGCAGTGTATCTGCTAGATCAACTTAAAGCTGCTAGGATAATAGGTGGAATTATGGTACAAATTAGCAACCAGCCTAGCAGGCAGCTCAAGCGGCTTTACTTGCTTTCCTGCCACCACTTTTGTTTACATCTAATACATAGTACTACACAAAGCCAAATGGAGAAAAAAGGGGGGCAGAAGAGTGTGTTGCACCAAACCATAATTTATTCATACCTAACATAGATAATCCTGTCATTTTTTATGGGTACTATGCTAGTATTCATAAGTCTGAAAGGTTATTTATTGACATTTCCATAGAGATATTTGCCAAATTTCCTCCATCCAAAGCTTTGGGAACTGGGATTTACTTATTCATTCACTCATCTACAATCGCTTGTGGTAGGAGCCAGGTTGCTATTGAGTGTAGTGTAGAGATCAGTCTTCTCCTAGGAGGAAAACACGATTGCCAACAAGATGATTTCTAGATGATCCTTAGCTGTGATGAGCAGCTGATAAACCCAGTCGGTCACTCATCGAGGTACTCAGGCTCAATGTTGCTTAAATTCAGTGACCGTACGATAACCAGAGTACCGGACGCGATTTTGCCGTGATGGAAACTAGGATAAGAATGTAACTGGCCAACACCCGATGGAAATTTCCAAGTTTTGAAAATGGCCACAAGGGTTCTTCTACTCATCTTCATACTTGAGTAGTATATAGACATTTAGCATTATCTTCCACAACACTGCCATCACTATCATCTAGTTCACCCAGTCCCTACCACCAATCACTGGGGGAGCTTCAGCCTCGCCATCTTCATCAGCCACCATTCACAGTAGCTTTGATAATCACCACCATCATTATAGCCACCTCCCTCGGCACCCAACCGCCACCCTCTCTGAAGAAACTTACTTTCCACCTCCTTCGCCACCCTTGACCTAACTACTATCATCTTCCCCATCGCTAGCAACTTCCAATACAAACAACTATTATCTTCACCATCATCACCAACAACAACACCGACACCGTAACCTTTCCCTTACCTAACAGCCGCCAACCCCGCCCATAAATGATATCACATCAAAAGATTCTTGTTTTTCCTGAGCCTCATGATTCTCTCTCTCTCTCTCTCTCTCTCTCTATCTTCCCCCCTCTATCTCCTTCCTGGCTTGGTTATTTTTTTCCAGGAGGAAGAAATTTTTTCCTAAGCCTTATGATACTCTCCCTCTTTCTCTTACTCTCTTTCTCTCTCTCTCTCTCTTCAAAACTCTCCCCATCCATCTGTTTTTGTATCTGTTTCCTTCCTTTGATTTTTTTTTTTTTCTTTCCCCAGGGTGAACAAAATTGTTTTTCTTGCTTCTTGGAGCTATTCCTCTTCTTTCTCCCTCCCCACCTCCATTGCAAGAAAAAGAACAATATAACAACAACAACAACTACAACCCAGAAAGAATTTGAAAAAAACAAAAAAAACTAAGACAAAAAAAAAAAAAAAAGAATTTGCACATGGCAGGCCATACCATTTATTTATACCCAATACTGATGTTGGCAAAGCACGCATATTGCACTGCATACTACCCGGGCCAAGCAGCCAGCTACCCAGCCAATCAACTATCCACTCTGCCATCCTTGCAGTCGGCCAAACCATGTGATTCAAACTCCGAGTGCATCTGCTGAGCTGTTGAACAAATAAACTCAGAGAGAAACGGGTGTTAGGGTGGCCGAGCGGGTAACAGCACAGGGAATGGACTCAGCGAGCTGTGTTCAAACTATGCCAGGGACAGTTTGCAGTCACTCGACACTGATGCCCTTGGGAAAGGCTGGATTCTATCTCTCCACCCTAACCCAACCCAGCTATGGGCAAAACGGTGTAGGGTGAAGTGAATGACATCACTTCTGTCGCCGTTAAGTCTAATTCATATATCCCAAACGTGCAAAGTAAGTATTAATGCGATACTATGGAGCCAGAAGCAGGGATGGCTGAAGCCATAACCAGCATGAGGGTAATGATACAAATATATATGTATATATATAAACTTGCCATCACAGTCAAAAATTGAACGACCGTAGCATTATAATTTGAAGTGATGAAAAAAATTTAATAGAAGAATGAATATGGTCAAAAGAAAGTCTATTTATGACATCACTGGTGTTTTCCACAGGAAAACATCTAAAATAGAGTAAAAAAAATATCTGTAGATAAAAAGATTCTGGAGAATCTAGATGTTTTTAATAAATCCATCAAAATAAGGCCCAAAGAGGTCATTAAAAGCTATTCCCACACCAATTCAAAAGTTATATTTTTACACCATGTCTAGTGGTATACTGATGTAGACAAAACGGTATGACTAGGAGAGCTGTAACCCTCAAATCATCATCATCAGTCTTTTAACATCCGCTGTTGGACATAGAACCTCCCCAGGATTCGACACAATTCTCTGTCATGGGCGTCGCAGAGCCAGTATTTCCTGAATTGGTCAAGTTCATCTCTCCATCTTGTGAGTCATGATGTCCATCGGTTGTCTTTCATTCTCGCAACATGACCTACCCATTGCCATTTTAGTTTTTTAATAGTTCCTATGATGTCTCAGACTCCCGTTTTCTTCCTTATGTACTGTGCTGTCTTGTGATCTCTCCATGTAAGGTTGGGCATAATTCTCTCATGCGCATGCTGCATGCTTCTCAGATTGTAGGTCTGTCTCTTGGTTAGGTTCCATGTTTCATCTCCATAAGTGACCACCGGGAGAATGAATTGGTTGTATACTCTTCTTTCCAGGATTAAAGCACACACAATTATGAAAAAGGATAGAACCCTTCACCATCTTTGATGGCTCCAGTTGTTCAATGGGAGTTTCTGCCAATTTATCTCAGAGTATCAGAGCCCAACTTTCCATCTGCTTAGAAGGTTCCATGGGGCCTCTTTTAATTTTACATTAAAAGTGAAATAAAAGAGATACAAGGTCTTTTTGGAAAGTATCCAATCATTTAATACAGTTCCAAGAAAAATGCTCCCGTGATAAAAGCCAACACAAAATTTCTCCGCAAAAAAAAAGCCTAGTTATGACTGCGTGCAGCGAAAAAAGCCCACTTGATCACAAAGTGACACAATCAAAGCACAATACCAGCTAAATCTTACAGGTGCAAAACATAGAAATTAAAAAAGTAAACAGAGACCAAACCTATTATCACACAAAGAGGCATGGAAAGAGCAATGCCAGGAACAAGGGATTGAAAAAGTTCAACGTGGATCAGAGAGAAGACTAAATTGAGGGATATCATACAAATGATCAAACAACAAGAATGGTGATGGGTGAGACACTTGGCAAGAAGATATAGCAACAGATGGAGCAAAAGGATAACCAACTGGTGCCAATGGGACAGTAAATGCAGTAGGAAAAGACCAGACACTAAATCGAGGGATGAGACAGAGGGTTTGCCAGAGAGACATGGTATAGGTTAGTGCAATTACAGTTGTTATGGAAGAAAATGGGAAAGGCTTCTGTCCAACTGTGGACTTACAATGGCTATTGATGATGATGATATACAAAAATATTATCTAAAAATTATCTTTAAAAAACAGATCTTTTATCTAAAATTATCTAAAAAATACCAGCATGAGATTTGGGAATTGTTGGTCCAAAATGACCATAGAGACAAAACAATTTTTAAAAACCATTTTTAAATGGTGTCTACTGGTGTACAAATGCAAATTTTCAAGGTTATAACCCTAAGAATGTGACCAAGTGAGCTCAACCATAGACACCAAGAGAGTGAAGAATCTGTAGCCACTTTGCTGATTGGTGAGGCCATTTGTAAGGCAACTGTGATTTGAAAGATAGTATATATATATATATATATATTTTGAATTAAGAGGGTAAATATGAACAAATTATTTTCTTAACACCTAGCTGTGATTGCCATTAGACATCTACATATATAATATGCAATGTGTAACCATAAATATTTTTTACCCATACACATTTTTTTGTGTAGGGGCATATATACTACACTGATCTTAGGCAGAAGTGACACATAGCAGAACACCTATATACTACACTTTGATCCTATGCAGAGGGCCAGATACTCTGATTGAAGGCAGTAGTGCAGAACTATACATAAATGATTTTGATTGATACAATGCCATATATATATATATATATATATATATATATATATATATATATATATATATATATATATATATATATACAAATCTGGCTGCTGCAGGGTCATGATTACTGCAACTAATAAATGAATTTGCTGATATGTAAGACAGTTTGGCTCAATTGGTAAGAGAACTGGCTACCAATCACTTGGTTGTGATTTCAAATCACAGCAGGGAAATATCAATTTTATATATCTATTTATTCATTCATTTAAATGAATGAAGCCCTTGCATAATTCAAACATAAATTTCCATAGATATGTAAGACTTGTCCATTTTGTTCAATCAGTAAGAGAGTCACCGGCCAATAAGTTGGTTGTGATTTCAAATCACGGTAGGGTAGAGGAATATTAATTCTACATATTGTTTTGATCTAATGTGATGGCATAGACTAACAGAGAAGAGTTCACCTTCCTAAATCTGGTAAGGATTGACACTAACATTCACAGATGAAATATATATATATATATATATATATATATATATATATAGAGAGAGAGAGAGAGAGAGAGAGAGAGATAGATAGATATATATTCTTCAGCTTCACCAAGATATAAAAACATGGTATTGCACTTTGAATTTAGCCAACCATAGAAAAAAGATTTGCCTCCATATAATCACCACCACGAGGTCAAAGCAAACAGGGTTATTTTTGCTGTTCCATGTTTAACCGGAAAATCACTTGAAGAGTGCACATTTCTACCGATGAAGTACACAAACTCAATCAAAAAAAAAAAAAATCCCTTGATCTATTCCAAAAATTTAGACGCTTCTTTTTGAGTCCACAAAATTTCTTTGAAGTTCATGAAGAACTTTTGGAGATATCATGGGGAAATCGAAGACACAAATGTATGGGGAAAAAAATGGAAAAATATCTCTCGATCAAAAACACAATCCTGGATCTATTGCAAAATTGATCACTTCTTCCTTACTCCTAGATCCTCTTTTCTCTGAAATTCAGTGAGAACTTTGGGAGATATCATGTGGACAGGTGAACAGACAGACAGACAGGTGAATGGAAAGAAAGATACAGGGTAATGCATATACCTCTCCAACTTCGTTTGGAGGGGTAATTAACCACTGCATTCATTATCAATCGGATGAAATTAGTCAACAAAGGTTAATAATGGCTACAGAAGCTATTTTGAAAAAGGGCAACACTTGATAACCTTGCTAACGGTACCCTATAAATTAATGTTACTTAATTTGCCCTACCCATTTTGCAGCTGCTCCTCCACCCTTTGGCTCATCCTCCGGTGGCCTCTATTTCGACCCCTACCCAGATGAGTTGGTAAAGAGCCAGACGTGCATGGGTTTTCTTCCTTCATCTCTCCTTCCTTCTCCATTTACCCAGCAACCCCCCATACACCCCCCCCCCGGGCCATTAATGCAATGATCATATTTCATCTTAGTGCATATGCAGGACAAACTGATTCTACAACGAGAACAAAAAGAAGAGAAAAAGAGAATAACTGGGCCTCACTAGAGGGATTAAATGATTTGTAACTGATTTCATTTTAACTGTTTGCACTGGGGGTCATATTGAGATTTAGCCAGGGGCAGGGTGGGGGAGGCTAGATGGAGTGATCGTTCAGATGGTAGAGAAATTGTTTTCAGGTTACCAAGCATACGATTCAATGCCTTCTTTGGCAATGCCTAGTATCATGTAAGAGTTAAACATCTAAGATTTCACAATTATCTGGTCAACAAAAAACTAATAACAAAGGAAGAGAGAGAAAGAAGGCTAATCAACCAGGGATATAAGTGGCTATATATATATATTTATGAATAAAAATATGAGATACATTCCCAAAATAAATTCATTTTGTACTTTTTTTATATTTATCTTAATATTGGGCACTGTATTTTTAATGACAACAAAAGAAAAAAAAAATATATATATATATATATATATATATATATATATATATATATATATATATGTGTGTGTGTGCGCGTGTCAAATTGAATATAAAAGACAAGGAAAACATTTTCAATTCTTTTGTTAGTTTTCTTTGTTTACACACAAGAGATCGTATGTCTGGATCCAAAGTATGCACATACTCTTAAGCATAAATTTAAAAGGTGTCCATATCGAATTTAGTGTGAGCCATTATTGTGCGGAGGTGGACATTATTTGAATTGGTGCAAAAAAGTAATACCATAGTTTTTTTAGTCAAAAGTTCTTTTTGCACACATTGCACACATTGGATCCAAACAAGAATGACTCATAGAAAAATAGAAAATCTTTTCCTTGTCTGTCATATTTAACCAGACATGCATTAACAAAGAATTGCTTCTTAAATATACATTCTCTCTCTCTCTATATATATATATATATATATATAGAGAGAGAGAGAGAGAGAGAGAGAGATAGATACACATACATACATACATACATACATACAAGCTCAGTCTGGAAAGTATCCAACCATATGATATCAACTTGTATAGTCTATTAAGGGCAATGGATTCTGAGCCCTCTTCAAACTCTGATGACTGGAGTTTTAACTTAGTATAAGTCCAGATATAGGCTTTTATAGAATGTTTCTAATGTTTAACCCCCTAATTCCTGTTTGAGAGACATTTTCGACTCATCAAATTCTTGTTTGAAACCACTGACAATGGATGGTGCTTTATGATGACATCTATTTTTTTTATTTTTGCCTCATCACCTCTTTTCACCGAAAACAACTAGCATATGGGCTCTTCTTTTCTATAGACAACTTCAACCCCCCCAATACATTAGATATTTAGGTAACTTTCTGACTTTTAGCATTACTATTAGTAATAACAGGAAAGAAATGTAACTGGAACCATATATACAGATGAACATAAACACACATATACATATATATTTGTATATAAATGCACACATATGCAAATGAATATGTACAAATATATCCATACATATAGATATACAAATATATCTATGTATATATATATATATATGCATACATATAAATATACAAATATTTATATATATATATATATATATATATATATATATATATACATACATATAAATATACAAATATATATATATATACACACATGAATATACACATATATGATACATAAATATGCAGTATAAACATCCATAAATATACATATATATTTACATACATAAATATAGATACATATTTACGTACATGAATATACATACATATTTACGTACATGAATATACATACATATTTACGTACATGAATATACATACATATTTACGTACATGAATATACATATACATATATATATATATATATATATATATGCCATGTACTCATCAATAATAGATGTTTTCAGGATGTTTGGAAGAAACCAATGTTAATTCGAGAGAGAGAGAAGCTAAGAAACTGTAAAAAGTCAAAGATGAAACGAAAGAATTTCTTTTTAATCTTCCAGGAATTCACAGTCGGTTCCAGGAACTGATTAAAAGCTGAGACGAGATTTACTAAACTGAAACACAATCGATCAAACTGGCATTACTATTTACCAAGCAAGAAAGACTACATGATGATGCCCGGTTGCAAAGGAAGAAAATATGGGGGTGGAGCAAGAATAATTCTGTAATTAGATACAACACAAAAGCAGTTACACAAAAACACATACACATACATGTATATGAATATACACATATACATTTGTTTGTGGAAAGAGTGAGAAATAGAGACACACACATATATATATATATATATATATATATATATATACATATACATATATATACATATACATATATACATGATCCATGCATTGGTATGAATTACGGGTAATCTTACATATATATTGTATATAAAACAGCAGAGAACCTGTCAAAAGTGTGTCAGGATTATTTATGAATGGATCAGCAGCTCTGCCTCGGATCAAAATACTACTTCCCAGCCTTCTGCACAAGATCAGAGTGTAATGTCAGTGTGTTCTGCCTATGATCAAGAGTATCTGTGTGCTCTGCCTAGGATCAAAATGTCACTTCTCAGCCCTCTGCCTAAGATCAGAGTGTAGTGTCTCTGTGTTCTGCCTAAAGGTCAAAGGGTTGCTTCCCGGCACTTATATAATTATCTGCTTCTCTCAAACATCCACAGAGAAGAGAGAGTATACACATATGTAGATAACCATACTTACATATTAGCTCTATATTGCTTTTTGCTAAATGGCATGGAATATACCAGATTGAATCTCTGTCGCCTCTGGTATACTTAAAAAGAAAAATTAGAACAAGTATTGGATGGTCAAAAATATTCAGGGTTTGGTCAGTAAATAATACAAAACCATTTTTTTTTTTTTTACATAAACCAGATGCCGAAACTTTGCATGTAAGAATCAGGGTATTTTTTCGATTCCTTTTTTAGACAAAAAGGAGTTCCTATATGTCATCAAATATAGTATCTGTGTTAAGGTAGCCAATTATTCGGCTTTCCAGCGGACAGTCCAGCTTTTGAGCACTCAGTTCTCCATTTGGCATGAGGTTGCACCAGACATTAATTTGTCTTGCTTTTCGGAGTCGAACTGAAAAACTTATTCTAATTACTTCAGATATACTAATTCAGGGACATGAAAGCCATAAAACAAGGAAAATTCATTTTTTGTAAAATTTTATGAAAATCACTGCCAGAATGTTTTCAAATATCAAAGTGATATTTGACAAATCAACAATTCTTCTCAGTATTTTGTATATTTTATTCAAAACTTATATATATTTACAACTTCTCATTAACAACACATCCAAAGAGTGTCAATCTCTCCAAGTCCTTTTTTAGAGTACTATATCCTCGTTTTGGAAATTTGAAAATCCCCCCTCACCATAATACCTCTTGATGACTCCCAAGGGTCAGTAGACCACAGGTTGGGAACTCTGGGCTAAAGTGTCCCCCTTTTAAAATGTTTGAAGATGGTTTTCCTAATCTGTGTATGTTTGTAAAGTGTAAATGTATAAAGTACATGAAGTACATTGTGAAGAAAACCCACCAATATCAGCATATACATCCCAACATAGAACCATGCATGAGCAAACCTTCTATCCAAAATAGCTTTATATGGCACCACACATAGTGATGTAGCTCGAGATTTGGGGGCACATTGAGGGCCCTTCTCAAAATTTAGTTAGATTTGATGAAAAAGAAAAATTTGGAAAATAAATAGACATCCACTAAGACTTAATTTGCGAAAAACAAGCTTTTTTATTTTAATTTTTATTTATACTATTCATGAATGTACAAACATATCCTTGTTATTGTATAAAGTCAGTAGAAATGCATTGGGTGATCTACTATTCATAAAGTTCTTGAGCCCCTCCTCCATTAGGGGTCTTAAGCCCCTCCTCCATTGGGACTAGGGTGGGGAGGGGTATCTTAAAATAGCCCCCTCCAAACTTCTCTTAGATATGCCTCTGAGCAAACCTTCTTTCAGAAATACCTTCATTTATAGCTACGCACCTAAAATTGTCAAAAAGAAACAAACTGGGAAGGGAAAGTGACCTACAGCGACAGTCGAGAGGTTGCACATGGACTCCATAAATCAAAAGTTCCAGTTTCAGACAGAGTGAATCAGCAACCATCTTTTTTTTTACATTTTCAAATCATACAGAAGAGAAAAAGAATGACAAACACTTGGTGCATATGCCTCACCTAGTGAGAACAAACAAAATCACAACAAGGTCACCAAGGACAGACAATGATACTATAAAATTATGTACATCTATCATATACACATATATCAAATATACATTTAATTATATTTACTTTTTTAGATATACATATATATGTAATAGAATGTGTGTGTGCATATGCATGTGTGATGAGTATGTACATATGATGTGCAGTTGGTATCTATCTTTCAATTCCCTGCTTGCCAAGGATGGGTAATCTTACACAGAACATGGTGTCAAAATAGTAAGATATACATCCATAACTCACATTAAGGAATCACAGTAGCCTGCACATGTATCAGCACTAATTATCAAAAAAATGAAACAAGAAAAGATCTTTTTTTCTAAAATTATCTGAAAAAGATTTGGGCATTGTTGGTCCAAAATGACCATATTGAACCAAAAAGGCAAAAAAGAAAAAAAAACGTTTTTAGATGATGGTTAGAGGTGTACTGATGCAAATTTTCATGGTTGTAGCCCCCAAAATGTGACCCATAGTGCACATAGACGCTGTTACTCAAGAAAGAAGAATCCATAGCTCATTTGGCCGGTTGGTCGGGCCATTTGTCTTTGATGATGGTTTCAAGCTATTAACATTCTTGAAGGTGAATCATATATACTATTATTCTGCTTGTTAGAATCAGTTATGCTTTTTGACTGAGAGAAACCTGCAAACGGGAAGGAAGGAAGAGAAGGGGGAGGGGGAGGGAGGAGAAGGGAGTGTGAAGAAGAAAGAAAGGGTTGAGGTAAGTAAGCTATAAAGAAAAAAGAAAAATTAAAAAACAGGTGAAAGAAAATAATAATTGCGAGTCATGAGATAACAGATGACCTCAGTCCTCAATTTTTGGTATTTCCACAAGTCACGCAAAGTAGAAAGATTAAAAAGCAACTAGCATTCCAAGGGAAATTATGAATCACCACCACCACCACCATTACCCATATATGCTCTGTTGGGGTTGATCAATTAAAAAGTTAGAAAAAGTGGTGATCAATGAATAAGCTACTTCTCTTGCCTTTTGTTGAGCTGTGATCCTTAAAAAAGGTCTGAATTTTCAAAAGAACAAATGGGAACAAACGGGCACAAAACAGTGACTAGTTGATTAGCATTTTGAAGGCAAATTTTCAAAGAACAAGAAAAACATTTTCCCTATCCATCAAGGGGAGTGTATGTGCAAAATTTCAAGTTTCTACTATGTACAGTAAGGGCTGGGCAAGGTTCGGATAGATAAGAATGCCAGAATGCATAAATAATCTAAACCCAGCAACAGCAATTGAACCAGTCTATTTTGGGTAGCAGTGATTAAAAAGGCATCAAAATACAAAGGCAAAATTTTCACGTAAGAAATAGCTAATTATAATTCAAAGATACCATTCATTGGCTTTTTCTCTCATTAAAAGATCTTTTCTAATTAGAGAGTAAGTTCTTATTCTTTGCATGCCTATATACCGCAATTATTACAACAAAACTCTGCTGAGATGTTCCTTTTGGGGTTATCTTGCTTGTTCTAACCCTGGTTAAAGGAGGATGGTTGGGCGTGGGGCTAGAAATCCAATCCTGTAAAATTCACCTTGACAAAAATGAACACCAACAAAAAAAAAAAATTTTCCTTTCTAATTGAGGGGAAAGTGAAATACTCTGAATGAATTTAATCAAAAACAGGTCTGGTTAGTCACTAAAAAAAAAAAATGTCACATGATAAATGTCCTTTGGCAGCATGCCATGGCAGGAGTGATCATCTAGAAAATTGGGAAAAGAGGTGATCAATGAATGAAATACTTCTCTTACCTTTTGTTGGGCAGTGATCACTGAGAAAATCTGAGCATCCAGACACACGCGCAAATGAACAAAGAGATAAGAATCTGTAGCCCACTTGTTGGTTAGGCAGGCCATTTGTGGGGCTACGGTGATTCAATTGAGAATTAAACTTTAACATCTGTTAACTCAGTTTTCAGCCCCCCCCCCAATATATTAGAATAGCCCCCTAAGAAACATATGCCCCACTTTCAGAATCACTACTCTAATGTCTCATGATCTCATGTCTCATTCTGCCTCTTCATGGCTTATGCACTGCCTAATCTATACTCTTTACTAAACTCCTGACCCGCGCTCCCCACTAAACTCCTGGCCAGTTTAGTCGTAAAATGACTGGAACAAACTTGGGCAAAAGTAAAGGAAACAAATTATGCAATAAACAAATAAATTTTAGGTAAGAAACCTTTCTATCAAGTTTCAAGTAAATCTGACTTAAAACATCTGAGAAAATCAATATCAAAACAATTTCAAATGCCATCATTGACAGATCACATGACTAAGTAAGAAGCATCTTATCAAGGGACACCTTTCTACCAAGTTTCGAGTAAATCTGACTTATAACAGCTGAAAAACAATATGGGGAGAGATCTGCTGATGAACTGACAGGAAGAGCCTCTCATAGAGAGGTGAGGATGCCTCTAAAACTGATAAAACCATGTCCATGAAATTCATCTGAAGTGGCCCAATTCTTAAAGGACAGAACTGAAAAGTAGAATCGATTTTTGAATGAACCTAAAGTCTTGTCTAGTCAACTATGACCAAACAGCATCAAAAGTGATGCTCGTTTTATTGCTCAACCATAAAAATTAGAGGCTTGGCCAAGTTAGGAACATAAAAGGATCTTTTGTCAGTGGCTATATTTTAGAAATTATTCTTTCTATTGAGTGCAGTTATACATATATATATATATATATATGTGTGTGTGTGTATATCTATATATATGCAAATACGCACATATATATCTATATATATGTAGATCTATATATATGCAAATACGCACATATATATCTATATATATGTATATCTATATATATGCAAATACGCACATATATATCTATATATATGTGTATCTATATATATGCAAATACGCACATATATATCTATATATATGTATATCTATATATATGCAAATACGCACATATATATCTATATATATGTATATCTATATATATGCAAATACGCACATATATATCTATATATATGTATATCTATATATATGCAAATACGCACATATATATCTATATATATGTATATCTATATATATGCAAATACGCACATATATATCTATATATATGTATATCTATATATATTCAAATACGCACATATATATATATATATATATATATATATATATATATATATAAAACCATCTATGTATATATACTAGATTGGGTACCAAGCATAGCCGGAGGGAGCAAAAAAACCTTCAAATATGACAAGAGAGGAAAGCAAATGATATTTTACTGAAATTTCATAAAATTGACAGGGTGGAGCACTCATGCACAGGCTGCACTCAGTCCCAGACAGAAATAAAGATTTAATAAAATGTAAATCCTGGGGTCAAATTAGCAGCTCTTAGAGTGCAAGAGAAATGAAGTTGCAAACAAACATTTGTCATCCTTATATAGTAATTTGGACCCTGAATTGACCCCATCATAAATTGATCTTTCAGGAACTTGGAGAACAGTGCCACCTATCCTATGCTAATTTGGGGGTTAAGTCAGTTTTATATGCAAACTTGAAGCCCCTAAAGTGCAGCCATTCGGTTGGCCATGAAAAATGAAGTTGCAAGCAAACAAACAATCATCATCTTCATGGTGTTATATATAAATAAAAATGTGATATTTTCCCAAAACAAATTTATTTTGTACTTTTAATGTGCTTTTCAATATATATGTGTGTGTGTGTGTATGTTTGTGTGTGTATGTAAGTACGTGGATATGATATCTGACAAATATATTAATTAGATAACGATTGGGAAAATATTTTTCAAAAAATTATTGTGACTAGTTTCAACTTGTGTTTTTGAGTACAAATCTTTGATAAGACACAAGTCGAAACTAATCAGAATAAATCTTTTGAAAAATATTTTTCCGATTGTTATTAGATATATATATATATATATATGAGACTGGAGAAGGCATTTTAAAGTATCTTTAATCACACAATAACATAATACTTAAATACGCTCAAACCCAATTACTCACATCGAAAGATCTTTTGAAAATGACTAATGTTAGTCGAAAGCGCTCAAGGCAAACTTATCAGAACTTCGGACAGATCCTATACTCATGTGACAATGCAGTTAAATAACTCACTTGGAAACAAAAGAAAATGACCAAGAATTTAAACTGACTGAAATAGTCGATTGACTTCAAGAAAAACATGTTCAAGAGAAAAACTGCTTCCTAATTACACATTATATATATACACACACACATATATATATATATATATATATATATATACATATATATATATATACACACACACACGTACAATGTCAGTCTGAAAAGTCTAAAACACAATACATATATATGTATATTCCTTTTTGTGTGCGAACAACACTTTTCAATGAGTGCACATATACTACACTGATCCTAGGCAGAATGCACAGATACTACACTCGGATCCTCTGCAAGGATCCAAGTAGCAACATTTTGATCCAAGGCAGAGCATGTGAATACTCTGATCTGAGGCAGAAGTGCTGATCTATGCATAGATAATCCCGTCATTTTTTATGGGTACTATGCCAGCTGTGTCACGATGATCCTTCACCAATGAATTGCAAAGAAACTCGTGACTTCCACTTCACTGCAGTACTACAACATCTTACTGAATGAGGCTTCATTGAAAATGCAAAATATGCACACAAGTGACGCAACCACCCACATACGCTGATATACACATCCACACAACACCCACAGAAGCACATATAAGCCATACAGACACATGTTCACACACACACACAGATACACTCACACCCATATGCGACATAGGCACATGTTCACACACATGCACACAGATTCACCTACACACAAATGCTCACACCTACCACATACACATGTGTGTATGCGAGTACACGTGTGCATCTCTCATTTCCGATTAAAGGTCGTTCAATGGAGATTCATGCCACGGTTTACTGCTCATACCATCCAATTATGATCTGGGCCCAAAGAGACGACCAGCCGGCTTCTCACCATGTGCAGCATGTCTTATGAATCCAAGATTGAAAGTTGAAAAGGGGCAAACCAGATTAAGACCAAATCCTGCTGCTTTGGGATTCTTAATGATGCCATTACAGCTTAGCGTTCTTCATGCCTGCAAATCACTTAATGGAATCCCAAACTGCAAACTCTGCAAAGCGCGATTCAGAGTTTGTTGAGTGCAACGCTTCCTACTGCGTTGCTATGGCTGCAGGTGCACTCATTATGGCAAGTAAATGTTCAGGCAAAGTTCCAGTATCTGCTGACTCTATGCTAAGCTGAAATTGCTTAACAGCTCAGTGTGGAATGAAACAGGCCTGGTTAGTCACTCAATAGATACCGTCACGTGAAAAAATGTCTTTTGGTAGCATGCTGTGCTGGGGGTGATCAATTGAAAAAATTGGAAAAATAGGCGATCAATGAACAAGTTACTTTTCTGGCCTTTTGATGGACAGTAATAACTTAAAATTTTCCTTTTTTTTTTTTAAGTAGGCACAAACTAAGGACTAATTTAGCATTAACTTTCATTGCAAACTGAACCAGACCACTAAAAACTTATTTAGAGGGGCATTTTGAAACAAACAGAAAAAAATGTTCTTTGAAGATTTCAAAAGACATTTTTGATGAATGTTCAAATTTTCAGCCCACTAGCTCCATTGGTGAGGCCTGTATGCGTGATACATACATGCATAACCAGCCATCTGCATCAACTTGGAAACTGAGAGAAACCAATGTTGACAGTTTCCATTTGACTGTTTCTAACAAGGAAAGAGGTGCAATGTTGGTTAGACTAAATGATGAATAAAAAATTTTTTTCAGGAATCAAAAGCAATTTACAAAGTCTGTTCAGGAAGTATCCAAACATTTTGGATATCTCAGGAACCAGTTGCACAGCATTCATGAACTTGTCAACCAATCAGAGTAGACCTCACTGTGTAAACATGAACACACACTCTCCTGTGGGGTTACTAAGGCACCAGTGAAATGTCTGAGTAAGCTTACATACTGGGTGACCATCACATTCACAATGACCAAGAGAGTCATTTTTCACATCTTATACAGGGTTTTTGCAAAGCATCATCCAAGTCTATCAGCCTCCCTAGAGTCCAGAATTGGCTCTCTGCAACTTCTGCCTGATCCCAAAGAGATTTCAGACCATGGATGAAATTAAGGGGACCACAACAAGTGGAAGGGACATAGATATAAGTGTGTACTGTCTCAAGGGTGGGGGGATACTTTGAAGAGGACTATAAGTCACCATCACCTACGTCCGTTAGCCCCCCCCCCCCCCACTACATTCCAGATTTGGCTCCCCTGGATTTCTTGCATTTCCCAAAGAGATTTTAGACCATGAACAAGATTATGGAGAAGGTGATGATTGTTTTGAAAAGGGAAAGGGACATTGGGATAAGCCCCACAAATGGCTAGCTTGACTAACCAGCCAAGTGGGCTTCTATCTTTCCCTCGTATGTGTCTATCTTTGTGCATTCCAGGTCACATTTTCGGGGTACAACTTTGAAAATGTGCATGAGCACACCACTAGGCACCATCTGAGAATATTTTTTTTTTGTTTTTTTAAAAATGTGCTTTTTGGGTTTTCTATGGTCATTTTGGACAAACAATGCCCTAATCTTGCACTGGTATTTTATAGATAATATTCAATAGATCTTTTTTTTCAAGATAGTATTTTTTTGCACACCATCGTCATCAGCCACTGCAAGTCCACTACTGGACAGGAACCTTCCTCATTTTCTTCCATGATGACTGTGATTGCACTAACCTCAAACATGTCTTACCAACAAATTTTAGGTAAAAGATCTATTTTTTTTTTAGATAATTTTAGATCATTTCTTTTAGATTATTAGTTCTAGTACACAAGCAGGCTACTGTGATACATTCATGCAAGATACAGATATTTCTTATTAATATCACATGGCTGGATACCTTCAGAACAGATGCTACATTTCGCAACTGATTCTGCTAATTTCTTAGGTTACATTTGTACATACCAAAATTACTCAAATCTTTTACAATTAGTTTTTGGGGGCCTATAATACTTGAATGACTAGTGTAGACATTAAAGTACAACAAGCCAGACTATCTCAACAATTCAGCTGCCAGATTCCACTGTGCCATTTATTTTACTTATTTTTTCTTCTTTCATAAGTATAGATAAGTATCTCTTGTTTTTTATTTGATTAGTTCATCACTTCCTTGTTGCTTTTGCCAGTATTCAGTTAGCAAACTTGTTGAGGAGAATATCGGTCATTTATCCCCCTGCTACACTCACACATCCCCCAACGGATAACATATGCCAACAATTTAGCTGTCAGTAGCACTAGCGCCAGCCTGCATCTCTCCATCCTCCGCTACGCTTTCTTCTCAGAGATGGTGAATCTGACATGAGAGATGTATTTTTTTTTTTTTTTTTTCAATTTCAAAAGACAAGATGCTGCGAAAGAAGCCAACGAGAGAACTGTTACCCAAAGAATCATCTTGCCTCAGCTGCAAGAAAATAATTTTCAGAATTCAGATAAGGTGTAATGCTATCTATGACGGTGAGTCAATGGTAATCCACACTTTTGGTACAGAAGTTTATTTGAACAACAGTACTGAACTTGCAAATACATCATTCTTCAATATTGACTGCTAGCTTTGTGATGCACTTGGTCCGACCTTCCACGAGTTGGGATTCCGTCCTCAGGGAAAAAAGGTTTTGGTTGGCCTTTCAGCCACGTATGCGCCACGTCTTTCATATCTTGGTCTGTAACAAATTGATGACTACTTGGGGCATCTTTGAGAGGACTAAACAAACGGTAATCTGAGGGAGTAAAGTCAGGACTATAAGGAGAATGCTCCAATACCTGAAATCCCATTTCCTGGAGCATTTGAAGATTAGGCAGTAGTGTGTTGGCGTGCATTGTCATGCAATAGACAGTGACGTTTGCTTCAAATTGAAGGCCCATTTTGAAACTTCATAATCTATTCATACACACTCTGTCATTAGTAAAACCCTGTTCTCATATTGAGCAGAAAACCAGTGATGGATTTCTGCCTCTGATACACCTTCAGCCCATAAAAAAATAATTTGCTTATAATTCTTCCTTCATGCAGATTGAAAACAGTGAGGCCACGTTCATTCTATGGCATCATGAAGGCACCTTCCCCTTCAATGACAAATTTCCAGTGTAGTAATGACAGACATACCACAATCCCACAAGTACACACAGAATCCAGTATGGTCATCCTGGAGAAAAATATAACAGATATGCTAATAATTATTGAGTTACCCTGATACCATTGTGTTCATTTATTTGGTTTGGTTTCTCGGAAAAATTTGAGGAGCAAGACTTAGATCAAAACTGGGCAACTGAGACTCGACGCTGACTAATAACCAGGGTTGCCAGATTTGGCCAGGAGGGGGGAAAATCCAAGCTTTATCTCAGAGACTTACCCAACACAGGCATTGTCATAGCACCAAATTTGGAAATTGAATGAGTCTGGAGGCAAAGTTTCAATACCAGCCTCTTGAAACTTTCTAATTGTTCATTGGTCACCCCTTTTTCCAAATTTTTTAACTGATCATCCCCAACACGGCATGCTGCCAAAAGACGTTGGTCACGTGAAAGTTTCTAGTGAGTGACAAACTAGACCGGTATTCTTCTATCTATGGGGCAGCTCAATGCAATAAGAGACAAATTGAGGTGGGGACAAGAGATACAGTATTCAAATTTTGTAGAGGGTTAAAGTTTCAGATGATATCAGACAATATATCAATTGACTTTCTCTCCGTTAATCTTGATGTAAAGCCAGGACATTCTAGTGTAAATGACCTGTTTCATACTCTTAGGTGCCTAATTACCCCCTTACACCCCCTCTATTTACCCAACGCTCTTATCAGAACCCCCCCCCCCAAAAAAAAAAGACGCCAGTTAATTAATTTTCAAGAGTTCATCTTTACTCTCTCCTCCTACATAGTTGGAAGGGACAACTAAAGATTTGACAAAATTTTCTCATCAAAAAAAAAACATAAATAATGCAAGGGGGAGAACTTTGTTAAACCAATTGTATTTATGAACACGATTACTGACCTTTGTTTTGTTCAGATCCTACTGAATAGTGTTGGGGCACATAGCTTCCTAGCATCCCCCACGCCTACTGGCTTATTCTAAACACCACCCCACCTGACTTTCTGAAACCCACCTGCTTATTCCAACCCCTTCATAATCAAGCACCTAAGATTACAAGAAGACACAAACACATTAATTTTGTAATTGATCACCCCAATACAACATGATAGCAATTCCTTAAAACCACAATCAGTAGAGTAGTGCTTTGCCTAGGCAGGTCCCCAAGAAAAAGTAAGGAGAGTTCAAGCTGTGCTTAAAGCTAATTCTTTATTTTCAACTTGTACTCTTCACTCAGTGTAGACTGACTGTCTAAGTCGCAACGAAAAGCGACTAAAAGATTTGAGATGAAAGGAAACACTAACCCAAATTTAATAATGGTCGACAATGCCTTTTCTAATAAAAAAATTAAATCTGGATAACATTACAACTCCTTTAAATTAAGATCTGGTGACAGGAGAGTTTACAAAGAGATTTTGCTTGGCAGTCATATGGAATCTTTGTTCTCCTGTCTATCAAAAGAAATATCTCTGTCACATCAAAGCAATACTTGCAATAACTTTTTTGCATTATGCTCTAACGTCTTTTACTCTTTTATATTTCTAATATTATTATCTTTAATGCATTCGATCATTTTTTCAATTCAATTATCATTGGAAACCATCAACTAAAACTGTCAACATAGGTTTCTTCTATTTTCTAAGTGATTCTGGCTGGCCGGCTGCCAATGTATGTACGTATATATCATGTGTACAGGCTGCATCAAAGGAGCTAGACCAGAGATTTCGAAATTTTGAAAACTCAAGGACCCCTTCTATAAAGGAAATATACTGACCTTTTATTTTCATCATTTAGTTTTTAGACTAATTAATGAACTACAATAGAAACAAAATTTTGACCTTTAAAAATCATATCTATTTAAAATGAATTTCTTTTATTTGAATTCTAATGTATGGTACAATCCTGTATACAATAATTATTTTTGAAACCTGTGCGATGGATGGCATTTCTCTGTTACAAAATTCACAACGTCAGGTTCAGAGGGAACACTGTTGTAGACTCCCGAGTACCATTTGATGGACCCTCGGTTGTCTGTGGACCCTAGTTTTGGAACCAATGAGATAGGGGTCTAAAATTTTCAACATTCACTCCTTGGTATGTCAAAAAAAAATTTTTTTTTTTGTTTTCATTTTGTTAAAATTCCCCCCTAAATACGTTTTTAGCGGAGGTTCAATTCACAATGTAAGTTTATGCTAAATTGATCCCTATGTCCCTGTGTCCAGCAAGATTCACACTTGTGTTTTGGAAATTCACACTTTTTTAGCGATTACTGCCCAACAAAATGCGAGAGAAGTATCTTATTCATTGATCATCCTTTTTTTCCAAATTTGTAATTGATCACCCCAATATGACATGCTGCCAAAAAATGTTGGACACAGTATGGTTTCTATAGAGTGACTAACCAGACTTGTTCTTTTATATTTATAATATTTTTTCATCTATATGAACATTTTTTTCGATTCGATTATTATTCTTGTTAACATTATTATTGCTGTGAACATTAATTTAAATGTAAGTATTCATACAACTAGCTGAAAACAAGCTTTTGCTTTGAAATTTCTGTTTTCTAATCATATTATATACATTTGTTGGCTCATTTACAAAACAACACTGAAGTCTGAAATATGAGGTTAGATGCCTTCCTTCTATTTTATCGAGTGCGACCTAACCCTGACCGTTTTCATTCTACCCCCAGAGCACCTGTCATAACCAATTCTGAAATGTCTTCAGGTTGAAAAGCCATCATTTGCCCAACAGGTTCTGTAGTTCTTACTAAAGTATGAATACCCTTCCCCCAATCCTTTACTTGGAAACTGCTTTCTCAACTCAACGTCAAGACTCTTAGAAATTTCAAACAATCTATTGAGCCGAGATTTACAAAGCTTTCCTTTCATTTGGCACCTGTTGTCATCAGTCTGATCATACATTGAATCCCTTTGGTACTGCTATAGCGTGTGGTCTTCTCAGCCTTGACAATAAAGATACAAGATCACTTCTTCTTAAATGACTTGTAGAAAAAATACTGAAAAGTGTCGAGCACAAACAAACGATGAAAAAATATCTCTCAATCGGAAAATCAATTCCTGGATCCACCCCCCAAATTTAATCAATTCTCCATAGGGCCCACCCTTCTAAAAATTTTCATTGAGATTCATAGAGATCCTTTGTAGATATCATTTGGACAGGAGGACAGAAAGACAGACGGACAGCTTGATGGATGAAAGATCCCTGAATTCTGCTTACATCATCATCAGTCTTTTATTATCCGTCGTTGGACATAGATCTTCTCCAAGATTCACCAGATCTCTCTATCATGGGTATCTAAATCTTCTCTCCATTTTGTATTCTGCCAGCCTCAGATTCGCATGTGTTCTCTGGGGATCCATGTTGTAAGTCGGTTGTCTGCCATTCCTGCAATATGGCCAGCCCATTGCTATTTGAGTCTTCTGATGGATTGTATGATGTCTCAGACTCCAGTTTTTCCCTAATATATTGTGCTGTCTTCAGATCACTCCATGTGGGGTTGAGCATGATTCTTTCATGTACACATCACATGGTTCTCGGTTTGAGGGTTAGTCTCTTGGTTAGATTCCATGATCCAGCTCCAAAGATGACTATCAGGAGGATACATTGGTTATATACTCTTCTTTTTAGGACTTGAGGGATTTACTTGTTCTTGAAGGTTGAGTTTGCTCTACCAAAAGCTTACCATCCTGTAGTGAGTCTTCACTCAATTTCTTCTTTTGAGGATTTCATGGAGATTCATTGTCCTAGGGAGATGTAGTGGTGTACTTAATCAACTAAAACAGAAAGTAGTAGAATATAGAATGCCACTCACTGTAGCATTTTTTGATTTCAAGAAGGCCTTTGAGTCAGTGGGAATTCCCTAGGTCATGGAAGCTATCACTTTACAAGGCACAGATCCCTTCTACATCAGCAAGTTCTGCTTAAGGGCCCTTAAGACTTGGGTCAATCCTGTGCCAGGGAAAATAAAATGAGGGAAAGTGTGACATGAGGTTGTGAGTTGATGACATTAATCCTATTTTAACTCTCTCCTGTCTAATACAGGATGTGTCCAGAAATACCACAAGGGAGGGTATTAGGCAAGAGTGAAAAAAAGGAGGTGAACTTACCACCACCAATGCCCCCTCCAATTAAGAGAAAAAAATGAGGTGAGTGCATTCTGATTAGAAGTCTGCACACAAAAAACTCAAGTGACCAGGGAAGGACAAAGAAAGAAGAGGCCGCTTTGATAAGAACACTGGTACCCAGTAAAGTTTATTTTTAGGGTAGGCCTGAGGTGCTGGGGGTCACTTGAGGTCACTAGGAGGTTAGGGATTTTTAAATAAGTACTCTCAAACCCCTCCCACACATACACTCATACCTTGTGATTTATGAATGCCCCATTACCCACTTCCATCGTCCCCTGAAAAAGATCTAATACAATTGTTATGTCTGTAGATGTGAATATCTTACTAAGCTTTAAATGCTGTTCATATATATATATGTCGGTGAATCAATTAGATCTTCACCAAATGATGAAAAAAGCATTTATCTCACACATCAAATATTCATTGATAAACTCCAACTTTTGACTCCATTCTGATACGTAACAACAATGCCGGATAACAATGACCAAACCAAAAAACAATGACGTCATGCACGAGTAACAGTGACTGATGACAAATTCACTCCCACATCGAAAGCTCTACTCGGGTCTACTTGCTTTACAAACGTTTCCAAATTCTATTCACAGGATTTACAAATAAGGGAGTTGAAATGGGACACATAGTTTTCGAATAATATTTTATGGAGAAATTAATTCTTTTTTGTTTACCTTAAAGATTTCAATAAAAAAGAAGGGGTTTTGACCTTAGCACAGCCAAGCTTGTTTTCCAATAAACACTTCTTCTATACCAAACATTGTATGGTGAAAATTACAAATTAATTGATTCACCCTCATATATATTTCGAGGAGTGTTAAAAGGCAGAGCAAAGTAGTTTTTCACCCTCACTCAGCCAACACACAAAAATAAATATCCAAATCCTTTATCCATCCTCATAGCTCTCCCTAAGAAACTCTAGGACCTCTCTCCACCCTACAATGCACTGGCTGCACCATCCACTCAGAGACCCTGGGAGAGATATTCATGATTTCCAACTCAAGTGGTAATTTGGTAGCAGAAAAGTTAGTCATCTTTGTTTACTAATTAGATTATCATAGCTGTGATGACCTTTCATTGACCCTTTAACACAAGAAATCAACAAAACAGGTCTGGTTACTCATTCAATAGAAACCTACATCTTTTGGCAGCACACTGTGTTGGGAGTGATCAATTAAAAAACTGGGAACAGTGGTGATCGATGAATAAATTACTGTTCATGCTTTTTGTTTAGCTGTGATAGCTGAAAAGGTCAAAGCGTGAACACTGCCAGATAATAATTAAGGGACCAATTTAGCATAAACTCGCATTGTAAATGACCCCCCCCCAAGGGGATTTTAAAAATAAGGGAGGAGTAAATGTTCAGCCCTTTAGCTCCATTGGTGTGGCCTATAGGTGCAACACATACGAGGCCAGACTAACTTGAAAACTGTAGAAACCTATGTCAATGTTGACAGTTTTGGTTGACGGTTTCTAATACTTATCATTTAATCAATTTCTTGTCTCCTCTACCTTGAACCTATTTTTCTTCATTATTCATTATGTGTACATAACAACGTAAGTAGCAGCTATAACTATATTTTACAAACCGACCAAATCAAATTATGAATACATTATTTCTTTTGATCTCTCTTCTCTCAATTTGATCTTTTTGTTTCCTCAAGGATGAACACATAAATGGGGAGAATAATCAAATCAACGAAGCCCCGCAAATGGCCCACCCGACCAACCAGCCAAGTGGGCTACAGATTCTTCTCTCTTTGCTCTTCTCTGTGTGCATAAGTGTCTCCAGGCGCTCATCATCACATTTTGGGGAATACAACCTTGAAAATTTGGCATGAGTTTACCACTAATCACCATCAGAAAACACTTTTTTTCAAATGCTTTTTGGGGGTCTCTATGGTCATTTTGAACTGACACTACCCAAGTCTTGTGCTGGTATTTTAAAAAACAATTTTAGATAAAAGATCTATTTTTTCAGAATATTTTAGATAATTTTTTCAGATAACTCATGCTGGTACATGTGCAGGCTATTGTGATTCATTTATGTGAGCTACGAATATCATTATTTCTTTTTCTTTAATTTATAAACTCAAGTTTCACCCATCACATAATGGGGTTGTGAAATGGTTTCAGAGACGGGATTTCTAAAAATGGAACAAACAATATAATTTAAAATTCTCATTGCCAACAGAGCCAACCTATCCATTAGGCAAACCTAGACAGTTGCAAAGGACACAAAGATTCTAGGGGCACACTTTAAACTGAAAAAAATTGTTGTTAGAATAAAACCAGGGATGCAAATTTTGTGTCTCAACCAAAGCATAAGTGGCCTAGCCTATCCAGGTTTCAGGTCTTAGGTCAGAGGTTGAAATGAATTGAATATTTAGATCCACAGGGCAATCTCCCATCAGGATATACCTCCCCATTGTACTTAAAATAGTAGGTCAGGATCAATCCCTGATGCCTGAGGTGTACAGGAGGGAAGTGCCAAGGGAACTAAACAATTTCTGGCACCACCGACATGAACGTGTGACAATCCCCTCACTAAACTCAATCTTGTGTCACATTATGCTCTCATAGGAAGATGGATAAATGAATCCAGGTCAAAAGACATACTGCAAGTTATAATTACGTTTGAAAGGTCAAAAGGTATCAGTCAGAAGGACAACAGTGTAGAACGAACCAATACAAGTTCCTATTGCATTCAGTCAAAAGCCCAACACTGTAACACAAATATATATGTATGACTTTGGAGCAATCTTTAAGCAAAGATTAACAGATATCATGTAGTTATTTTAATAATAGAAAATTACCCTAACTTATCTCATTTTAAAAGTATGAAAAAAAAAAGAAATTATCAATTATTCTATTCTATCAGTGACATACGATAGGAAATGAAAATTGAAATCCTAATAAAACTTTTATTCATTCAAATTTACAAAAGAATACTGAAGTAAATTCGTTTATTAGTACGAATCCAGTTGAAATATTTGCACTAGTGTTAACGTAATAGACTTATAGTAACTTACAGTAGTTCTTACGGTCCAGTTGTTCTTTTGTCTTGATGCCTTTTGACCGGTCACCGGATAAATGCCCAATAAACCAACATGCTCAGCTGATATTGTATCGTGAGGAGTACATGTAACACTGGCAATCAACACATCTAATAATTAGTTATGTGCATTTGTCGTCCATCACTTTCACGTCAACAGTGACATCTGGTGATGTAAGTTAAGAGATAAAGAATTTTATGTTACATAAAACTTGATAAATTGTATTTTTACTTAATCTTACCTTTAGATTAGTTCAATAATCAGGAAATATTGAACATAAACAAGAAAATGTAGCACAACATAACGTTTTTTTGATATTTTATAAGTGCAATGCAATTTCAAAGTGACTTGATTATTGCCTTCATTTTTCGAGGGCAAGGCCTAAATTGGTAAAACCAAAGAATTCCCCTAACTAGATTCTTTAAAAACAGTAATATAACATAAATCATCTTTCGCACAAATAATTATTATAGAACTGACTTGATCCTCTAATCTTGCTCAAGTTAATCAACCCTGATCAATAATTCAACTGGATTCAAAAAGCTTTGCAGAGAATTGAACCCCCTTCATGTTATTAGTAATGATGACTTGACGTTCAAAGAAGGGGTTCAATTGTCCAGAAAAATTTTTGAATCCAGTTGCTGTTAATTGTATTTCTAATTGTGGCTTGTTATCTTGGGCAGGATAGAACACCTGAGGAAGGCCATAGAATGGATCAGGCCAAAACGTGCTAAAAACAAACAACAAGGAGTTCTATCTTCTGAAAAATGTTTTGAATGTTAATGACCCTTCTCAGAAGTATAGACAGTATCAACAACTGGATTGTTTCATTGAGGTGCATCCGTATATTCACAGAGAATAAAACAGGCAAACTTCAGAGATATTGCAGGTTTTATTCCAGAAAAACTCAATAAAGCAAATATTGCAATAAATCTTTTGTTTTTCAGTGTATATGAGAGTCATGTTTACACTATGCTGCAGTCTATCAAGTGTATAATCGTATCAGCGCTTAAAAAACGTTAAAAAAAACTGTACACCACTTAATTAAAAAATACTTCATTACTAAAAAATGCTAATCATCATCTAAGCCCCCAGCGAGTCGTAATCTTTTTACTGGTGGAAGGTCTTGCCTTGATGTTGATAGCTACTGACTGATAAGGGTGGTGGTGGTGGTGGTTGCTGAAGGTTAGGGTGGCTGTGGATATTTCTTAAAATAAGGCAACAATGAACTTTGCTGCATCGATTGACCTTGCACTTTTATGTTGTGGACGCAGCTTCTTTTCTCAAACCTCATGAACCCACCTCTCCCTGCTTCAAACTTTTCTTCTGCTGCTTCCTCACCTCTCTAACCCTTCAGAGAATAGAAGAGAATTATGGCTTTGATCTGGATTAGGATTTGGCTTAAGGGAATGTTGCAACTGGTTTAATCTTCCATCCAGATCATGAAAACTTTCTCCATATCAGCTACAAGGCTGTTTTGCTTTCTTATCGTTCATGTGTTCACTGAAGTGGCACTTTTCATTTCCCTGCAGGTTTCTTTCTTCGCATTCACAACTTGGCTGACTGTTAGGCACGAGAGGCCTAATTCCACAATCAGTTTAGTAATGGTTAACAAGTTTGTGAAGGTGTGATACCGACCATTACAACTGCAATGAGTTCAATCCTCACTGGGTTTATAAATTTACCAAGTTTAGCTTAGTTTGACACAAGGCAAAAGTAGTGGGGCATCTAGCTATGATCGAACTCTTTAGTGTGTATAAAATTTATGTTCATACTAGTCTATCAAGTGTGCAATAGCATTCGGTATTTGGAAAAACAAAACTTTTAAAATGTTACACAGACCATATTAAAAGACACGTAGTTAAAATCATCATCTTTTGAGTTTCCATCCAGACAACAAACACTTTATCCATACCACCAATAAGGTTGTTTCCCTTTCTAATCATTCATGAGATCCCTGGAGTAGCATTTTTAATTTCATTCAAGAACTTTTCCGATGCATTCACAACAGTTTAGTTCCGTCTGCTGCTACTACTACCACAACTGGTAATACTACTACTACTACTACTGCTTTGATTACCAGTACTTCATTTGGAATCTCTTTGAAATTGGAAATCATTTTTCATTATGGAACTCAATCACTTGAAGGTTGCAAGTCATTGAGGTAACTGCATGGATAAATATGGATGTAAGGATGGTGGATGCATCGTTGAACTTGAGGTTCTTGTTTTTCTGTTAGCGGCTACAAATTTCTGTTTGCAACAGTTTTTTTATTTGATACTACCAGAAAGATAGCCCCTCTCTTTACATACAAATTGTCCACTAAAAGACCGTGTTGCAATACTTCAGTTTGTTATTGATAATCTCTCCGTGTCTTGAAAATGAGTGTGATTTTGTGTATCTTTCAAAAACCATTTTCCAGGGTCAATAGAACTACTGGTTGGTCATTCAATAGGGATTGTCAAGTGATTAACATCTTTTGGCAGCATACTATGTTGGGGTGATCAATTGAAAAGTGGGTGATCAATAAATAAATTACTTCTCTTGCATTTTGTTGGGTAGTGATCACTGAGGAAATTTTTATAAAACAAGTATGCATGCTTGACACAACCAAAGGGATCAGTTTAGCATAAACTTATATTGCAAATGGAACCCCCACTAAAACCCAATTCAGGGAAGGAATTTTCAAAAAACAAACAAAAACGTTTTTTGAAGACCTAACAGTTTTGGTCGACAGTCTCTAAATGGGTGTTGTTAGCAAAAAAAATTGCCAAGACTGAAACTTGGTGTTGCCAACTCAAAAGATATTTTGTACTGGTTTGACTGCTAAAAAGTGCTAAATATATTAAAAAAAAATAGCCCTAAAAGACAAAATTAGCTAAAATCCACAAAAAAAAATGCTAAAAATGGTCAAAATAACCCAAAATAACCAGAATGTTTCAGCACTTCCATGCTAATTTAGTGATTTTCCCCACCCAAGGAACTCATATTTTATTGAACACAGAGATTTGATATCAGTGTTTTCTCATCAACCTTTTAGAAACAATCTATGGGATATAAAAGAAAAATAAATGCCTGATGAAATAGAAACTAACATGATACAAACACGTGGTGGTAACAAGTACAAGGAAGGTATCATCAGAACGCCTGAAATTGTTTTCAAATTAATAAATGATCATGGTTTGGAATTCAGAACTTCAATCATAGGAATATGAGAAGCAAAAGTAAAAGAAATAGCTGTAGAAGGGACCGCACTTCTTTGTAGGGACCACAATACCAAACTTGTACCGGTTATTTTTCCAGGGGCAACAAAGCTAAACATTAATTAACCTATAAGTGATTCCAAGCCAGACTCCACTGCAGTGATTCCCTTACTAAATCAGTGAATGACATTTTTTCGCTGGAGAATGAAACTTATTTTACTCAGAAATCTATATTTTTCTACACTTGAGAAAGTAATTGTTTTGGTAAACATCAACAATATGAAAACATTATTTCTAAAAATTCCAAGTTTTAAGACAGCTGTTTGCTGAAATGTAAAAATTCAAATAATTCTTACTGTGTTAATTTTTAGTTATGCCTAGTTTTCTTTATGTATTGTTAGGATGTTCAAAAAACATGAATGAAATAAACAGTTCAGAAATAAGTCAATTTAAGTTTCTTGTTGATGATACGGAATAAATAAAGTATAACATTAGGCACTACAAGGACAGCTGCCCGCTCCAAAGGTGCATGTTTGGAAGGGGTCAGACTCTATGGTGTGTGGGTGCCATAATAAGCACAGAAAATAAATTTCCACTTGTCAGATGGATCCACTGCTCTGAAGTATTCCAGTTACTCCCTTAGGTGTTGCCAATTCAGATATTTTATATCTAAATTTAGATCCATCGCCGATTTAGATACTTTATATCTATATCTAAATCCACTGCCAACTTAGATACATTATATCTAAATTTAGATCTATATTTTTTGATAAAACCTCAACGATCTGTAATTTGTTATATATTTTCATTAAATTTCTCAGAAAATATTGATTCAAAAATCTTAAAACTCGACACTGCACTGCCTGGTGTGCTAACTAATATATTTGGCAAATGTCAACTCTGTACAATGGCCAGTTGTTGAGTAATCGCAGTGCACACACAAGCAGCTAGAGATAGATTTCTTCAATTGTAGATAGATGAGATGGAAATGAGGAAAAATGTAAGTAAATTTAGTCCTGTGTGAATGAGATTTTGTTATAAAGACTCGAGGGAGAATGACACTGAAATTGTTGAAGAATCACGGCTCCAAATGTTAACACAGATGAACCGAGGAGGAACAACCCAATCAAGTTTTTATTTAGGACAAGCAGAGGAAGATTTATCTCCCTTAGTACAAAATTTCACTTAACTGTTTACTTAACAATATTTCCTCTTTCGACTTCAGAGACAAGAACAAGGTCGGCCCTAAATGCCGGCAACACAGGCAGTCGCCTAGGGTGCCAAATGCTAAAGGCCACCTGTCATGTGTCCAAGATAGTAAGACATTCAAATAACACAAAGTAAAATTTAAAACAAATAAATTGAACAGAATAAAATGGTAAAAATAAGAAAATTCCCTGATGTGAAGTCGGATTTTTCAGGAATATCAGACAGTTAAATACCTTCTGTTGTGTTGAGACAAAGAGAAAAAATTGGCACATAAAGTTCTCGTGACCAACGCCAAGGTCATTTGATTAATGCATTGTAATTTAAATCATACTTAGTATCAATCAGTATAGTCATATAGCGAAGTATAAGATAAGAAATATTGACCACTCCACAATTTGCTATTAGTGTGGGAAGGAAAAGAAATAAACTGACCAAAACAGATAATGGCTTTTTATTACTACATAGAATGAGGATGATCACTTCACATTTTGGAAGCACTACATTCCTATTTTATATATATATATATATATATGTGTAAAACTTCTCACTCAAAATATATATAAATGAATAGAAGATAACAGTAATTGAATGCATTATAAACATGTGTATATGTATTAATGTATTAAGTAGATCTTCATTCAAAAAAGTGCTCAATACCATTAGTAGAACGGTTAAAGAGTGAGTAAAGATTTTTTCCAATGATACATTACAGATTGTACATCCAGTTTCACAAAAGAAATTCATTCGAAAATCATTTTCAAGTGCAACAGAATGTACAATCTGTAATGAACCATTGAAAAATATTTCTACTCAGTTAATAAATAGATAAATATATACTGATATTCCTCACCTTAACAAACTAATTAGTTCCAAATGATGGATTGTGAATCGGGAGTTCATAAAAAGAGGTATAGTTATTCATAAAAAAAACAATGCATCCTCTATTGACAGACATTTACATTCAAACTTGTAACAGTGCAATTCACTCGTGACAAACTTTTTACTGCATTCTAATTGAACAAAAATAAAATTCTATATTTTTCCCTTCAAGTTCAAAATTTTACTTCAACATTCAGGAGTTCATAAAATGGAGTGTACCTATAAGTCCATTGTATTGAGTTTGTTTATTAGAATGGTTTGAGGTTTGGACCCGGATTTGCAGTTAATGGCAAAGAAACTGGGGAATGGTTTACAAGCGCACAATGCTTCTTCACTATTTTTTATGACCGTGTCTTACAAAATACAGGTCTGGTTGGTCGCTCAATAGAAACCATCACATGACCTGTGACTTTCAATTCCTATAGATTTATTTTTCTCATCATAAAACGAATAAATGAATAAGATAATTCTATACTTCAAATGAATGTCTTTGAAAACAATGTTTTTATAAGCTGTGTTATAGTGCAATGTCATATTGACCTTATACACACTGACTGTCTGTCACCCTCTTTGTATGTACGTGTGACTGTGTGTGTATGTGTATGTATATATATATATATATATATATATATATATATATATATATATATATATAAATGAATGGCTTGGTTTTGCGATTGAAGATTTTTATGTAGGATTTTCCACAACTATAGGACCTCAGATGAGCCACCGTCTGGAAACGCCAGGTGTTATAAGTAGCTGGGGATCATGTACAGATCCTCCCATGGCAATCACCTTAATCATCCTAAGGAGGAGACCGATCTTTACACTACACTTGATAATACAATTCAAAGGGCCCGCCTTCCCAACCCTTAGCTGCAAGTACAAGAAATGAATGAATGTTACAGACCAGTGGACATAAAACAAAGACAATTTTTAGGATTGATAATGTTAGTATTTCTGTTTTGTTGCCCTTTAATAGAAACATTTGTGTGATAGATTTAAATGCTGTTTTCTTGGAACAATGACAAATGAGCAGCATCTGTTATGAGTCATTGCGTACAGGCAGCCGAGTAAATAGAAGCAATAGAAAACAGCTGTTGAGAACGGCTTTTCTAGTTGACCAATCAAATGTTTGTGGCCCCACTGAGTTCTAATCTAAATCTTTTCTCAGGTCAAGAAAACACAAGGATGCCAAATCAGTTGCTTCTCAGCTACATCTAGCCAATTCTCTTCCCGGTCAGCTGATAAAATTCAGCGATAACAGATAGCTGAAGATCTAGCTAGTTTTTTTTTAATAATTAAACATATGAAATATTTTTGACCATAAAGGTAGCCAGAGGTGGTGGGAAATTAGCCAATTTTAGCAGTTTTTGGAGCAGCTTAGCAACACTGAAAAAACATTTCACCTTTAAACTGAATGTTTTGTTTTTTTTTTGAATAGTGGAATATATGAAACAATTTAGCCTGAAAGTTAGCCAGAAACGGGATAAATTTGACCAATTTTAGCCATTTTGGGAACAGTTTGGAGAAAAATAATTGAATTTGTGATGGCAACACTGAGAAAAAAATTTCACATTTCCAGTGGAGAGTTTTGATACTAGAACATAAATGGCTGGAAAAAAATGCTTCTTCTGTTTGCTTAAACACATGCATATGAATGTGTGTGTATATGTATGCATATATATATATATATATATATATATATATATATATATATATATATATATATATATATATAAACAAATATTTTAAGTGTTATATTATTTGAAACTCTATTCGAAATGACCTCCTGTTGTTACTCTGAGGATGAGTCACTCGGCCTAGACAGCATGAATAGAAAGAAACAAAGAAAAATGTGATCGTTGCAGGAATCATACGTGCAACTGATAAGGTAGCCACTTCAACACTTAAATAAATATTCCGTTCTAATTATAAATCCATTTCTTAATAATATATATTTTTCATATATAATAAACACAGACAAATCTCTTACAATGGGTGCAAAGAGTATGCAATAAATTTCAAAAAGTTAATCTTAACATTCTCATACAGTTTCAAAAGATAGAATTCGGACAAAATTTTAAGAATACAAAAATAATTGAAAATGTACATAAATCAGAAATCATTGGTAAAAATTCTGTCAAGTTTAAAGGTGTATGTGTTAAAATAAACTTTCTGATTCTAAGTAATCATAAATTCACCTTAAAAACAAAAAAAATATTATTTTGTTTTTCAATTCATATAAGTAAGATGTCCTCCATCTTATTCTGAATGAATTTTTGAATTATTGGGTCTGTGATAAATTTCTTTGATGAATTCTTTTACTCAACTCTTTTGGTAATTCTAGAGCTAAAAAGCTGTGACTCAAATGTAAGTGAAAAATGCCACATCAAGTATCAATCTCTTGTTTTGAAGTTTGAATTGTTCACTTTTTCACATATCTTTTTGTAAAAAAATTTTTTTCCATTTGGACCCATCGTACCCAAAATACTATGTCCACCCACAGACTATTTTTTAGGCCAAATACACTGTAAATAAAACCTTTTTATCAAATGAATCCCTTCCAAAACAAGTAAGAGTAGTTGTGGTGGTAGTTGTAATCTTATCTTCTATAGATATATCTTTTATCAAACAATTTGCTTAAGGATATATCTCATCTGTTGCAAAGAGTCACTTTAGATAAGAATTCAATAAAGCAGTAGCTGTGGAAAGGGTACTGGGAATTTTCAGTTACTGATTGAAACAGTAATCGTAGTAGTAGTAGTAGAAGTACCTGTGGTGGTATGGTACTAAGATAAGAAATAAGGGAAACCTGGGCTGTCTGCACCAAGAGAGGGTTTTTTTAGTCACCCTCTCTAAGAAAAATTTCAAGATAAGCTTCAGAGACGATGTGAGGCCATATGAAATGAAAATTTGGGCACATACATGATTATGTTTCTTATCAGTTAACTGTTTAAATAGCAAATTTTAGAAGTACATAGATAGTGAGGGAATGCTGTTCCCCCTACCCCTACCCCCTAAAAGTAAGGGGATGCTGTTCCAATCGCACTAAACCACTGAGCACCTGCAGAAACAGTATTCACACCACAATTGAATCACTATGGCCCCACAAATGTCCCGCCCAACCAACCAAGTAGGTTACAGAATCTCTTCTCTTTGTATGTCTGTGAGTGTCTGTGGGTGCAGCTGGACACCTTCTGGGGGTCACAACCATGAAAATTTGTATGAGAGCACCACTAGATACCATCTAAGACCATTTTTTTCTTCCAAGTACCTTTTTGGGTCTCTATGGTCATTTTGGATCACCAATGCTTAAATGCTGATGATTCTATTCATTTTAGATAATTAGTCCAGATAGAAAAAAAGTGGGCTGCAGAGATTCATTCATACAGGTATTGTAATCATCTTCTAAAGTCATTAACCCTTCTTCACTTAACATGACCAAATTTTTATTTCAAAGAAAAATTTGTGGAATGATAGTTTATGTTTCTCGTTGTTAATTCCCACATTCAAAGTATGGACTTCAATGAATAGATAGAGTATTTTATAACTGGCATATGCACAACAAATGACGGGATTATTTGTTTATTGATAAATCATAAAATACATTTTGATGCATTCATTAGAAAAATGTATTTTTCTGTCAATTATTTTCAACTCTTCATACTTGGGTGAACAAAACAAATGATAAAGTCCCTTACTTTTCTGTTACCTAATAAATTTAAAACAATAAGGCAACAGAATTGGTTAAAAAAACAAATTTCCTTTTTTTTTTTTATGAGAAAAACATCAGTTTCATACATCAAAAAATGAGAGATGCCTATATCTAGAAGAATCGTTTTCCATGCTATCACACAGTTATCAACAGCAACAGTACCTCCAATGCCAGAAAATATTCTATGTAACAATATGAACAAAAATATCACTTTCCTTTTCCAATAATAAATCTGTTTTAATCCAATTTAAACATATCCTAAGATCCCAGGAAATTCCTTAGCTCCTATTGGCTCTGGAGCCCCTTTCAGCAGATGTTTCCCCTACGCCTCCCTCTCACAGGCCCAGCCACACTTATAACTATTTCTGACAAGGCAGTGTAGATTTAATGGATCGTAACCCCTTCAAGCTAAGAACAAAAAGCAAAACAACTTTATTTTCTTGTACTGGGAGAAGAGGTCAAGCTTTGTATACAAGGTACTGCATACCAATGTCTCCAAGGATAAGTCAATAAATAAGGAGTCACTGAGGTTACCTTTACTTACACCTCAAATCAGGATTATGCCCAGATCGTATATTCTCTAAAGATTGATTTAAGGCTTTTATTAAGATTAACAGATTTAACTTCAGATCAGATTGTGTTCCTTACTATCAGATCATAAGGGTATCTCCAATGACCTGCCACCAGCCTTTGTTGTTCAAGATAATGCATTTCTTGGGGTTTTACGCAGTTCACATTTAAGCAAAGCATAGAATCTATCAAGTATTTCAGTCACTTCCTGACATGTCAAAGTTCTCAATCCATAATCCAATCTAACCAAACAACTGCAATGGTAAGCATTAAGGTACTTACTTCAACGATAATTTCAGATGAAATTCAAGTAAATTAATTTGGTTATGTTAAGATTTCAGTGCATACAGTATCTAAAATTAGAAATTGATTATGTTTAACTAGCAAGGATACCTGGCATTGTCCAGGGGAAAATAACTGCAAGTATAACAACAAAAGAAAGAATATGGTCTTCGATATATTTCTTCAAGGTACACAACATTAGTGTTTTTCTCATAGGGAGCCAGTGTGAAAAGGTTGCTTCTTTTAGAATTTTCATCTGAAAAAGATTTTCAGGACTGCACAAAGCAGAAAAAAAACAAGTTTGTCACCTTTTAAATTTTTTGTTTGGCTGAATATATGCTATTTTAATCCCAAATTTACCTCTGGTGACCTCCAATGACCTTAGGGGTCAGCACCACCTATCCTATCGTCTTTTTCACCAAAAGTTGATCCCATATACTAATTTACCCCCAGAATATATTTGTATTGTTGTTAAACAGATCATAAAGGCCACAGACTAATTTTACCTCCAGAGACTTCCAGTGACCAAAGATGTCAAATCTGACCTTATCAGCCCTACAATTTATGAGGTCAAAAATATTTTTGTGTACTTCATAGCTAAGTCAATATCTTACTCTATTTTGCTAGAAATTGTATGCTGTGCTTTCTATTGACTTCCAAGGTCAACTTTACATAGCCTACGTCACAACTGGATGTCTTGTGAGTTTTTTAAGCAAAAAAGTAGGTCAATAGTCCAAGTTGTTTTGGAGTGATAGTGGCATGGATATACAAACACACCCAGGTCTCCAGTATAAGTATAAATTTGCCTTGGTAGGTACTTCCATGGCACAATTTAGCTGTAAAATGCACACCTCCTCAAGTCGATAATTAGCCAATCCCTAAGAGAAGCAACATCAATTATAATATCATAGACTAAAACGCAGAAATCATAACCTCTAGTTCAATGCACTACCATAAAGCCATACCCACAAATCCAATGTAGATATTTACACTAGAGACTAAAATCAACATGTTATGTAGCCACAACATTTCTACAAGTTGTTTATCTTATGCTTCCTACACATCCTAGGTCAGCATTTGTGTTAGTCAAAACACTGCTTTTTAAAATTCTAACAATAACATTGTATCATTTACAGATACCAGGTCAGCACTTGCGGAGTTCAAGTAACGATTTGCCCCAGATATTAGATCAGCAGTTACTATGAATTGTGTATTGCTAAATCACACCGAACATATTTGACTCTTGGGTCAGTGCTTACTACTGCTGACAACTAACTTGGAATTAAGTTATGGTTTGTTTGTGAACATGTGAAAAAAATATGAAACACTATTGATGGATTTTCAAATGCAGGTCAAAAGGCACCAAAACGAAAGGAGATCATTGTTGTACGAATTAGTGCTAGTTACAATTATGTACGGTTTAAAGGCATCAGTCAAAAGGACAACACTTTAGTATGAATATTTCAACTGAATTTTTACTAATCAAATAACTTCATAAAATTACAATAAAACTTATTCATTTAAATTTGAAAAAAAAATACAAAATAAATTACTTAATTAGTACAATTCACAGAGAATATTTGTACTAGAGTGTTGTCCTTTTGACCGAACGTGATTGTAACTTGCAGAAGTTCATACTAGTCTTATTTATGCCTTGTGACTGATCAACCCTTTTATTTGGATTCTGATTTTCATGTCAATTTCTATGTAATCTGTTCTTGACTAAACTATGAAAGAAATCACTGTGGAGTACAGCAATACATTGAATAGGGCAGGCCTTGATGTAGTAAGGTTAAGGTATTGCTGTACAAATTAAGGTAACAAAGTATAAACTAAAAAAATAAGGTTTTGAACAATACAGAAAATTTTCTTTTATTCAGGCTTGTTAATAGAATAAAAGAGCAACTAAAAATTAAGCTGAATATAAAAAGTAGTAATAAAAATTAAGGATAATGACTTATAATATTTCACCAAATAAAATTGAATGAAAAAAATCTTTATTTATGAAACTCAGATGAGAAATCCATTCATAAGAGATTATTTTCATGAATGCTGGCCTCGTGAATTTTCTTCAAAATAACTTTCGGAGAAATAACTTTTGGCTTAGTCATTGGACCCCTCTCATATTTGTACCCATAAATGGAATCAACCAACAAAAGACTTATTGAGAAGTATGGAGACATCTAAAAAAAAGGTTTGCCCAGTTTCTTCATGTGCAGGAGAAAGATTTGTCCCTTTTCTAGGATTTTACACCTGATGAGGGCCAAAGAATAGATCTGTTGAAATGTTATGTTGACAACATCAAAAGTAGTAAGAAGAGATTCCAAACGGAAGTATGAATAAGAGCCATATCGATCTCACTCATAGAATCAGTTGGTGTCATCAGCCCTTTTTCTTTCCTACCCTCTTATTTACCTACCTTTCTTTTCTTCCCTTACCTTTCCTATCCTCTGGTCAATTTTCTTCTAGTTATACAGTATCATTCTGAACAAATATCTGACACTGCAGCCTTATTCTGGCTATTCAGGCATTGCATCCAAGAAGACAATGAATGTAGTCATGATTGTAATGCTGAATGAACACTCTGCTTTTAGCAGGAGTTTACTCCCAGAGTTCATTCGAATAACCATGACCAGAAACAACAATAATGTCGCTCTACTTGTAGGCCACTGGTGATAAAAATGTTGTTTAACCGGCAGAAGGGTCAACCTACCTATATTTATTTTCTCCCTGCTCTCTTCCTATCATGTATGTCACACTTTTAGCATCAGTAGCAGCCATCAGCTGAGCCTGTTGTTGCACACTTATGATAACTGGTAGGTGAAGAGAAAGGTCATTGACTGAATAGAATAGAGTGATTAAGTGCTGCAGTCATCTGAGTAGGCCTGGTTCTAAAAAGAACACGCCACAGTGGTGCTTTTTCACACAGAGGAAAATCAAGCTGGTTTCTTTCTATACCGCAATTTTGACTGCAATTCTGCATAGTTTGTCAATATAGGGCAGCCAGTTTAGACTGAATAAGAAATTTTGATAAGTTACAGTCATTCCATCAACTTTTTAATTTGATTTTTTGTTCGCAAAATATGAGCAGCCATGGATAAACAAGTTGCAGGGCCTGCAGAGTATATTATAGAATTTGAAAGAAATCAAGAACATCAATGTAAGAATTTTTTTTTTATTTGCATAGTAAAGTAATAAAAATTTTCCATTTGATATACAGATAGATAATATGATAAACATGTCTGATATTTCGGAATAATATTACTTCATTTTCATTTTTATCATTATGGGCATCCATGGGGGGGGGATAATGGGGCATTTGCGCCCCCCTCCTACCTTCTCAATGAGGGCAAAAGGGTTTCAGAGTTGGAACCTTACAGTCAATAAAGGATAACGGTACAGTACTGATGTTCCAGGTGACCCTAACTGTCTCCATATAAAAAGAGTGAATTAATATTCGTTGGCAACAAGGTTGCCACTAAGTCAGAGCTGGCCCGAGGCATAAGTGAACTAAGCAGCTGCTTAGGGCTCCGTGCTTAACAAAAGTGACGAAAGGGCCTGAAGAGTTGGTGGTGAGCCCCAAAAATCAAATACGACTCAGGGCCCCAAAAACGCTTGGGCCAACCCTGCTCTAAGATACATTAAAAATACATCTTTTTGGGCAACTGATGCCCATGCTCAGCAGTCATAGAAAACTCGGGATATATTCTTCAAAGAGTCTCAAAAGAGTTAGAAACGTCAGACTAGTATACTAAAATATACATTTGTATAATTTATCAGTAAGTAAATAATCCCACCATTTTTTTATGCGTACTATGTTAGTCAAATAATTTCTTTCACAACTCCTCTCATGGAAATTCATTCTTCAAATCCATAAATCTTTTGCTCTGGTGTTGGTTTTGAGAAACCAGTGGAGATGAAGCATGTAATAGTAAGTAAAAAAAATTAAGAGAAGTAAATTGAAACTCAGTAAGTAGCCCGAAAAGGATTAAAAAAAAGTGATTTATTATATTCTACTCGTGTACCAGGGTGGTAAAAAATGACAAATTATACAAGAATTATTCATGAATACTTTTATTTTGCCACCAAAATGAAAAAAAAATCTCCTTAGAGAAGTCTCACCCATTCCATTTCCACCTTTTACATTGGGCGGGTTGGGGGTTGCCGTGCTGGTGGAGGGTAGCGGTGTGCACCGGAGACTGGCCGCGAAAATATCACATTTACTCCCCCAGATCCTGACAGAGAGATCAACAGAGCAACCAGCGTGGACTGTGTTTTATTACACATGTGATATTTCTACAATTCAACTGCTTGTACAACTATTCCGATTTTTCTATTCACTTTCCTTAATTGAGTTGCTCTCAAATCCTTAACCAGGATGGAAAGTCAGAAACATAAAACATGATCAAAAGCATATCTCGGAATTTTTGAGATGAGGTATTATTATTATTTCCATTAATATTCGGACCATCCTCATCTTTGTTGTTTTTCATACAACGTTTCGGCCGTTGCACTCTACGGCCATCATCAGGTATTATCTGGGAGATTTTTGATACCTGACAAAGGCCGTAGAGTGCAACGGCCGAAACGTTGTATGAAAAACAACAAAGATGAGGATGGTCCAAATATTAATGGAAATGATCAAAAGTGTTCTTTTCATTGAGACCAGAAGTTTTATCAATTGATAATTCAACTTATCACAGAACTCCTGCTTCATGTCAAATGTGTGTACTCACCTTCAAGCTTTATTAATATTCAATGGACTCTTTCATTCTTCTTGAACAAAAAATATTTACTTTTTAGATTCATTTTCAGTTGAAGTTATATTTAAAATCCTCCCATAAGTATATTTTTAGTGTTATTAACATTAAATAAGATTGTTTCGCTTGAATCTTATTAGAAATGGAAGGTAAATACACAGATTTTATCAAATGTAAATAGGACAAAAAATTCTTTTGAAGATTAGTAAAACTCGCAGGCAAACATATAATTTTCCATTTTAGGTAAATAGAATTGAAAACTTAATAAACATAATTTGCGAGTAATTACACTAGGTTTATCTCAATTTGGATTGAATTAAGAAGTCTAATGAATAGTATTAAATCTAGAAGGCAAATAAACAAAGTTTTATTTAATGTAAATGTACGCACACATACATCAATTTTGTTTATTTTAATCATCCTGAGGGGGATATTCCAAGTAGACAATGCACAGTAATAATAAATGTTCTGGTAGACCAAATTTTATATTGTAATGGCACAGTAGGCCTACCCTTCAAGTCTTTCACTCATAGAAGAAGTTTATAATGATCTGTGCTAAACAGAAAACAACCCTTCCATCCAATTTGAATTAACTTTTAAATTCATAAACCGCTTGTAATTGACAGTAGAACTCTTCAATGATGCATCAGTGCTGCCAATTCAAAAAAATTTCATGTGCTGAATCAACATTGAAAAGCATCAAAAAACACTTTAAAAAAAACAGTATTAGCCATTTCATGGCCATTTTTAACAGATAAGAAGATTTGCCTAAAATGGCTAAGAATTGGCTTAAATTGCATTGAATGTAGAATTTTTGCAACGCCAAAACAAGAAAAGCGCTTAATTGGCAACATTATATATCATAGAAAATACTGAAACCCCTCTATGAATTGAACAGAATTGAAAAATTTACCAAATGGTCAAAGGGATATAATTCCAATCAAAAGTTATTTCCCTTGAAACTGATATTCTATTCTATTTGTAAGAATTTAATAGTTAATATTGATTTCTACAATTAAATTGATTTGTATTCTTTGTTGCCAATAATTTTGAAGACATTTCCAAATGAAGGAGGGAGGTCTCAGCAAGTATTTGTGCTGAGATATTCATAACTGACAGGTATAGATCTTATTTCGATTTTAGATTTTTGATTTTTTACAAGTACTCAGCGGCCATGAAGCTCAACGTCAACTCACATCATATCTATCGAATTTACATGATAATGATTTGTAAATAGATCAATAAAGGAAAGTACTCTATAATTAGCATTTGATATACCTGAAGTTATCTCCCTTGATGAACAGAATCATTATAATATAGATCAACAGGATAAGTGAGAAGGCAGACCCTAGGATAACATCATTGGACTGGAAGTTGCTTTATTCTTCAAGTTTGAGCATTCTAATGTAATTCCACTAACAAAGTCTTACAACGATCTACAATTTTTGTAGCGTTATGGTAACAAACATACAAAAATCAGATCACTATAATATGGATACAGATGTAGTAATTTATAAAGTCTTAGAAGATTACGTAGCGCCATTAAAAAGAATAAAAGCAATCTTGCTTTGAAACTTGGTATTTGAAAAGTATGAGGTAGATAATTTTATTTCCTGTGCGAAAAAAATCCAAGTACAAAAATGGATTTATGACTGTAAGTGTTAGAATTATCACTAGTAAATATCTGAATAAATCAAGTAAAAAAAATGCGTTATTATTCATTGTACTGGTAGAAAAAAAAAGTAGAACAAACCTCAATATATAGCAAATAAGATAATTCTTTTGTTCAAACTTTTTTTCTCACTACTGGAGATAGACAAATAGATATGTATGTATGTCGTAAATGCAAGTTTTATTTTCCTACTTCTCTCTCTCTCTCTCTCTCTCTCTCTCTCTCTCTCTCTCTCTCTCTCTCTCTCTCTCTCTCTCTCTCTCACCCCACATTCAACCCGCTACCCCATGCAAATGGGTAGATGGTTAGGTATGTGTGACCTACATGGTGGTTGGTTGGAAACGCTAAACACACACACGCACGCACATATATATTGTGACCTATATAGTATATAGTAAGACAGCAAGCAGCCAGCCTGACGAGTCAGTTCAAGTATGTGTATGTAAAATGCGAATGTACGTGGGTAGATAGATGTTTCTGTTTATAAATGTAAGTATTTGAAGCAAGGAGGGAGATCTTATATAAACGTGTGTACCTACACTGGGTTGTGCGAGTGTGTGTGTGTGTGTATCGGAGCAAGGATATGTTTGATGGGCGGAGGTACCTTAGTTGGTGTGAGTCATATATGAATGTAACAGTACGTGTAGGGGAATTTTACGTATGTGCCCGTGATATTTGGATGTGTATGCGTGGGTGCCTGAACTGAAGTATGTGTGTGCGGATATAGTAAATAAACTGAACGTTTTTTTTTGGTTTTTTGCAATTGCAGCTTTTATGAGAAAGCTAAAAAAAAAAAAAAAAACGTATCGTATCGTATCAACGGCAGCGAATAACGGAGCGTGTGAGACTAGGGCACAATGTAAGAGAGTGGTCCCGATTATTATAAAGTTTCACACCCTCGTACACTCGATGTTTAGAACGGCGCACTAATAAAAGAAGATAGATCCCATGAAGAAAAAATAACCAAAAAAACGCACAAATTATTGCTTTGAATAAATCAAATACTTTTTTCTTTTTTTTTTTCTTTCTGTGCATCGTTTTTAACATCGAGTGAGCGAGGTGGTGAAACTACACAATCGGAACCATCTTCGCTACACCGAGTGGCAGTGGATCACTGAGCGTGAGAGAAGGCTCAAGAATCAAGATCCGAATTCTCACGCCCCATCTTGGCTTGAACTCAAAGCGGTAAGTTAGAGTGAGCACGTTTTTATCAAACGAGCAACGACCTTCTCTCCAGTGTTTGTGAATACCACACAATAGTATCATCTTTTTCTTCTTTCCTTTTTTTTTTTAACACATAGATACGAATGTACTTACTCGAAGGGGGGGGGGGAGGGTGAATGACTTGCCTAAGGCCTTGATGCGCACTTGCAGGCTCAAATTCCCGCAAAACAATACAGAACAAATTCTTTAGCAGATAAGCCCAGCCATGCCAACTCCTTCCTCCTCAGCTGCTCCACCCACCCAACACCGCTTCCCCCAGGGTGTACGAATCCAAGAAGGGTGTGTGTGTAGGGGGGGGGTCGAGTGGGTCGTGAGTGCGCGTGTGTAGATGACCTACATAAGAGTACACATCTGCCTCGTGCTTGTTATTCGCCACAAAAAGGTGTTATGTGACCTAAACAGCGTAGAACATTCCAAATGCTCACAGGAAGGGGTTGGGTGGTGAGGTAGACAGGCTGGCGGGCCGGCTGATAAGAGGGTGAGAGAGAGAGAGAGAGAGACGAGGCCGACGGGTGGGCCTGAGGCTAGGGAGGGCCGGCTTCCATGCCCTGCTTGGTGGGTGACGGTGACCTATAGGTAAAAAAAAAAATCTACTCACACAATGGGGATGGCGGGTGGGGAGGGGGAGAGAGAGAGAGAGAGAGGAAAGCGTGCGTAGGCTGTGTGATAGAGGGGTGGGGAACATAACAGAAGGTTAGCCTGATTATTAAGAACAGATCGGGCAATTAGATTTCGCTTTCAACATTAGAGGATTTCGGGTTTTACTACTACTACTACTACTACTACTACTACTACTACTATTAGTGGGACTACCATTGTTTCGAGTGTCACTACTTTAACAATGATGAAAATGATACCAGTGAACTAACACTAACATTTGTACCGAGACCATTATTCAAGAGTTATTACGAGTACTACAGTATCAAATATTACAGCTAATAATAACAATCCCGAAAGTCAGATCGTAGATGCGCGAGTTCTCTCTCCCGTGCATCTATTCAAGACGGTGGAGGAAACGAGAGGTGTGAAGGGTTTTTCGGTGTGTCAGTCAGCCAGCCAGCCAGTGACGGTCACCGTTACCAGACATGCTTGCGTATCTATAATAAATATTGAAAAGATGAAACCTTACTCCAACTGAGCGTCAGTACTTGCCGGCGTGTAAGACGCATGATATATTCGTTATGTTATTTGGAGGGCTTGGCGCCCATCACAACACATCCAAGTCCCATAGATTTCCATCTTCAACTTCGGTGAACGGCTTCCAAGTCATCATACCGATGCCAGTGGCCTACGGGAACTCTTTGATTAAGGGAGCAAAAGGCTGGATTTGCTCGAAATTTTACACGGTTTTGCCAGAATTACAGGGTGCCCCCTAGCCCCCCTGGCTCGTACGTCCATATTATATGCATAGTATTACTTTCATATTTTTTCTATTATGCGAGTAAATACTAAATGCTATGTGTCCATGAACATCAACAACTAGTAGTAGTATTTTTCTCAGAAGAAAAACGATAACTGCATACATTTTTACAAATGTTACTGATTTAGTTAGTGTAGAGCACTAAAACCCGAATCAAGTATGCTAATACTGTCATTGCATTCAGCTGAGGTGCTGTGACTGATTTCGTGGTGGGTGATACTCGTTACAAAAAATATATTTAGCATACGAAACTGAGAGTTATAAACATTACTTTCTCCGTTTTTGTACGTGAAATATCTCTTCCCCTGTTTCCCTCGAAGAACCCTCGTGATATAACTACTACGCAATATTAATTTCAACCATTTTCTTTGTTCAAATAGTAGACTAATACACCAGACCACGATTCCTACACGACAGTAGCAGTGAAATCTCCTTCGGAATATTTCGTTGCGGTGAGAAGAACAGATACTACACTTTAATCTGGAATTAAAAGCTGTAGAAGGCAAATTTCAGTAGGGACTTCTTTGCCAGGATACTGCCTTATAAACTAATAGTAATAGTTAACTAGCTGAACCAGCGGTAATTCCACGGGTTTTGACAACTAAGATTATCAATGATCTCATGTTTCTGCTCTTCTCCCACCCTATGCCTGTATCTTTTCATTCTCTCCCTTATCCCTTCCAATCTTCGTTACCCATCCATGGTTCTATCTAAATGTTTCACTCATGGATTAGTTTCATCTGCGAAAAAATCTTGGTACCTGCTGCAATAAGCTACTTAACTTTTTCTCCCCTCTCCCCTTGAATTTTCTTCTAAAACTCTTTTTTCTGCCCTCTCCGTTCCCACCCTTTTATCAAACTACCTTTCATTACCCCCCTCCCTCTCCCCTTTCCCTTTCGGTAAACTACCCAACTCTTTTTCCTGTCTCATTACTGACTACATTTCTTTTTAGTCAAATATTTGGCTTTTCTCCTGGAAATCGCTATTTGGACAATCTCTGTTGATTTTAGCTGAAGTGGTTGCTTTCACGACTAAATAATACAATATTTCCCATAATAATCATTATTAGAAGATTGTTGTTTTCAATTACCTTTTTTAAAAAATATATAATCAGCATATTATTCAAATGTATAGAGATAATTAAAAATATTCCTTTATTCATGGTTACTATAAATTGAATGTATTCAAATTAGCTGACTTTGCCATCTTGTTTCAAGCAAAATTCATCAGTTTATATACCTGTGTTGCCACAAAGAAGCTCAAGTTGACACTACCCTCCAGCGGGAAAAGATGAAAGGGGTGTATTTTATATATTTCTTTAATATTTCCGTGTTCTAAAATTCTCCCTCTCCTCTTTCAACCAATCAGAGCGTAACAGATGTAAATGTTTCCCCTGCAGAAGTAGAGCGTTCTTTTATGAACTGCTGTGGCCTTTTGTCAAAGTAAGCTAAATTTCATAGATATCAAGTGTATTTTACTCAAGTATTTGCAGTGTATGTACAGCTTGGTTTGACACAAGGCCACAGTACTGGGGCACCCAGTGAGGATGAAAGTCATCACAGTAGTAATGGTCAGCATCACAAGCTTGTTAACCATTTCTACGCTGATTGTGAAACTAGGGATTTCATGGAATTACTGAAATGTTCTGAGATTTCATGGAATACCTATTTTCACAATCTCGTGGTAACAAATCGTAACTTTTGATACTAATGCAGTTAGTGTACTACCCTTTTCTTAGTCAGTGAGTAGTAGTAGTTATAGTACGACTGCTACAACTACTACGCAGTATTAATTCAATTGTTAGTGCAGAGTCGCTGACCGGCGCATTAAGAAAATTATACTTTTTTTTTTTTTCTTCTTAAATTTAAAAAATGTTTTTATCCATCAATTCTTAATTGTTTTCCATTGATGCAGCTTTTCCATCTTCTACTGTACATTAGACAGAGACGAAGAGAGAGAGAGAGAGATGAGATTGAGAAGTGAGAGAGAGAGAGAGGGAGAACCATGATCTGCACCACGTAACCTGAAACAGTAAAAGTATGTGCATTTCACACCAGCACAGAAATACACGACATAAAAGTGCATTCCCTCCTCCTTCTTCTTCTTCTTCTTCTCCTACTTCCTCTCCAACAATGTCTTATTGTTTTTTTCTATCAAGTATTTTCTGTATACTTTTAGGCTTCAGGCTTATTACTTATGCTCCAAAAGAACGCATTTTTCAAGGGATATTATGAAGAGATTAAGGGAGGGGAGACTACAGAGGAAAAAAAAATGGAATTAGGTTATTCAATCGATAGAATCTTCTATGAAAAAGATAAGAGAGCCAATGGTTTCTATTATTCATCCTAAATCTTCTCTGCCAACAAAGTCGGAGGATGTGCAGATATTCACGTGAGTCTGTCTGTCTGCTTGTCCACTCAATATCTCCAAAAGTTCAGAATGAATTTCTATGAAATTCTTTGAAAGGATGAGTCATGGGCTAAGGATGAATTATTTACATTTTGGGGTGGATTCAGGAATCTTTTACGATTGAGAGATATTTTTCTCATTTTTCCCCCCTATATACTTTCATAGATTTCACACAATATCTCAAAAAGTTCTCAATGAATTTCAATGACATTTTCTCAAAGGGTGGGCCATGAGCTATAGAAGAAGTGATATCAAATTTTGGGGTGGATCCAGGAATTTTTTTTGATTGCAAGATTTTTTTTCATACATGAGACAATAGTCCAAAATATGGAAAATCAAAACTTACACATTTTTTCCATTTCCCACACAACATATCCCCACTAAATTTCCTGAGGGTACTGATGGGGACTCAAGCATGTTGTCAGCTAGTTCATTTTTGAAAATTCCCTCCAAAAATAAAAGAGTAGCATCAGTTTTCAAGCTCTCATCAATAATAATAATCTCACTTCAATTTACCTTTCTATATAACAGTGAGAGCTCGATTCAGTTCATCTGTACATGACCCCCCCCCCAAGTAGCTAAGACATTGTAATCAGAAAAAAATGCAGAAAAAAGTCTGGGTGATTTTCAACAGACTAATGATAGTGCAAACACTGAAAATTCTTAAGAAACAATCTAACATCTATAAAAAAATCTTTACAAAATTTGCGCGGGGGGGGGGTTATAGTTGGACCTTTTGTCACCTCTGATTGCAGCCAGAGGTATTGGTTTATGGGACCACTTAAAACAGTTTTGATCCCTAACAGGGCCAACCAAAGGCCCCACTTAGACTTCCAGCTGGAACTAGCTGAAAATCCCTACTGCAGAGCGGATTTTCAGATATGCTGGAAATCAGCTCTACGGTCGGGATTTTCAGTTAGTCTTAGTAATAATAAATTTAAAAAACCCCTCCAATTTCACGGACATATTTGGCTCAGTCATTCTGCTGTCCTACTTAAAAACCAGGTTTATCCGTAATGCGCTTAACATAGTGAGCATCTGTATTGATTTTACTCTTAAATCTGCTTTTCTGAATGTCAACAAATGTTCCAAATCTTGTTTATTGGTTGACTGCCTTCATTTCAAGTCTGCCTGGGAAACACCAAACACCCACTTGAACTGACAATACTTTCAGTGGACACAAAAACCTTCACAACAGACGTCACTCGAAATAGAACTTACAGATACAGGTATCCCCCACTTTTCAAAAGTTCAGATAACGCTACTTTTCTATATTTATGAAAAAAAGGTGAAAATAGGATTCAGTGACTGTTTCGCAATGAGACGTTACATAAACAGCTCACACCCTATTCTCCTTCACCTCCCACGACCCCAACAACTTAGCCTAACATACCATCATCATCATCATTTCCAACACTCAAAAATTTTGCTGCGATAAACTGATGGTGATTGATTCAATGCTATATACCATTCTGGCTTTTGGAATGTTTTTAAAGGAATGCTCTACTTTAGATAGTAAAGAAAACCTGCATCTTGTTTATCACCATACAGCTAATCCAGTCTGAAGCCAAGAAATCTGGAATTATCCTTGTCAATAAATGATTGCTGCTACCTGATATGAGTACAGCAGCTCCAAGGAGAGCACATTGTCATGTGTCCTCTGCAGAGCAGCACACAGCACAGTCTGGCAAGATGTTCTGTTATTCAGTGGCAGAGCACAATAGGCTGAGATGGCTACAGAACAATCTTGTTGCTGCATATGACACCTGGTATTCCAAGATGTTCACCCATCCGGATAATAACCAGGGTCTATGTTGCTTAACTTTGGAGTTCTGATGAAAACCAGTATATCCAACACGATTTGGCCATATACTATGTCTCTACAGAGAATACAAAATACCAGCTATGACTCACAGATGTGAAACATGGAAATTAACATACAAAATGAAAACCAACTTAGAATCGCACAGAGAGCCATGGAAAGAGCAATGCTAGAGATAACTCTAAGATCAACATGGATCAGAGAGAGGATTAGAGTAAAGGATATTATACAAATAACTAGGCAAAATGGAGATGGGCAGGACACTTAGTAAGAATAAATGACAACAGATTTAGTAATCCCATGGGACAGTAAATGCAGAAGGAAAAGACCAGACACAAGATAAAAGGATGAAAGATTTGCTAGAAAGACATGATAGAGGTCAGCAGAATCATGATCATCATGGAAGGAGGTGGGAAAGGCCTTTGTCCAGCAGTGGACTTGTGGTGAAAATGATAGTGTGACCTAATCTTACAAAACCCACTTGCCACACGTGAAAGTCATCAGCTAATCATCATTGATCTGACCTAGGTATTAAAAATCTTCATAAATGTACCCATAGTGCTGAGGTGAGTGCACTTAACAGTCCAATTAAACGATTAACTCAGCTTTGCCCAGCTAAATCCTGGGAGAACTTGACACCTTAATAGATTAAGAAGGATAAGCTTTAATTATTTTCAATTGCAATTTACTTCTACTTACATATTTGGACAATAGAAAAAGGGTATTAATCCTGACCTTGTCCAGGTATCCCAGATTTTTTTAGGATATATGGAACAACGAAATGGAGATCAGAGCAATGGCAAGTGGCCGACTTAACCCTCAAGTAGAATGACAGACTTGAGGTCACAAAGTTTATGCTTAAAACCCAAACATTGGGTCGGTGATGCTTGTTATTGCAATTTTTGTCTGAAATCCTGAGATGAACGATCATTACCAGCTGAAAATCCTGCCTGCAATGAATATGTAATACTGGGGAGCTAACTAGATCACTTGAAAACAAACTCAACATCACGGAAAGAGCAATGTTAGGAATAACACTGAAAGATAGAAAAAGATCAACATCGATCAGAGAATAGACCTAAATAAATGATATCATAGAAATAATTCAGAGACAAAAATGGAGACGGGCTGGACACATACCAAAAAAAAAAAAAGGAGAGCATATGGTGCAGAAGTTCAATAGACTGGTGTCCCACAGATAGCAAACTCAGTAGAAGAACCAGATGAGTTAGAAAGGTTTGCATGAAAGACATGTTATATTTTCAAGAAATAGAAGTATAAACGATAGAAATAACTCTAAATGTATTATATTGCTTTGGAAGTCAATTCATCACCAAATTCTCATTTTCTCTGTGTTGAGAAACATAGAGAGCAGGTATGGATAGTGAATGAACAAAATGAGAATTTGTAGATGAAGTAGTTATTTGGGTCTTCATATTACTGGTGACTGTTTAGCTCAATGATAAGAGCTGCGCTACATTAAAGCAGCTCCCTGTCATTTACAGGTTCAGTAGCTGCATTCAGCAGCCACATTTTCTTTATTTATGTACTCTATTCACGCTGTCAAGGCTAAATGATACATTCCCCATGTAAAAACAGGAGGTCATTTCAAAGTAATATTTACTGGTAAGACATGGCAGAGGTTAGCACAGTTACAGTCGATATGGAAGGAACAGGGAAAAGCCTTTATCCAGCTGTGGACTTATGATGGCTGATGATGTTACAATTTCAAAACTTCAGAAACTCGAGGATGCTTACTATACAGAATATATTCTTGCAGACCCCCAATTTTACTATTTAGTTTTTGGACTATAATCAATGAACTATAATAATACGCATTTTTTGACCTTGAAAAATCATATTTATTCTAAATAAATTACTTTTAGAATAACCATATTTTTAATATATGGTATAAGTCTGCGTACAATAATGATATTTTTGATAGCTCTACAATAGATGACATTGTTTTCTATCCCAAAGATTTAGGGCCAGGTTTAGACAAAACTCTGCTGCTGACCTCTCAAGCTTTATTTGTCAGACCCACAGGGGTCAAAAGATCCCAGTTTCAAAATCACTGATCTATTAACATAGACCAAAGTGGTAAACCTTTTTAAGACCGCTTTTCTCATGGGCGATAATCTTCTAAAAAGAATGTCCCTCACAATGGAATTTTTGAGCTGCAGATTATCATTTTCTTTATATTTGTATTCTTCAAACTATTTCATGGAGAAGGAGAACAAAATACTTGAAAGTATTCTTAAAAGAAGTCTCCTCAGACAATCAATAATTTCTAAACTGTTTGAATGGTCCAGCTGTGGGTATTACATGTTTTATTTTAAAGTAATTCACAGAAGTAAAGTTTCTTTTACAAAATCACAAACAAAGGTGTACATCTCCTGCGTGCAAATAGAATGTATGCCACGTGTGTCATAGGTTCACCGCCCCTGGCATAGACCGATACTAATAAAAGATTGTAAACGTGCACTATTTTAGCAAAAAATACATATAAACAAACAGACACATACCAAGACATCAAAGAGAATATTTAAACCAAATATCAACAAAGCTACTTTTATTTTAAAACCTGATTTACAAATTTCACAGGGAAATTAACATGTCGTTAAAAAGATCAAAGAACATTTTCTCCTTTTTTTTGCTGACATCACTCTTTGAAATATTCAAGACAAGATAAAATAAATAAGAAAAAATGGAATAACACCACAAATTGAACAGGTGGGTCAGGTTGGCCTGTTGACAGGAAGGTGACAAGACAAATAAGTGTCAAGTCATTCTCTGGATGTAGGTCTTCAAGTGTGGGAGATACACAGTAGTGTAGCCAGTGTTGCCAATTTAGCAACTTTATGTGTGAAATTTAGCATGTTTCTTGTTTTGGAAGTGCAGAAATACAAAACAGAGCTATTTTTAGCCCTTTTTCGTGCTATTTTACATAATTTTAGCCAGTCTTAAGCTATTTCCAAGCCATTTACAGCAGTGTATTTAGCTATGTAAATGGACATAAAATAGCTAACAGAGATTTTGGCACATTTTGGTATCTTTTAGGTCAATTTAGCATGAAAAATTTTGAGTCGGCAACACTTGGAATGAGTAAAATTTGAAGGCCGGTCAGGTGGGCTTTGGTTCCTTGAGGGGATCCCTTCAACATTTAAAGGGATTTGTTGAAAAAGGAAAATTTACAATAGACATATACTATTACTTAATTGGTGAAAAACAACCCCAAAGGCTGGATTATCATTTATGCAATTCATGTATGTTCAAATATATCCTTGTTATTCAATAATGTCAGTAGAAAGGCAGAAGTTGAACTTATAGTTTATAAAGATTTGTAGTCTTGCAGGGGGGGGGGCTTTTAATAGCACCCTCCCTCCTCAGCCACGCCTCTTGAGATACAATAAAGTACAAATTTATCAAATTTAACAATCTGGAGGATTCCAGTGTTGCCAACTTGGTGCGTTTTTTGATTTGGTAGTATGAAAATCACTGAATTAGCGTGGGCATTTTGGTCATCTTTCTAAGCATCTTTAAGGCATGTTTCAGTCCCTTTTGGCTATTATTTTTTAGTTGACAACACTAGATGAGTCCAAGGAGATAAAAACTTCTAGACCAAGACTCCTCAACCTTTTTTTCCCTTATCCTCCGTTTTTTTGGTTATTTTTTTCATTACCCCCAAATTTTCTAATGAAACTAAAATGACATTTTACTAACGTTATTTATTCAATGAGACCCTTGTGATTGATTGCAGAGCTACAACATTTGTATTGATATTCACAAGTTACTGTCTTAGGTTTCTTTGCAAGCATGCACACACACCTCGTAACTGGAGAGGCTTGTATCACTCACCAGGTTGCTAAACTCATTAAAAAACACAGCACTGCTTTCCCTCACTTTTATTTAGCACTATACATATCCCTGTATGTATTGAAAATAAATATTGCGTAAATCACTAAGTAGGAATAGCTTCTTATTTGTTGACTTTCAAGAAAAATACATAAGCATATGACAATCTATCGCCCCCTTCTAGCTCAACTTTCACCCCCCTTGGAGGGGCTATTATCTCATCATTGAGAATAACAGTTCTAGATTAATATCACCAAAAAGGGCAGATCCCAACTGAAAAGCACTCGGAGAGCTCATACTTCTGCCAACAACATTGTCAGGGGAAGTAATTGATATGCTACTCAGCATCTCCTTCTGATATCCTATGGAATATTGCATCTCTGTACCTATTGAACTACAGCGTTGAACAAATTTTCTACTTCAAAAAAAAAAACAAAAAAACATTGTTAATACATGAAACATATTCACCATATGTTTAGGTGGATAAGGTAACGAGACCTCAATCGCAGTCTGAATTTCATGGTTTCATCAATGCTTTATATCTTGCCTATGAATAAACCCAAATTTATTGTTTTGGGAGGGTTTCCTCTAAATGCTTCCAATCTGCCAAAATATATGATATCTATTTATTTCTGTTTGGCTGGAGTAATTTGAACTGAAAATTAATTTTCCGCTGCTTTTTTTTATGTATGACTAAGACCAACAGGAGACAAATTAATCCGTACTGGCAATTTTTCATTTCCTGGTCTCCCAGGCCTAGACAACCAATCCCATGTTTAAGCTAAAGCAAACAATGCTATATAAAGATTACAAGTGAATGAACGGACATTCTCATCAAAAAAGTTGCGTCACCAGTTCCAACATGAATTCTAGCTTTTGAATGGTTAATGTAAAACAGCAGAACTGGTTTTACCCTCCTGTTTATTTGTACCATCTAGGAGTGACTTCTCACTTGAACCAATTGTGATTTTATTGCTCTATAGATGAATATGAAGGAGTTTCCTCTATCAAAACATTATTGCTTTCCTGCTGTTTATTAGCCATGGTATGCAAAATGGTTTGAAGGTACGGCTTACTTTCCTGATGATGAACAAAGTAAACTTGTCTTCACAGTCAATAATTGAACAATCATAGCATCAAAGCCTGAAGTCATGTAAGAAAAATTCCATCAAAGAATAAGTATGGTCAGAATAAATTTACATTCATGATATCAATTACCTTTTTTCACTGGAAAACGACTAAAATAGGTTAAAAGAAACATCTAGATTACAGAGAATCTAAATGTTACTAATAAACTATACCAGTCAAAATAAGGTCATAAAAAGGTCAAGAAAGTCTTTTTTCCAAAAACAAAAAAAAAAAATTTTTAGAAAGGGTTAAGGGAATACTGATGCTACTTTTCATCTATATAGACAAAAAGGTATGGCCACGAGCAGTGAAACACAACCTCACATACATAAAAAAAAGTATTGAACCCTTCTACACCTTTGTCGGCTATGGTTGTTCAATAGCTACCTGAGCAATGTCATAGATCTTACAAGTATTTGGATGACCATTAGAGTAAAGGCTTTTTGGCCTGGTTTGAAATATTCAGTGTGCAAAAAATTCCAGCAAAAAAAACCCAGCTTTCAACTGTGTATTCAGTTTTTAGTTTTTAAATGGAATGCTGGAAACTTTTAGACACCTCAAATGGTTTTTTGATGAGAAACTCAATCAATCTAAAATCACTTAATGCCTCAAATAGCTTCACCCGTTATATTCTGCCCTACCATAGAAGCAACCTGTACATCTGGGAAGGGCCCAGAACATATACCTCAGACAACCAGTGGCATATGTTGCTTTGTATCTTGTGTTTTACCAATGCACAACATTTTTTTTAGAAATTAAAGAACTAATGGAAAACATAATTTGGATAAATTATAGATAATCAGCAGGTAATAGTATCCAATCCAAATTTTGTTTTTCTTTCATCAATTCTCTTATTTCTTTTTGTTTATTCACCATTTGTAATATCAAATTAGCTAAGGTGTACAATTGACTTGGGAACACCTTCCCTACATTGTACCAAAATTGTTTTTACTGTCCATAGCTCTTTATATTTTTTGTTTTATACATCCATTGCACACAGCACACCCAGGATACAAAGAACCGTACACCACTGGTGCCATGGGGGGAGGGGGGGTCTAGGCACGGATCCACCATGAAACTTGATCACTTCCTCCAGAGATGAAAAAAAAATGAACGCTAATGAAACAAGTTGATTTATGTTTCTCACTCACAATACAAACCATGAATTGAATTAAACACGAAGGAGAAAGGAAGGAAAACGATGCAAGACAGACGGAAATTCAGACACGGGTGAATGAAATTTTACGATAAAAACTCGAAGGTGAATATCTCTAAAATAGCTTGAGAAGTGCTGGTGTGATTGAAGAAGCTTCCAGAAAGTAGAGACATCCAATGAACATTATCTGAATCGAGACAAAGCACTCAGAGAGCAATTGTCACTCAGTGTGCAGCGAGGACATTACTACAATGTAAGGGAGGTAATTGTGGATAGATCCCACCCAAAATTCAATCGCTTCTTCTGTAGCCTACTGCCCCACTCCCACAAAATATAAACGAAATTCATCGAGAACTTTCGGAGATATCAAGTGGACAAACAAAAAAATATGGAGTAATACACACACCTCCCAAACATCATCGGCAGAGATTAAAAAAAAAAAATTTTTTTAAATGAAACAAGACACCAAGGAAGGTAATCAAAAAAAGTTTTAACGAAGTGAACGAAGGTTAAACTTTAAAACTACAAACCAAGAATATACATTTGGATATCTTAAAAATCTCAAAATATGAATGTTCCAAAAAATTAGGAAAGAGTCACTAGAAACCTACAAGAGTAATCTTTTGTTTTATGTTGGTAAATTTGAGAAATCAGGGGAAGCTACTGCTACTCAGAGAATTACAGACTGATTGCAGTCTACATCTTTCCAACAATATATCAATCTCAGAAGATGATGTAATGTTAAGCATTCTAGAAATGAAAAAAAATATCCACACCTTGCATAAATGAATCACCTTAGCCTGCCTGTGTACCAGAACTAATCATCTGAGATAATAGATCTTTTAGCTAAAATAATCTTGAAAAAATATTAACATGAGATTTGAGCATTATTGGTCTAAAATAACCACAGAGACTCCAGAAAGAACATTTTATATTTAGTTAGTGCCTAGTGTACTTGAGCCAATTTCCAAGGTTTTAGCCTAAAAAATGTGACCAAGAGTGTGGGGAGACGTATATTCATACAAAGAGAGAAGAATCTGTAGACCACTCGGCTGGTAGGTCGCATGTACTATTTGTGGGCCAACAGTGATACGATAGCACATTACAAAAATTCATTCATTGTCAATGATACGTTGTTTACAATGAATAATAGTGATCATCCAGTAAATTAAATTCATAAACAATTAGTCAACAAAAGCTCAACGAAAACCAAACTCTTATAGATAAGTGTTCCATAAGCCAGTTGACATGTCATGCATGTTTCGGTACTTAGTTTTAATGTTGGACCACTTGCTTTCAATGGTCTTTGCATGCACAGTTGAGTCGGTAGAGCTGCTGGTATTACATTAGCATCGTAAAAGAAGGAGCTACACAAGCTTGCCTAATGAAATAATACGGAAATGGAAATTGATAATTAAAATATTTTTGAAATACATTCCGCCAAATGGAATTAGCTTCCTCTTATTTCTTGAATTTACCAACCATTCGAAAGATCATCCGTGAAACAGACATACAAACACTTTTATATGGAAATGATCTTATGTAAGCAACATTATAAATAGGGTTGGCATATCTGAACTTTCTAAAAGAGGGTTGTCGACCCCATACCCCGAAGACATCCTGCCACGACCCAACACGCATTTTGGGGCTATGTAACCTTGAAGCAGGCGTGGTAATTATACAGAGATGAGTGAACTGCCTATCGTCACTAGGGGGGTGCATAAATATTGAAATTTCGAAGAGTTTTTTGCTCATATAATGGTAATTCATTGATATTTTTTGAAACGTATAAGATAAACACATAAATCTATGCACTTTTTGATGTATCTACGATGAAAAAATAGGGTTGCCATTTCTAAACATTCAAAATAAGAGGACATTCCTGAAGACATCCTTAACACACACTTTAAGGCTATGTAACCTTGAAGCAGGAGGGATAAATTACGTCACCATTTTTGCTTGTTTTTGTATAAATATTGAAAAGTGTTACACACTCACATATTTATATATGGATGCACATATGTTGGTTTCTCAAAAAAAAAATTTCTTGCTTCCCATAATGAAAAATAACATTCTATTCTTCAATGAATAGTTATAGAGTTCTATCTATATTCGATATAACATAAAATTCTATTTTGACAACTTGACGCCACCAAAAGAGTCCACTATGAAGAGATGGGTGAATTGCCCATCTCTCCGTAGTAGACTCTTCTGGTGACACGAAAAAGTCTTACACACAAAAAATATATGGATACACATTGCGTTTTTGGATTCTAGGAAGTTTGGAAAGTAATTACGTACTTTTGTGTTTTGGAAAATGATTACGAATTATTTTTTTGAACACAAAAATACATAATTATGTTCTTTCTTTCTCTCCTCTTTTGAGTATATTCAGTATTTAAAAAACTTGCTGGATTATTCAAAATGGTGCTTTTCTAATACGAGGCCAGGTGAACAGTTTGATCTCCAAAACTGAAACTAATTATCAAAAAAACTGGTAACAGTATTACGCTTTAGGAAAAAATAAAGAATGAGAGGAATTACTAACTGATAATATGGACCAAAAGCTGATTTTAATGTAACTCAATTTCCCTTTTTCGTTAAACCACAAGTTCAAGCCGAAATTCAATTGAAAAGCACTTCAAAAGAATTACTCCAATCAATTTATTCATTTGAAGAAAAAAAGATGACAACCAAAACACAATTTTATTGCAAAACATACAAACTGTACGTATGTATGTATGTACTGTGCGTGTAGGCCTCACCAATGGAACTAGAGGACTGAAAATCTAAACATTTACTCCTTAATACGCAAGAAAACATCTTTTGTTTGTTTTTATCCAATTTCCCTAAAATAGGGTTTTTTGAGGGAGTTCAATTTGCAATGTAAATGTATGCTAAATTTAGACTTTTTTACCCAGCAAAAAGTAGAAGTAACTCATTCATTCACCCCTTTTACCAAACTTTTAATTAACTACCCCCAGCCCAGCACATTACCAGATGATGTTGGTCACATAGAAGTTTTTATTGCCCTTTTAAGGTCTAAAGATGTGGAAAAGGGGAAAGGGACAACAATAACAAATTCTTTCTGAAAGCCAACTGAAGAACCATAGCCATCAAAGATGGCAAATAGTTTTATCCTTTTGTTTAAATGTGCATGTGTGTGTGTGTGTGTTCCAGCACTCCTGGACATACCATTTTTGTCTTGAAATTTGGTATAAGTACTCCAGTAAAGCCCTTCCGAAAATATTTTTTCATTTTTTGGAAAAAAGCTTTTTTCACTTTTGGGGGCCTTATTTTGACAGGTTTATCAATAATATCTAGATTCTCCAGAAGCTAGATATTTCTAGATGTTTTTTTTTACTCTATCTTAGATGTTTTGCGGTGGAGAATGTCATAAATAGAATTTATGGTTGTTCAATAACTGACTCTGATAGCAAGTCTGCTTCTCAACCAAACATTGTGAAAATCCAACATTCCCATAACTTGATTTGGGGAGGCGTCAGTTATTGAAATCTGTCATTTCTCAAAAATACACAGGAATCATTACATCACAGATAATGCTATTAAACGGTTATTGTTATCCTAATCAGACACTTTACAATTAATCAAAAATTTGAAACAAAGAATTTTATATTGATTTTTTATAAAGTAAAATTGATTATAACAATGAATGTAAATCGTTCCAATTTTTATATTATTTGCTCAAAAGACACTGTCCAAAAGTGATCATAATAACCAGCTTCTTCTGTATCCGAAGGAAAAAAATAACTAAATTTTCTCAACATCATAAGAAATCTTCATTACAAATCTTTAAAACAATGGAAGATGAAAGCGAAATCATTCTTGAACTATATAACAATTTTCACAATAAAAGGATTTGTGAATTGTCACTTTACAGAATCACATTAACCTGATTTCATTTGTCGATAAAAGCTTTTCTTCTTTACTCTTAGAACACTATCATGAAAATTGTCATGACGATGTCAGAATAGAGAAGGCCATGAAATACTTTGTCTTGGAGCCAGCAATCTGTTCCCTTTGTATTTCTCGCTCGACTGCACCCAGAACCAGGGCCGCCAATTGTGAATTTGAGGAAAACTCAAATCAGGCTCAACTCAAAAGCAAAAATGCAGATTATAAAAATATAAGTTAAAATTAAAAAAAACAAAAAACAGGTCTAGTTAATCACTCAACAGAAATCATCACATGATCAAAGTCTTCTGGCAACACACCTTGTTGGGGGTGATCATTCAAAATATTGGAAAAAAAAGGATGATTAACAGATAAGTTACTTTTTTTGTATTTTGTTGGGTAGTGATCACTAAATAAGCATGTATGCTGCTGGACACAAATTAAGAGATCGATTTAGCATTTTACATTACAAACTGAAACCCTCTCTGAAAATCTATTTATTAAGCAAGTGGTTGAAAAAAAAAAGTTTTTACTAGACATATAAAAAGTAAATATTAAATTTTCAGCCCTTTAGCACCATTGGTGCTGCCTGTACACGTCATACCTATATGCATAGACAGCCAAACCAACTTGAAAACTGAAGAAACTTATGTTGACAGTTTTGGTTGACAGTTTCTTATTTTACTTGGTTGAATTTTTATTTTAAATTTTATCAAAATCTAATAATGAGTTGATTTTGGGTAGAATTTAAAATGTAGGTGTTTTTTACATGAAAATTTCGGAAAATTTTATTTACATTTATCTTTTGTTTACATTGTTACAACTTTTACGTTATCGCTATCTATTAAAAAAAAAAGAACTATCTCCAGTTCTATTAGGTGACACAAACACAAACAATTTTTATATCTGACTTTCTCAAATCTTTCTTCATACTAAAGACATGAAGACTTGGATGATAAAATTCTTATTGGAGTTTGACTTTGTTTTTTCTTGGTCAGGTGTTGATTTCCCACCAACATTCTTGTTCATTGTGTGGTTATAGTACTACTACAGTACACGTATTATATAAGATCCAAACAAATTCAATTATCAACTTATCTATCAACAGCTTATTTGAAGATAATCAAAATTTTAAAAAGTTATCTTAAATACATAACAGAAATGTACAAGTTATTTTTAAGAATTTATTCATTTGGGGTTCAAAAAAGCCAAGATTATAAACCATTTTCAATATATGAACCCAGAAATCCAAAGAGTTGGTGAAAACCCCAGATCCAGGGGGAAAAAGCAAATATCAGCAATTTTACTTGAAACAGGTGGGCCAAGGCTTTCCTTAATATCAAACAATAACTATCAATGTGCCATTGGCATTTTTTTTTTTTGACAATTCAATGAATAAGTCACTTCTCTCACTTTTTTGTTGGGTAGTGATCATTAAAAGGAGTATGAATTTAAAAAAAAAAAAAATAAATGCTGTCAGATACAAACTAAATTATCAATTTAGCATAAACCTACATTGCAAATTGAACCCCACACTAAAAACTGAAGGGAGAGGATTTTTGAAAAACGAAAATTTTTTCTTCTATACATAGGGAATAGATGTTGAAATTTTCAGGCCTATAGTTCCATTGGTGCTGTCTGTATCGTTGATAGATACATGGCCAGTCACACCGACTTAAAAAACTGAAAAAAAGTATACTGATGTTTTCTAAAACTGGATGAAGTGGGATGTTATCAAATGTTCCATAAAAATTAACGTGTGTTCTGGTTAAGATAAACCTAGGCCTATCATTTGTATGCAATGAAACTTGGTTCATTTGGTGAATTCCATAAATAGCACCATTCATCAATAATGTTTGTTTTACATTTTAAGAAATATCATTAAAGCAGACAACACATTGTTTGTACCAAGAGATACGACATAGTTATAGTTATAATAATAAGTTATGTTATAATAAGAAGGTAAATCAACCAATGAGATCCATGTGCAAACAAACAGAAAAGAAATTTGCATATATGGCTTTTACATTGATAGATATTTATAACTTCTTATTTCTTATATATGCATAACAAAAGTTGCAGTAATCTTCTTCAGTCAGAATAGAAGTTGGAGTGAATTTTGACCCTACAGCAGGCAGTCTTGTTTTATTATCTCTTATTTCTTCTATCCTTCCTCCTTCTCTTTTGTTCTGTCAACATTGTCTCCCTGACCAAAAACACGGCTGACTGAGGCAAAGGTACAATAACACTAAATTCCTATCAAGGACGCTGACACATATGGTTGAGAGCAAATGAAAACAAGATGAAGAAGAAAAACAAAATGGACTCCTGGCTTCCTTTTCTTATCTTCCAAGTCATGTTCTTTTCTGTGGTTTGGAGAGAACAAGTACGTGCCATTCTGCACAACAACAATAACGACAGATACAATATAATAGTCTCCCTTTATAATGCAGGTATTGGGGTCCAAGAAAGATATCTGCGCTATAACCGAGCCACAGATAATCAAAAGTCAATACGAATTCACCAGTGCAAAAAGGTGTTATTTGTGTATCAAAATCAAAGAAATCATGCGTAAAACACAATGTAATTAATTATGCATCAATTGATTGAGAAGTTGAAGAAATTTAATATTTTGGTTATACTAAGTGAGTCTTTCGATGAGATTCTGTTTTTATTCACAGTTTTCTGGATGAGTGGGTGATAATTCGTACAGGTAAACATGTTTGGTCCCATCACCCATCCTCACTATATGGGGGGGGGGGACTCCTGTAACATCATAAATAACAACATAAGAAGAAAAGAAGCAGGGTTGAAATAGATGAAGTTTCTGCATTGGAGGCACTTGCCTGAGCGAGTATGTAAGAGAAAAAAAAGAAAGACATTATTTGAGGAGAAGGTGAAATGGGGTAGGGAGAGAAGACGATTAAGAGGAAATAGTAAGGATAATAGGTTGAAAGAAAGAGAGTAAGGGTTTCAGGTCCAGGATGAAAGAAAGTCATTGTAACAAGAAAAGACAGGAAGAGAAATATAGAACATTTGTAGAAAGTGAAAATGGAAAGAAGATAAAGAAGGAAATAGTGAAGAAAGAAAGAAAGAAAGTTTGTCAGAGGAAAAAAAAAAAAGAAGTTTGTTGGAGGGAAAAGAATGATAGAAAGAAAGAAGAGAAAGAAAGATGAAAAGGAGAGAAAGAAAAAGAGGAAGAAAGAAAAAGAGGAAAGATAGGAAGAGAGAGAGAGTTGAAAAGGAGAATACTATAAAAACAGTAAAAAAGTAAGAATTATAAAAATAGAGAAAGAAAAAACATGTTAAACAGGAAGCTTTTCAAAAGAATACACAGACACATGAATAAATGAATCTATTAGAGAGAGAGAAAGGTTATCTAAAATGTGAGACATTTGAAAGAAGAGATTGAGCCAAGAAAGAAAAAATAAAGATGGAAGTGTAAAATGAGGAAAGAGAAAAAACATTTGAATGGAGAAATTCTGGAAATCAATAAGGAAGGAAAAGAAAAACACAAGAAAGCTGGGAAGAAAAAAAAGAAAAGAGGTTGAAAGAGAGGCAACATATGAGGAGGAGGAGGAGGAGGGGGAAAAAAGCCTAGTGAAAAGAGTGAAGAAAAACAACAACGATAACTATAATAATAATAAACGCATGATGTAATAATAATAATAAACAATGTATGATGTGATAATAATAATGATGTTAATGATATTAAACGTATGATAAAGTAATAATGATGATAAAAAAGTAAGTAAAGAAGAGAAACAAAAACAATAAGAAAATGGAGAAGAAAATGAGAAATAGGAAAAGAAGAAGAAAAATAAAGAGAAGATGAAGAAGGAAAGAAAGGAGAAGACATGGAATGAGAAAAATAAGGAGAAGACGAAGAAGAAGAGTAAGGAGGAGAAGAAAATAAGAAGAAATAGAAGATGAAGGGAAAGAGAAAGAAGAAGACGCCGACAGAGGAGAGAGAGAGAGTAGAGACAGTTGAAAAGACACAAATAATTGGCTCGGAAGAAAGTGTGGGTGGGTCTTCTTTTTTTCTTTTTCTCTCCACAATTTTTTGTTTTTATTTTATTTCATCATGTTATTATTTATCTATTTATTCTTTTACTATTTTATCCCTGGGAAGAAACGGAGACTGAAGAAGTCTACACAGCAGCCAGAGAGGACTAAAGGCATCAATGGGTGTGGCAGGAGACCTAGCTAGGAGCAGCAGCTGTGTGGCCTGATGTTGATTGAGAAAGAGAGAGAGAATGTTGTTCCTCAAATACATTAGGGGCGTGCAGGGGGGAAGGGGATGGGAGGGGATGAGAAAGTTCTGGGTGGGTGATGCAACACTAAATTCTAGATTCTACACACACACACACGGATGTGCTTGTCTTTTGCCTGATAAGCAATGTTTGTGAGAATCTCTGTGTGTGTGTGTGTGTGTGCGCAGAGCTGGGTAGGGCAAAAAGTGATTTTCATGTTTGGTGCAAAAAATGACAGTCAGAAAAAAACAAAATACACTAGTGTGTATGTGTGTATGTGCGTGTTACAGTAAGATTGTGAAAAAAGTGATTTTGTGAAACTTCCAGTTACACAATTAGTGTAGTCAATCCCTGAACATTTCAGTAATTTCATGAAATCTCTAGTTTCACAATCAACGATGTAATGGTTAACAAGCTTGTGATGCTGACCATTATAACTGTGATGAGGTCATTCCCCACTGGGTGCCCAACTGCCATGGCCTTAAATCAAACAAAGCTTTATATACTTTGTAAATACTGAAGCAGAATATATTTGATATTTACTAAGTTTAGCCAAGTTTGACATAATAATAGTGCACCCAGTGAGAATCATACTCATCACAGTAGTCAATGGTCAGCATCACAAGATTGTTTTTTTGTTTGTTTCTATTTTTATAGACCCCTAAATGGTTGCACCCAATGGCTGGAAATATGTACACAAGGATAAAGATGAACAGAGATAGGTAACAATGATCTCTAAAGGTCAATTTGGGGTCAGGTCAATTTTGGCATTTACAAATCTAACGGTGACAGCAGCACCGTAGGGGCTGCACATTTGTGTATGAAGGTACCAATTTAGGGTCAGGTCATTTTTGGCAAGGTCAGGACAATTTTAACATTTTCAAATCCAACAGGGATGGCTGCACCCGAAAGGCTGCAGATTTGTGTACAATGGTAACTCATGATGAACATAAGATAGGTGGTGTTGATCTCTGATGACCTGCAGAGGTCAATTAATGGTCAGATTAATTTTGGCGGGCATTTTCAATTCTAATGAAGACATAGCACCCTATGGCCTGCAAATTTGTGCACAAGTGTACCTTGACCCCAAGATGAACACATGATAGGTGGTAATGACCTCTGGTGACCCATAAAGGTCAAGACAAGGTCAGGTCAATGTAGGCATTCTTAAATGTAATGGAAACAGCAGCACTCTATGGACTACAAATTTGTTTACAAGGGTAACTTGACCCTAGGATAGATATAGGATAGGTGATACTGGCCTATGGTGACCTCCAACGGTCAATTTCGGTATTTCCAAACCTAAGGAAGACTGCTGACCTCTATGAGCTGCAAAATTGGGTGAATTTGGGACTTGACCCCATGATGAACAAAGGATGGGTGACACTCACCTCTCGTTGATTTGAGGGCAGGAGATTTGGATATTTTTAAGATCCCTGGAAGATTGCGATCCTCATTTTGAGAAGTTCTGTGTTAGATTTCACTACATGACCTTTCAGTATTGATTCATTTTTTCCCTGCCTATATCTCAGCTAGTATATATATATATATATATATATATATATATATATATATATATATATATTTTTGTACATACACACATGGAAAAACATGTGCTATACCCATGTATAGTGTGCAGGAAAAACATATATATATATATATATATATATATATATATATATATAAAACATGTTATACAATTGTATATACATCCATTATATGAAAGTAAATATACACATATGTACACATTGTCACTATTATATAAGGGCATATACAAATCAGACTGTCACACAATCCATGTATGCATACTTAATTATCAGTCTCCTGATCAGGCCCAAATACACACCCAGGAACAAGTGATCTAAGTCAATCACTTCATATCGGTAAAATTTGGAGTTATCTCCTTTCGATTTGTCTCATTAAAAAGTAGTAATTGAAGCCATACATAGATCTTGGTGATAATTACTCCATATCCTATATTAATCTTGAGATCAAGTTAGCCTTATAGACAAATTTGCAGCCCATTTGATTGGATATAAAAAATACGTTGTGGCAAGCAAGCAAACATTCTTGGTCTTCATAGTATTATATATATATATATATATATATATATATATATATAAGTATATTCCCCCAAAATAAGAAAACTATAAAAGTATATACATTTCAAACACAAACACGTACAAATGTCCACACATATGCATGGAGAAAACTTAATTTATTTGGATAGTTTTACCAAGTGTGTATACAGATATATGCATATAGCTATACATAGATATATGCATGTGTGCATGCGCATTTATGTATACTTACAAATATAAATATATATATATATATATATATATATATATATATACCTGCGTGTGAATACAAGTATTATTTTTTTAATAACTAAACATTTACATTATATTATATTGAAACTCTATCTGAAATGATCTCCCATTATTACAGTGAATGTATCATTTGGGTTAGACAACATAAATAGAATAGATGATTTAAGTATATGAGGCTGCTACAGAGAGGGTTGCTGCTTCAATGTAGTGTTATTCTTTCCATTGAGCTAAACAGTTGTCAGTAATGTAAAAGCCAAAATAACAGCTTCAACTCCTAATTAATCAAAAGTTACTGAAGTGGCACAAAAGATTTTTGAAAATCATTATAAAGTGTTCAGTGTTTAAAGCTATAAAACTTTCTAGATTATGTATATATATATATATATATATATATATATATTTCTATTGTTTATAAGTGTGCACTGATATGAATGGACAAATGTTCATTTTTATAAATTGGATGTCTCATAGGAAACATATCAATCCAAGTGCAATTCATCTCTCTCTCTTTCTCTTGCTTTCTTGGGGAGGTATTTCATTTTTTTTTTCCATCTTCCAACGGTTTTTTTAGCAATGACTCAACCACAAAAATCACACTTGATATTTTATTTCAAATTTTTTGAAAAAATCTTTAAAATAAACAACATTTGTAGAGCAAGTGTTATCAGTTGGTGCATGATAGGATACTTGTTTGTTTCTTTATTTATGTAGTCAATCTTTTTTTTGTTTGTTTGTTTGTTCTCCCCTTGACACTCTTGTTGGAGAGGGTGCGGTAATTTTCAATGGTTAAAACCCTAGGTTAAAAAGTGGAGCAAAGCTGCTTGTTGAGTTTTATGTTCTTTTAGCATAAATGGAAACTTTATATTTTACAAGAGTGGTTACCGCAAAAAGTGAAATTAAATCATTAATCTCTGCACATTTTTTCAATAAAAATATTGGTACATGTGGGAGTGTTGGTAAGAAAAAGAAAACGGAATTCAATCGTAGCATGCAAACTGGATGTGGTTGAACATTGTACTACAAGGTATCACAAGTCAACACTATTTCTGACATGTGGTTCTAGAACGGCTAATTCATTTCCCATGGCTTTTTCCTTTCTGGTATTTGCAAGCACGTTTGTTGATTTTTGTAAAGGCTGATAACAAAGGGCACAGTGTTCATGAAGTTTTGTGTTCCTTTGGGGAAAATTACAGCTGAAAATGTGGTGATGCTTTGAGAAGCTTTGAAGGAAGAAGTTTCAAGTGAAACACAAATGTACAAGTTGTATTCACATTTTAAACATGGTGAAATATCAATTGAACACCCACCATAATCTGGCTGACCTTCAACAAAGCAATGAACAAAGATCATTGAATTATTGATGAAATATCTGAGGTGACTGGTTTGTCTTGGAGTTTATGCCAGGAAATGGTAACAGAAGATTTACAAAAGAAATGTGTTCCCACAAAATATGTGCCCTATTTATTCACAGAGGATCAATAAATAATTGTTTGAATGTATAGCACAATTAGAGGGAATGATTTCCAAAGTTGTGAACAGGAATGAGTCTAAATTTTGCTTTTTTTGGCATACCCCTAAGTATTTTCAATGATAAAAGTAAAATATTCACAGATATGTTTAATTTCAACAAAATTATCATTTCAAAAGAAAACAGACTACATATACACACTCACACACACATATATATATATATATATATATATATATATATATATATATATATAATTGTATGATAGATGTGAAGTGATCTGACAAAATGTAGATGAAAATGACATTTGGATGGTGAGAATGTTCTCCTCACCTTCCAGTTGTCATTTTCAAGAGATAGGTGTTACATCTCAAATTTTTTTATTATTCCATGGACATATTTTGATGCATCCTGACTGGGGCCTACCATTTTTTTCAGAGAAAAATATTTGCGGTGGTTCACTGAGAAAAAATTTGCTCTTTACACATTTGAATATAAAATGGATAATATATTAATATATAGGTCACTGCATCATTGCCTGATGTTTTAATACTGTGACATTTTTCCAAATGAACAAACATATATATATATACACATATATACATACATATATACATATATATATACATATATGTATACATATACACATATATATATACATATACACATATATATATACATATACACATATATATATATACATATACATATATATATACATATACATATATACATATATATATACGTATACATATATATATACGTATACATATACATATATATATACGTATACATATATATATACGTATACATATATATATACGTATACATATATATATATATATATATATACATATACATATATATATACATATACATATATATATACGTATATATATACATATACATATATATATACATATACATATACATATATATATACATATACATATACATATATATATATATACATATATATATATACATATATTTATATATATATCTATATATATATATCAAGTGAACAAACAAATATATATCCTCATAATGGTTACATGGTAAACAACTGATGATCTTTCTAGACTATACAGATATATATGGGATTAAGAAATGGATATATGATCCAACAGAACGATTATAAATTGCATTATATCATACTGAAACTCAATCTTAAATGATCTCCCATTACTACACAGTGAATGTATCATTTGGCCATGACAATGTAAATCAAATAATGATGCAGCAGCCCAATTTTCTTTAATCATTTATTCAATTTACATTGCCTAGGCCAAATGATACATTTACCGTGAAATAACGGGAGATCATTTCAAATAGAGTTTCAATATAATATAAAGCAATTTATAATCATATATATATATATATATATATATATATATATGTGTGTGTATATTTTATTTGAGACAAGCAACAATATGTTGAATTTTTTCAATGCTGTTGCATTTTATCAAGTGAATAAAAACCATCTCTCAATGTCTATTTTCAAATTATTCTTTGCATGCACTGTCATCAGATCTAAACCTCTCTTTGTCTGTCTATATATATATATATATATATATATATATATATATATACCAGAGGTTGTTATGAATGTGGTAAAAATATCTACATTGTGGTTTCTGTGGAATTCAAGTGCTATCTTCACATTCTCTTAGCTACTTAAAACCCATTAGTTCTCTACTTTACGTCTTATCTATTTCTTCTAAGGTTCTATTAAAAAGTGACCTGAGCTCTTTGAATGGAAGTGTTTATTGTTGGTGGGTAGGAGATATTTTTATCAGCAAAATTGTTACCTTTTAAGAGGAAGAGTCTATTGTTAGGGACAGAGAAACAGAAAAATCACAGTTCATTATATATATATATATATATATATAGAGAGAGAGAGAGAGAGAGATCGATAGATATAGATATTTTGCCAAGGGTCACCAAACTTCTTACACCAAAGACCAGTTTACTAATGACAATATTCCAGCGGACAGGTGGATGGATTTTAATTACAACCAGGATATAGGTGAAAATCAACTATAAGTCACTTATGAGTGGCTTATACATTTAATTTCTAAAAGGGTTTATCTCACTTAAATTTGATATTAAGATCGGAAGGAAATAAAAGAACAAGCCTGGATCAAACTCCACTTCAAATCTTTTGCGACTGAAGTTGATTACTGCAACTTTTGCATTGTACACAATGAATAAACTTGTAGACATATAGTGTTGCTCAGTTCAGCTCAGTTGGTAGCAGAGCGAACGTCCAATCAAATTATTACGATTTCAATTCCCGATAGGGAAATATTCATTTCACATATATGTTCAGTTTAACCTGACATGATACACAAAAAGTGAATAGTTTACTGCCCTCCTAAATTTGGTGATAATTGTTATTGTTGTTGTTTTTTTTTTTTATGTTACCAGTGTTGGGGACAAAGTCAACTCCAAGTGCCTTGAAAAAAAATTGATATTTTCCTTACAGCCTGGTAACACGATTTGCAGCCCAGTATCCGTCATTTGCTGGTGGGGAGGGTAGTAGTTAGGGATGACTGTCGTATGATGTGTGCATTTGTCTCCAAAGTCTCAAGAGCAACAACACCTTATCAATATTGGATATGAAATGTATTGATGTCAATAACTCATAAACATTTCCATTATCATTTTGTCATATTTCTATCAGTCAAGACTAACCGGGCCACCCAGCAAATTTCGTAACACCTGATAACTCACTTGATAAGATTTGGCTAGGTGACCTAAGCAACTGATTTTAATCTACTTATCATAAATTTCTTGAATCAATTCAAACAGCTCTACAGGGTTCCACTCATTCACAAAAATGAATAAACAAAACAACAGTTATTCCGAGGATCAAGTCTTGAACATTTCATTACATACACCAAATCACACAGCCAAATTGCGTTGGATACATCAGTTCTCTTAGATCAACAAAGTTAAGTAGATAGTTTACTCCCCTCCTAAAGATTGTTCTGCAGCCTTTGTTTTGCTGCCAATTAACAGAGCATCTTGCCAAGCTAGGATCAGACCAGCACTTGGTCCTTTCTCATGGATGACTCACGATAGTGTGCTCTCCAAGGAGCCAACATTCTCATACCAAGTGGCAGCAATCACAATATATGCATGTTAGATGTGCTAGCATCCATGGCAGCAATTGCTGTCACTGATTGATAAACTGACAAGTTGACATAGCAAATGCCTCACACCATCTTCATGGAGTCTTTCCTGATACCCCTATAAATCTGATGTTGCTTAAGTGACATTTTGTGATTACGTCTTCAGCACAGGGAATTCTATTTTATATCTCAGAATACAAACATGTAAATTGCATGAATGAAGTTTTATTTTACTAAAATATTAGCATCAGTTGCAGGTTCTTCCAGAAGAGAGAGCTTTCAAACGTGAGAGTATTGAAATAATGAGCTTCTAAAGGAAGTGTCTTTTAAAGACACTAAAAATTGAGCTAGCTCATTTATGGCCTGACTTTCAGGCATGTTTTTGTATACCTTTTTGATGACATGACAACCATACAAGAAAAATATACAGTAGAGTAGAACAAAGGATTGGAGTGGCCCAATGGTTACTGGCACAAAAAACAGAATTGGCAGACTGAGTTTGAGTTTCAGCTGAGGCTGATTACATCCACTTTGCACTAATGCTCTTAGGAAAAGCATGAAATCAGTTCTTCCCCTAACAATGGATAAATAGCATGGTACTCAAAAGAACATAACTAGTATTCCAAGGGAAATTATGAATCGCCACCATTCACATATGCTGCTTTTTCCCCTCGTCACTTAAGCTGCATTGGTGATAAAATCAAGTTACTTAGATGAAAATACTAACAGTATCATTTGAATCATAAATTTATGATTAGAAAAACAAAAAAACTGTGACACAAACCATGGGACCAATTTGACGTAAATTTCCATTGTAAATTGAACCCCTAAATTAAAACCTATGGGGGGTGAATAAAAAGATTTTCTCTGTTATTCAGTAGAGTGTGTGTGTGTGTGCAAAAATATTTTCTACTATGAACGGATAAGGCTTGCAGAAGTCCAGATAGATAGATACGTAATACATATAAAGGTCAGAACACATGGATGACTTAAACCCAGTAACAGCAATTAAATTAACAGTGATCAATCATCAAATAGCCACTTTTATAGCTAAACGCAACATGGTTGGAGATCCTGAATAATTCCTTTTAAAAAATTACTGTATATACTTGCATAACGTTCAACTCTGTGAAATATGCAACACGCTTTTTTGCCCCACACATCTTGGGTTCATCGTGTCCCCAGTGTAATGTAAGAGTCTGGGTTTTAAGGTCACCAGTAAAAGATTCAGCACATGTAATTTGAATTTTCATAATTCAAAACATGTTTTCTCTATGCATAAGGGAAAACTATCTGATCCTCCGAACCTAGCCTCATACTTTCTTGATGAATGCAAGGTTTCCTCTCTTCTCATACCTTTACCACTTCCAACTTCTGTTCTAAATAAAATAATCAAACAACATTTGCAATAACATTATCTTTATTTCATATGAAACAGGACTATTTGTTGACTTTTGCTCCCTAGCCTAAGCTCAAATTGTAGGCCCATGAGTTTGCAGGCCAAGCGTAACTCCAAAATTTTCACAGTTTCAAAAGCATAACTTATGTAATGTTCAACACCCCAATTATAAGTGAAAAAATTGGTCCTACGAAGTTCAACAGGCGTAAAGCATATGTGGTATTATCATTATCAATACTGATCACCGTGGTCCAGTGGTAGAGTGCTCATCCCCAGTCATACTAAAGACTACAAAAATAGTACTCAATGCCTCTCCATTAAGCACCCAGCACAAGGACTAGGATTGACAAACCCTTTTCCAAGGTTTATAAGTTATGACTAAATTACAGTGGATACACATGTTCTCATAAAATCACTAAAGTTGAGCAACATCAAGCATGGTCAGTAGCTACATGGGTGACCATTGAGGAATATCAAGTACCATGAATAGAACTATGCTCAATGGGCTTGGCAAGCTGAAAGTGGGTATTATCTACAATTATCAGTGTGTACCTTACCTGAGACACTCTCAATGAGGACAGTGGTATATCAAGAGTGTGGCAGGTATGGCATGTACCTAGGTGCCAATTAAAGGGGGCGCAGTGTCAGACAAGATTTCCTTAGATAGTGGTAAAACAATTTTCTTGAAGGGGTGCCACTGAGCAGTATCAGACAAGCTTTCCATGGATAGTGGAAAAACAATTTCATGAAGATCTATGGTCTGTCTTTGATTATCATCGGTGAGAAGCACTAGGAGGGACAGATTGTTGAATTACTTATAGAAATGTCACGGTGTCAGATGTTTGGACAGGGGCACCATTTCAGTGCTTGCCCCAGGTGCTATTTTCTGTAGGTAGGCCCTCAGATATGAATGGAGAACAATGATACATACATAAGTATCAACCAGATTCAACAACCAAACCAAAAATCCCTTTCAAAAGTCTATTATAGACTGGCCATTCAGAATGTCCATTCATAAAAACTTTTCTCTGATATTTTCTATAACATAGTACAAAGACTGCTTTATCTTTGACTTTGTGGAAAGTCATATTCGTTATTTTCATGCTAAAAATATTTCTCACATTAAGGAGAATTAAAATATATTTTTATACAAAGCGGACGATCAAAAAACACTTGATAAAATATTAACAATACAAACTGTTCTCTGGGAATTCTCTATATTGTTAATATGTTATCAAGACCATTGTGCTTTGATTTCTATTTTTCACAGTCTCTCATAAGTGACAATTCAACTTTTCACTAGTTCCCATATTTTGAATAAATGAATATTTTCTATAAGATGATTCACTTCAATGAAGGCGTACCTAAACATAGAAATTGGTCTCACATTTTTCTGACCATAATAAATCGCACCTCTCAAAAGGTTGCAATGCTATTTATCAAGATTTTCAAAGTTCTGATACAGGAAACATTTTTTTTTCTGGATATGGAAAAGATTGATAATCTTATAGCATATAAACTATAATATTTTTTCTAATGCTTAGTGATTTTGTCGTACTGTAAATGATTAGAAATATCAACTTACAGATTTCTAACAACCAGGTCTGGTTTCACTCAATATAAACTGTTATGCGACCAACGTTTTTTGGCAGCATGCCATGCTGGGGTGATCAGTTGAAAAATTGGAAGAAAAGGTGATCAATGAATAAGTCACTTCTCTCGCCTTTTGTTGGGCAGCGATCACTGAAGAATGTTCGAATACTAAAAAACAAGGGGGCACAAACAAAGGGATCAATGGGGGGGGGTTGAAAAACAAATAAAAACAACATTCTAGACATAACAAGGAGAGAATGTTTAGATTTTCTGCCCTCTAACTCATTTGTGTGAAACGTACTAACATACATAGCCAGCCCATCCAACTTGAAAACTGAAGAAACCTATGTTGACAGTTTTGGTTGATGGTTTGTAATACGGGGTCCATCAAGACAACATCCAGCCATTTCGAATACCTTGAGAACCAGTAGCAAAGACTTTATGTAACTTGGAGAACCTTACTGCGCATGCATGAACAAATACTCTCCAGAGGGGGCACGTGTACTATGTGACAGTCACATACACACTGACCAAATGAGTCATTATTCACATCTCGTGCAGGGTTTTTTGGTACATTTCATCATCATCTTGCAATTAACATAATTATTCCTCATTATCTAATTTAAAATGGCTTTCATAGTTACTATCATTCTTTAATGAATTAAGAACTTTCAACAAAAACTGCTAACAGTTTTCAAGTTGGTTTGGCTGGCAAGCTATGTATCTATTTCACACATAAGCGACACCAATAGAGCTAGAGGACTGAAAATTTCAACATTTACTCCTTATTATGTGTAGAAGCACCTTTTTTTCTTTACTACCACAACGATAGGTTTATAGTGGGGATTCAGTTTCCAATGTAAGTTCATGCTAGTTGGTGTCCGGCAGCATCCATGTTTGTTTCATTAAAAATTTGGATATTTCTAGTGATCACCGCATAGTAAAAGGCAAAAGAAGTAACTTTTTAATTGATCTCCCCCAACACAGCATGCTGCTAAAAGAAATTGGTCACATGACGGTTTCTTTAGAGTGACAAACCAGACCTGTATTGATTTGACTGGTTCCACATTTTTATCAAAATTCAAATAAAAGGCAAAGCAAGAAAGGAGGGGGCATCTGAATTCATTATTTTGATGCAATTGTCTCTCTTGATATTTCATCAAAGTGAAGTATCCGTTCAAGGAAAGCTGCACAAAATAGCTCTAAACAAGAAGGTACTAAATACATACAAAGGGTGATTATTAAATGATCATATCCATTCAATCATATGAAAATGACAGATCCTTTGAGAGATCACTGTCACATGTCCTCTATGGAACAGTGTATGCATGAGAAAGGACTGAGTGCATAGTCTGGACCTAGCTTGGCAAGATGATCTGATAATCAGTGGCAGAACAAGGGTTGGGATGGATGCAGAACAATCTTGTTGTTGCATTCGGTACCCATCGGGCAATGACCAGGCTTGATGTTGCTTAACATCAGTGATCTTACAAGAACTGGTGGAGGTGGATGGGATAATGGATAGTCTATAGCCACACTGAAGAGTTGTAATACAATGAAACAGCTGTCTGTGGATGACACAATTATTTAATCATTATGATAATTAACGCTCCCTTATTCAAGGTTGAACACTCTTTAAGTGAGATAACTCGTTCATTGTAAGCTTATGCAATGCTCTTCCAACTTAGGAATAGAGCACTCAGGTGGATGCGGAATTATGCGTGAATGAATATATTGCTTGAATATATGACTTAAATTCAACCTTACTGACCATCCAGTACTGCATAGGACAGACGTGAGATGCCAGCCTCTGGGTCTGAAGCGAAGGTTTCGATCCTACCTCGTGGTAGTGGATGGGATAATGGATAGTCTATAGCCACACTGAAATGTTGTAATACAGCGAAACAGCTGTCTGTGGATGACACAATCATTTAATCATTATAATAATATATATATATATATATATGTATGTATAACACATAATACACAGTGTATGTCGGTTGCTTGGTTGGACTTGCTGTCACGAGGAAAAGGGTGTGTGACATTTTAATTTAAAATCCCCCCTTTTCAGTCACTACCACACACCTCTATCACGCCCAACACATCCAATGTAAAATGTAGAGAAAGGACAGGCAAGACTTCTTTAAAAAGAAGCATGGCAACTCCTAATTATATTTGTTGAAAAGTAAAACTCTTTATGATTGATTCTCCATAATTAATGAAACAGTAGTCATTTATTACAACATGGGGTACCAGCATGTGTATATATAAGTGACAAGAATACGAGACAAAATTTCAGGAATTGCTGCATTATCCACCCTCAGAAGATAGTATACAACTGCTTCAGTAACTAGCAACCTTGTTTTTTAGCCTGACAACCAAATGAAAGCTTTGCTATGATACTGCTTCGAAAGTTAATGAACTAAAAACATTAATTTATCTAATCAGGCTCATTAGAACTTCAAACGATGCAGCTAAAAAATCAATACAGGTTTGAAAAGAGACCAGAGGAGTGGGGGGGGTGATGTTTAATTATTTCCTTTGACTCTGGTGAAAGGAAGTTGTTCTGTTCTTATCTTCCAGCCTTTTTTTTCCCTCTCTGTTGCTAACAACATGGCATCTAAATACATGGATGAAGCTAGATTACCTACCATTGCCTGGGTTAAAATGGTCGCTGAAAATTATCATTTTATTTTATCTCAGCCGCATGAAATATCATCAGACTTCATAAGTCAAATGTTGGACAAAACCTTTCCTAATTCATTCCATTTCGACCGTAACTGTGCGAACATGTCTCACTGGCAAACCTTTCTGCGTCATCTCTCCATCTCGTGTCAGGTCTTCTACTACAGTGTTTGCTATTCCTGGGGAATCAATCTGTTGACTTTTTGCACCAACTTTTATCATTTCTTCTTGTTGTGTGTCCAGCCCATCTCCATTTTTGTCCCTTTATCAATTCTATGATATCTTTTATTTTCGTCTGTTTTTTGATTTTACAAAACCTATCCCAGTGATGAATTCTTGCTGCTTGTGGCTGGGGTGATCAGTGAATTCTTTAACAATATAAGGTGAAAAATGAAAAACTTTTTTCAACTGTTATAAGAAACCCCTGGAATATAATAACACACGCACATATAAAATGCAATAGGACCCTCCACCACCTTCGGTGACTACAGTTGTTCAGTTATGTGACAAAGGAAAAGTATGAGATATCTTTTAGAGCCAGACTATTCCTAAAGGAGGGGGTGGCCTAACAGTTATTAGTGCAGAAAATGGAATTGGCAAACTGAGTTCATATTCAAGCTGAAACAGTTGGTGTTTGCTTTGTGAATACCCATAAGAAAGGCATGAATCTACTCCTCCTCCTAGCTATGAGTAAATAGAAGGGCAGTCTGGGCTTTGTAGCTTTGGACCCCATCCCAACCTATCTCCAGTTAAGGGTAAGTAGTAAGGTAATCTGGGCTTTCTGGCCTCAGTTGGCAACCAGTCTGAATGAAAGACAACTCTGATTCCCAAGTGGAGACCCAAAAGCAGACTGTTCCTACTTCTCCCAACATCTCAGATAAAGGTTCACACCTTGCTGTTGGTGCCATGTAACCCAGTCCAATGTTTCATTCCAGATCACTAAATCAAATGGTTGTTTAACAAAAGTTTAGTTTCAGGGTTCAAAAATCCAGCCTTCCCTCTTCTTTCTTAAGTTGCTTGAAGAGGAGATGGGCACTGGCAAGTAACTCCCATTGCCTTGAAAAATTCCATAAAGGATGAGTATTGAGTACAGCACCCTGACAATCTACAAGGTCGTAGGTGGAACTAGAGGGGAAGGATTTGGATTCAAAATCTTAAGTCACTCTTATAACCTATAAAATCACTGTAGACCCACAACCAACCAACCAGCCAAGTGGGCTACAGATTCTTCTCTCTTTGCTCGTCTATATCTGTGCATGAGTGTTTCTCTGGGCACTCTTGGTCACATTTTGGGGGCTACAACTTTGAAAAAGTAGAGTACTAGGCACCATTTAGAAATGCTTTCTTTCGTTTTTCCAATAAAGTGCTTTTAGGGTCTCTATGGTCATATTGGACCAACAATGCCCTAATCTTGAGCTGGTATTTCTTAGATAATTAGTTCTGCTACGTGTACAGGCCATAGAGATTCATTTACATGAAGTACAGATACATCAATATTGTTCTGCTTGTCCTTCAGGTTTATGGTATAACACAGTGCTATGTATGAAACCTTGAAAAAGCTTTTAAAAAATTAAAACAACAATAAGGTGAGTAAGACTTATGAAAGGAAGTGTAGCTGATGCATTACACCAGGGCCAAAGGAGGGTCCAGCAGTTTCTTGGGTAGAACTGTGTATCAAAACTTCCAAGTCAATACGATACGTCCATCAATAAAATAGACTGACTCAATCATTTTGGGTGGTTGAATGTAGTATGGAAAATGAAATAGGATGACTAAAGGACTGGGGTGTTTGTGCAATGTGTGTGTCAGGGAGTAGGCAAAAGCAGCTTTGCATCACCTTATAAAAATTCTCAAGGGACCTTGATTGTGAAATCTAAAATAATTAGGATTGATAAAAAATAGGTAGAGGTGAAGGTTTGATATTTGAGCCTAGAGCTTTCTTTCAATGACTATTTTGTTTAGTGACCTGGTCATTAGGAAGGAACCTGGCCATTAACCAAAGGACACCCGTAAGGAAAATGTTGCATTACACAAGTGAAAATGTATGTTCTTGTGTATTACAGGAAACTGCTTTACACAGTCAATAAAGAATAGCGTGTCCATTGAAAGGGGAAAAAGAACCAATAATAGGTATGAGCCATAAACATTCATCTGCTATTGGCTGCAGACTATTCAAAGCCCAGCCTCATTTTGATTTTATCATCAAGAGTCAGGTTGGCTGAACCCTACCACTAATATTCTCACGCCATTTCTGCAGACTTGGCATTGCAGTAAATTTCTTGACGCCGTTATTGTTAGAGGAGGTTATATTTTGCAAAAAGTTGAAAAGTTTGGCAAAATAACATATTTGACTGACGAGTTCTCCTCATGCAATGTGCCACCAACTGCACATGCAAAGTAAATTGCAGTTTGTAAAAGAAGTATAAATACAATCTTTTTGAAAATATTACCAGGGCCTCTGTAATATATTTTGCTACCGATATGGCAATTTTCAAGGAAATATCACAAATAGCCATCTGTTAATTGAATTTCCAATCATCACCGATCAAAACTTAGCTGTGTATGTTTTGAGTCAAGTTACTCCAACTATTACAACATTTTTGGTCACAAACAATCAGTAGCTCCTTTATTGTTTTATACATGCCCTAATTACACAAATTAGTGATATGTCAAATTGCAATAACTTTCTCACTGATTACAGCATATCAAAGATTTTGTTACCATTGGAAAGCTCTTTGAGGAGATACCAAGTTTCACTAGAATAATTTATTTTGAAATTTTTTGCCACATACCTACATCACAACGTTTAATCCTTCTTAAAATGAAAAATAGAACGTACCGATCTTTAGGACTGAGGTCTGCCATTATATACATTTTTTGTACAGGCCCATAAAAGAAACCTTTCCGAATCTTATTTTCAGTTGATGGTTCCAGTTCGATGACATTTCCTTTTGGTTGCAACTTCTTCATGCTATAAAATGCAATAGAAATAAAGATATTAGAAAACAGAAATTTTCATTTTATTTTTTATCATCATCATCATTATTATTATATCATTTACCTGTCTTAACAGTTGAAAAAAAGTATACATACTCATTTCATCTGTCCACATGATATTTCCGGAAGTCCTGAATGAATTTCAATGAAATTCTGTGGAAGATTAGGAAATGGGTCAAGAAATTGGCGTTGGTGGATCAAGGAATTTTCATCTGACCAAGAGATATTTTTCTGCTTTTTTTTCCAATTATATTCATGTATATGCTCATGATTGTCCACACGATACATTTAAATGTTCTCAATGAATTTTGATTACATTTTGTGGAAGGATGGATAATGGGCGACAGGAGAACTGGTGCAATTTTAGAGCAGATGCATGCACAATTATCTCCCCTACGGCATGGTTACAGGTTCAAATCACATGATGTCACCATAATTCCATGTCTGTCAACACAATAGCTCCAAAATTACTTGATGAATTTCAGTGAAAGTTTGTGGTAAGACTGATTAAATTTTGAGACAGACCCAGTAATATTTTACAATTACCTCTCCTGCATCATAACTATACATATAGAAAATGATTTTCCATCAGCTTTTAGTGACAATAGCATTGACAGAGGTATGTATTCTCTGAGTGCTGACTGACTCAAATGTAAGCCGAATCTGTTGTTTTGCCATAAAGTTGTCATGAGAGATATCCCCTTCTTATGCTTACACTACTCATGGCACTTTGTCAGCTGTCACTGAAACGTGGATTTCTTTCATATTCACATAGTGATCATTGTTTTCAGGCCATAAAGTGAATGATATTGTCTCATATTCAGGAATATATGGTACTTTATTAGGACTATCTTAACAAGTATCTATCTCTAAACAGGATCTCAAAGCATTGTCTGTAGTTTTGAGGAGGGTCATCAGAATTTAAAGAGTTATTTTGAATGATAGAAAAGGAAAGGAAAAGAAGTGAACCAAAAACAGGTCTGGTTAGTCATTCAATAGAAACAATCCTGCAATGTCTTTTGGCAGCATGCCATGTTGGGGGTGATCAACTAAAAATTGAAAAAATGGGTGATCAATGGATAAGTTACTTTTCTCACCTTTAGTGTGCAGTGATCACCGAGTAAGTCCTAATTTTCAAAAAGCAGATTGACACAAATTGAGGGATCGATTTAGCATTAAACCTACATTGTGAATTGCCTCCCCCACCCACCCATCTTTAAAACCTGCTGGGGGGTGTAGAATTTTGGAAAAACAAACAAAATTTTTTTACTAGATATAAGAGGTGAATGTATAAATTTTCAGCCCTGGTACAGCCAGTATGCATAATATATCCATGATCAGTTTAATAACCTGAGAGAAACCTATGTTGACGGTTACTAACACCTGATATTGGAAAGAAAGAAAATTCTGTTAACCACAATTACATTTAGACAGTACATGTGAAGAAGGCCATAGAATGGAATCAGCCGAAATGCCATGATAACAACAAACAATAAGAAAGAGCTAAATAGTCAGACAAACTCTTTGAATCTCAAGGCTTTTGTTTTCTGTTTTCTTTCATAATGTGTTTTGTTTTGAAACGTAATTTATTCTCTTGCATTTCAATAGTTAACACGGAACATTTCTCATGACCCTCCAGGAAAAGGAGACCTGGAAAAAGTCCATAACATTCTCTTGGGCAGAAGAAGAGAAGGAAATGGTGGCGACTAGAAGAGGGCAAAGAAGCCGGCACATAAGAACACCAGCCTTTTTATTGTTCAGCACTTCTGATACACAGAACTCACCATCACATTCAATAATGGACTACCGTAGAGTCAAAATTTGAAATCATGTAAATGAATTCCATAGAAAAATAAATAAGTTCTGAATAAATCTGTTCGTGACATCACTGGCATTTTCCACTGGCAAACGTCTAAAATTGAGTAAAAAAAAAAAAAAAAAAAACATCATCTAGAAACATCTGGATTCTGGAGAATCTAAATGCTATTAACAGACACATCAAAATAAGACCCCTAAAAAGTCATAAAAGCTTTTATTCCTAATGATAAAAAAAATGCACTTTTAGAAAGTGTTTAGTGGAGTACTGATGCCAATTTTTGAATCTATTGACAAAATGGTGTGGCCATACAAAAGGAGATAGAACCCTCCACCACCTTTGGCCACGGTTCTTTAAAAGGATTAAATATACCTTCCTTGTCTATCCAAAAAAGAATATATACACATGTTGATCAATCACTGTGGCCCAGTAGTAGAGAGCTCACCTCCAATTTGTTAGCGTTAAGCAACATTGAGCCTGGTCAGTACCTAGACAGGTGACATTCGGGGAATACCAGCTGAACAAATCTTTGACAAGCCCAGCAAGTCAGAGGTGGCTCTAGCTAACAACTGCCTGTGTACCAACACTCAATGAAGATATAAACAGATAGTACAATTGTTGAAATTTGAACCCTGTAGCAGATTTTACCAGAAAATCTGTACTTTGCATAAATGGATCACTGTATTCTGTGCATGTATCATTAATTAAAATTATCTTGAAAAATAGATCTTTATATAAAATTAACTAAAAAATACCAGGACATGATTAGGTCCAAAATTACAATAGATACTTAGAAAAGCACTTGGAAAAAAAAAAAAAGCACTCAGAAAATATGGCACCTAGCAGAGTACTCATGCCAATTTTCGAGGTTGTAGCCCCCAAAATGTGACCAGGAGCACCCAAAGATACACAAACACAGACGAACAAAGAGAGAAGAATCTGTAGCCCACTTGGTTGGTTGGTTGGGTTGGCTACTTGTGGGGCTACAGTGATTTGATACAAAGGAACTGATGACATCAAGTGTAAAAGACTTGCCTGATATAAGTTGACTAATTTGTGGCAACTTGGAACATAAATCAACCATGTTGATGACAAAATGATAAGAGAATCAATCCCTTTATCAGATGAGCCACAACATCCCATACGAATGACATCAAATCACCGTAGCCTCACTAATGGAACACCAAGCTAACCAGCCACATGTGCTATAGATTCTTCTCTTTTTGCTCCTCTATGTGAGTCTTTGGGTGTACATGCATGGGCTATGGTGATTCATTTATGTGAGGTACAGATATATTGAGTGATTTTTTATTTCTAAATTATGTACTAAATTTCCAAACACTTACATGAAATTTCAAACACTGATTTCTCAATCACCTGTGTTGAATCTAATTGTAATGGTGAATAAAAAATTTGTTTTAAGTCTAAATTCTTGCTTATAAGCTTGAAGTGAAATCAAGGGCTTATATCTAAATTAGTAGAAGAACACAACTATTTTCAGCTTTGCGATAGAAATCTATCTTTATAATGAACAGTGTGACTCATTCTTCCTTTGTCTCTAACAATGGACTTTTCGAATTAAAGGTAATAATTTTGCTGATGAAAATATCTCCTACCTACCATTTGAAACAATAGACTTAACCACTTTCTAATAAACTCCCAGATGGAATTGATATGACAAACATTTATTTCCACTATCAACAGCTTTGAAGTAGTGAACAATTAAGTCCTGAAGTAAGTAAGGAAACGTGGAGAAACTGCTTGAACTCCATAGAATCATGGGTAGATCATTAAATGCATTACTACCTCCAGTACATATATATATATATATATATATATATATATATATATATATATATAATGAAAACCATCAACCAAAACTTTCAACATCAACATAGGTTTCTTCAGTTTTTAACTTGGTCTAGCAGGCTGACTGATTGGCTATGTACGTATATATCTTGCACACATGCTGCACCAATGGAGCTAGGGGGCTGAGAATGTAAACATTTCCTCCATATTGTGTTTAGAAATTTGTCTCTTTTTGTTTTTTCAAAATTTTCTCCGAAATATGGTTTAAGAAATGTGTGAGTGTATATGGGGTAATTTACCATTTATCATTTGGCCTAGACAATGTAAATGGAATAAATGATTAAAATGAAAATGAGGCTGCTAGGTTTGTTTCCTGCAGCAGCCTCATTTTCTTCAATTTGTAATTATATACGTACATGCACACGCACACACACACACACATATATATATATATATATATATATATATATATATATATATATATATATATATATATATGTATATTCTTTTCTTCAAATAATCATTTCATAAAAATTCAAATATATCAGTGAAATTTTCCACAGGTAATAAGTAGTATTACATATTTCCCACAAGTGCCAGAGATTGACGTTCAAGCTCAGATAAGAGCCAGAATTTCCAAATGCTGATTTTATAGGCATATGAGTGCTCCCCATTTTGGAGGCTGGCATAACACAATCTTTCTACCTGCTCATCGCTTCCCTCAACCTTTGGTGCTGTGCCACATCAAGCTAAGTGCATCTTAAGAACAGTTCTTGTTAGACTTGAAACCCACACCTCATCATCTGACTGAAAGGTTAGGAGCAGGGCTTCTTGAAGCAAAACACAAGAATTACTGTACGCAAGGTTTGTAAAATTGCTGGAATTATCAATTAATTTAAACTAACTGATCAAAATTAAAGCAAGTAGTGAACAAGGTTTTTAAGCAATGTGTACAATCAAAATCAAATTTCTTGCAAGATGGTCATTGGACAATGATACACGGATGTGTCTCTCTAAAACTGGGCCTAGAAGTGGGTTTCTTGTTGGTGAGAACGAAGCTCATCCATCTCATTAGGAATGTAACATTAAATGGAATGAATTTACTACGTGACCAAGGTCTGTTCTATGGTATCCTTACATATTACACTCTATTCTTCGAAGAAGTTTCATTAGGGTCAATACTGCTGGGAAGGACGATTGTATACATTGGAAGAAGGTGTCTGAGAGAGTTTGGTTTTGGAGGGAAAAATAGAATGCTCAGAAATCAATTTTGCTTGGTTGAACTGATTATATGAGGGTCGAGGGGGGGGGCGTTGTGGGGGTAAAGAACAGGAGATTAGGCGTAGTTGGGATGTTGAGTTGGGAAAGGAAGGCTTGAGAGGTGTTTGAAGAGTAAACAGGTAAAGTAAACATGTCCTTATCAAGAAGACAAGATGTCAAGAGAGACTTTGTTGTCTGTACACTCCCAGAGTAGAAATGGAGAGGCAAAGGTTTGAGACTGATTGGGATTATGACCTGAGAGCTTAAATCAATAGCCCCCACTCCCGTACTCAAATATCAACATGGGTCAACATTGGTTTCTTCATTTTTTTCAGTTCGGCTAGGTGGCTTTGAATGTATGTATCACCCATACAGGCTACACAAACAGAGCTGAGCACAACCCGGCTCTTCAGATGTAGAGTATCGAAGCCTGTGGCAAAGTCCCGGTTACCTTTGCATGCATCAGCCCAGGGATCCTCGCAAGTCTCAAGTCTGGTCGAGACCAGGACTTTAATCCCACAAGTTTTTATGACCACTCTCTTGGCAGGATACAAATCCACCAACGGAATACTTCCACCCTAATCACAAAGCTTAGGTTGTACTCAATTAGCTTCTGAGTGCAGAGGAAAAATTAGTCCTAATAAAGAGTTTTCCACACTCTTCGCTCATACCGGGAATCAAAATCAGAACCTTCTGTAAGACAAACATGCAAACAATTGCATTATCCGAGCGGAGTATGGAGTTGGAGTGCTGAAAATTTCAAAATTTATTCATTATCAGGAAAAAACGTTTTTTTCCCAAAAGGTTCTCAGTGGTCGTTTCAGTTTGCAATCTAAATTTATGCTAATTTGGGTCCTTAGTTTGTTTCCTGAAACATTCATGCTTGCTTTTTTAGAAAATCCTTCTTAATCCCTCTTTCTAATTTTTTAATTGATCACCCCCAAACAGCATCCTACTAAGAGACATTGGTTGGATAAAGGTTTCTATTGATTGACTAATCAGACCTGTTTATCTTTTACTTATTTCATTTTCAGGTTGTAGGCTCTGCATATTTCACTCCAGACAGTTTTAGACTATAATTTCCAAAGAGTTTTGTGATTTCCTGAGCCAATGAATGCAATTTTAAGACTGCATAAAAAGTAACACTTGGAATTTTTTTAGTATGGAAGACTAAAATATATTGTTAGTGTTTTTTGTGTACATCACTAAAACTAAGCAAGTCGAAATTATCATTCAATATTCATTCTTTACATTCACTGCATTATTTTGTTAGGGGTTCAATTTTATTTTTAGTATTTATATAATATTATATAACAGATGAGTAGAAAATAAACTAAACAGATTCTTGACCAAAACACATTGTGTTAACTTCCAACTATTATTCACCTTTATGAACCAATTGAAATTATTTATTAGGATGTCAATCATTACAGGATTAACAGGTACAAAAAAAAATAAGTTCAAACTGTTTCTAAGTATAAAAAGTTAGTCTTAGTTGCGATTTTCACCTAAATTTCGTCATTCTTTCCAATTTATCTGCAGTAAATGAAGCTTGGAATTTAAAAAAAAAAAAAGACAGTTTTTATTTAAATTCATTCTTGTATTTCAGTTGTTTATAGTGAATTAAACAGTAAACAGAAATTAACGTTCAGTAAGAAGAAAAATTCAGATGAAGTTGAATAGTAGTACAAAAAATTCGATAATAATGATGGTTTATGAAATATTGCAATACCAAAAGTACACTCCAACCAAAAATAAGCATTTATCAAAATATATTGCAGCGATAATTTTGAAGAAGGCCAGATTGGTCTAACGAGTCTATTTTCACCTCCCTTCTCTCTCAATGCAGTAAATAAGAAGCACTGACCGGAATCTCTCTTTCATATCACTGCTTTCCACACTGATAACCACTCAGCACTGCTGTAAGCCACAGTAGCTTAACTTGCTTAATAGTTTGTCTAGCTCAGTCATGGGACAAGACAACCTTCCATGAACTGTGGAGTATTCCCTGTATTTTTCCCAGGAATGGAAGGATTATGTAAGGAATCTTCATAGTATTAAATATCTTGTATAAGTACAAATAAATAAATAAATAAACACTTATATCATACATATATATCAGATGAAAATATATAGGGGGTGTTGCTATTCCACAGCACTGACAGACAAGCTGCCAATGAAGAAGTGCCGTTTATCTTCATGAAAGAAACACCTAATTTACCTTCAATTTTTAACAACACTGGCAGGAAAAACCCGTCCTCTGTGCAGTTGTCCTCAGCTATATAGAAAAACCACAAATTAGGAAATGATTTAACGTTTTAAGGCCGTAGGCTCAATATAGGTGGGGATCGCCAACCAGCTGGCGGGTATTTTCAGCTAGTAATTACAATACTGTGATCAGGAGAAATTAACATTGCAAACTTCCAAGAACAGTATTGTTGCTCTCTTGATTTTAAAGGCATTAAAGAGTTGAAAATAATGAAAATTTGCAAGATGGACAGATTTTAATTCTCAAAATCCACAACAACAGACTTCCTGCATCGCAAGGAGAATAACAGGCCTGGTGGCTGCAAGGTTATACTTCATTCCTACTTTTATTCAAACTTCAGAGGATTACTGAAAATTTTGGATTACATATATAAGTAATGAATTTATAGATATATAAGACTTGTCAGTTTTGCTTAGTTGGTAAGAGAGTTACCTAGCAATCACTAGGTCATTATTTTAATTCATAGAAGGGAAATGGCAATTTTATATATAGGTTTGGTTTAACATGATATGATAGTAAAACAGTAAAGAGTGTTCTCCCCTAAATTTGCTGGGGAATGTTGTTCTTGTTCTTTTAAATCAATTGGTAAGAGAGACACTAAGCAATTACTACGTCATGATTTCAATTCATGGTAGAAAAATGTTAATTTTATATATAGTTTTTTTTCAACGTAACTTGGTAGCCAAACAGTTAAAAGTTTATTCCTCTGAATTTGGTGAGAATTGTTCTAGTTGCTTATTTTAGAGGAAAACAAAGTCTCAAACTTGGACTTGAGTGACAATATTCCATTCCAGAATTAGACTTATTTTATTCATGAATCAACATTGAATATCAAAAGTGCTAAGAGAGAATGAATCAGAGAATCAATCTTATTAGTCCACAACTCAAAACTTGGATATCAAAAGATGTTACTGAATCCAGAGCAAATAATGTATGTCTTATAAGAGAACCAACATCTGGAAAGCAGGTGTTATAGCACTCAAGATTCTTGGAAAATTTTATCCCGTCTACTTATAAGTAGATTCTCCTCAGTACTTGTTAAGTAAATACAAATAATGACAAGTGTTACATTCAGAAGGACCCATCTTCCTTTCCGCAGCATGTGTATTTAACTACAATAGCAACCCCTTGTCCCCCACGTGAACCCTTGCAACGAGACACCCAACCCCTTCATTGTCTGGTTCATTTCTAAATGGGAAGTAGACTAGAATATTTCAATTTTTCATATTTCATTAATTGGTGCCTGTAGGCACCCTGTGGAGCATAGGGCTGCATCTGTGGTTTCAGCAGCAAGTTGTTTTTTTGTTTTTTTCTGAATGGAGTTGCCAGCTTCACCGCCTCTTTTACTTAGATTTCGGATTCCTGATTTTTTTCCTAAGTATCAAGATGGTTGTGTATTTCTCACCAGTGTTTCCAAGATTGGTGTAGACAGGCAGACAAACCCTCATCACTTTGGACATTCCTTCCTTCATTTCCGCTATTCAGCCTTGTACCATACTAAACTATGGTTAGTAACTATCAAAGAAGCAAGCATACAGACTGTAATGCAAAGTAAAAAATAGTCTCAAAAGGTCAACATTTTCAACTCTTGTTATTCTGCTCATAGCCCAGTCTTTGTTGTCAAATCAAATTATTGTCTTTTGGAAGCTTTTATGAATATCTGCTCAACCCTTTATGTACCAACAGTGCTTTTTAAGTACCACATGTTTTTTTGTGTCTGAATTTTTTAGATAACAGAATTCCATTATGTAAAGTTTTGAGCAAACTTTTGTCCTCGTCTTGGTCAATTTCTTGAACACTATATTCCGGCCATTGTATCCAACAGCCATCATCAGGTAACTAATGGCTGTATTTTTGTCCATTGATATAGGAGAGAGTCCTGCTTTGCAGATCTCAATGGCCAAAAATACACCCATTCATCACCTGAAGATGGTCATAGGGTACAACGACTAAACCATTGTGCTCAAGAAATGAAACAAGATGAGGACAAAGGCCTGAACAAACCTTTACCTAATCAGAAGTTTCAAGGACGCTACTCGTAAGCCAAATTTCCATTTCTTTAATAAAAATTATTGTTTACCAAAATGATTCTTCATTATTCAATGTCAGTTGTTTTGACACTGCATTCAAATAAAAAAAATTTAATTACAAAAAGTTTTAAAAACCAGGATTGAAAGGGTTAAACAATACAAATGGAATCTGGTTAAATTTCAAGAAATTTTAAACCAGTGATTCTAAACATGGGTACATGCCCCACAGGCGGGGGTAATTCAAATCTATTGCAGGGTGGGTGGAATTTGGGTTTGAAGAATAAAAAGTGTTCTATATCGTAAGAAAGGCTAAACTAATCAATTCCTAATAACACAATACTATTAATTACTAATTTCACAAGAGATTCGATAATAACTAATTTTTAAATCATCAACTTTCTTAGGTATAAAGGTGATGAAGTAATTGCGTTGTTAGGAAATTTCAAGCAAAAAAAATCAATTACAAAAATTTTAGTAAGTACTTCAAAGTTTTTAAGTTGATATTTTTTTTTTTTGATGCTTCTACATGCATCTCTTTAAGTTAGTCAGTCTGTCCATCCCCAATAGGTTCAGAATCAATTTTCAGGACATGGTAGAAAAAATCTTTTTAGCTCTGCTCAAACTTGAGTGATAAAATTTTTTATTTCTGCCCATTCCGTCATGTTTTAGAAAAGAGGTTCAATTCACTATACAATTACAATGTAGAACTATATCATGACTTTATGGTCACTTGAAAATATATAATTCAGAGAATTAAAAAATTATCAGATGATATCATAAAAATTAAAAGAATAGAATGATCTGATCAGATATTCTTTCTTCAGGAAGTTAGTAAGAATACTATTAATACAGGCATTGTAGTGTTAACGTAAGAAAAGTTGGGACGCTCGCTTAATGTCTTCGGTTTGGATTCATATTCTCCAAGCTTTTATGCTTATTGTGCTAGCAGAGGTTGAATACAGGCGGTGTCAAGAGACCTGTGTTCCACTCACTCAATTTCCAAATTCAATGCTCCTCCAATGGCTGTATTGGGAAGGTCTGAGTATTTCCCCTTCTGTTCAAATCTAACAACTCGGAGAGGTGCAGGGGGACCGAGCAGATAATAGCTTGGAGAAAAGACCCAGCAAGCCAAGTTCAAACCAGCTGGGAGAGATTGTGTTTACTTTGCACTAATGCCCTGGGGAAAGGCATGAATCCATCTCTTCAACCAGCTATGGTTAAAATAGCACAGGTTCATACATGGGATGGCACTTTTGGAGCTTGTCATCTTTAAGTCTATATCACATATTGCAAACAGGCCAAGTAAGTAATCATGTGATATGTAGAGCCTCGGCAGGGATGACTGAAGCCATAACCAGCATAGGAGCACCATTTCCTTTGCCAGGTAATTTGTATTATGGACATCTTCTATAGTTGCGTGCCTGGTATTTAAATAGATTCATTGTGTCACTGCAGATAATTCAATGACAACTCATTTATTATCCCTGTCAAAAGAGAAGCCTACAATTGACCTGAATTTTGATTTTAATGAGACTAAATATAAAATGTCTTGTATGTTAATTGTACGATGATAATTTATGATGCTTTGCAAGTATTTGTGTACACAGCTTTTTATACCATCCTATGAGCGTTGAGAGAAGACAAACGGGTTTGGGTGCATCTGTCCTCGTTGAACAGGAACAGAAGATCAAAAAGAAGTGTTTCATTCATAAAGATTAATGTGTACCGGAGAAGCAAATAGAAGAGAAAAAACTACAAAAAGAAGAATTTCATCAGATTAAAATTTATGGCTGTATAGTGATACAAGTAGAAAAACAAATTAATTATTTATAAGAGCTCATATGCATTTAGAAAGGCCTCGGGAAGATGGAGTGCGTATGGGCAACTGTGTCCATATGCAGAAGGCAATGTGTTCTAATTTAACAGAGAAGTTTACTAAGCCAGTGTGAGCATGTGGTAAAATGCATCCCACCCACTCTCATGTATAAGAATACTCAAACATATACAGAGAGTATGAAGAGTATCTGATACATTTCAAAGAGTTTATTTGAAGATGCTTGAACACCTTCAAAATTGACAGAAGTTGTATCAGATGTACTGGTTTTTGCAGATAACTTTTCAATGTTGAATTGACTTCTACACTCAATCAACATGTTGATGTGGGCTGCCCCCTTGGTTTCACTCAGTTCCCAACACCATCCATCTTCAATCCAGACTCCTTCCAAGGGAGGATAGAGTTCACCTTATCTGTCCAGATATGGTCAGCCATCCCAGATCTTTCTATTTTGCCTTTGATAATGGCTTTTTTGTCCTCATTGAGTTGAACTTTGAGGGGGCTGCCAGTTTCTCCAGTATAAATCCTTCCAGATTTGCAAGAAATAAATACATTTATTGGTAAGACTCTCCTCAGGTGGTGGATTCCTATCAGTGAGCAAATTTTGGAGGGTGTGAAAACTACAAAAAGTGACCGGTAAGTTATGGCTAATACAGGCTTTCTGTATCTACTCAGCAGTCCCCTCAACATATGGAATGTAGAGCATTGAAACTAAGTAGGTACCAAATCTAACATTGCACTGATGCTATCATTGGAGAAATCCTGTTTACCACCATTACATTCAGATAGCACACCTGAGGAAGTCCATGGAATGGATCAGCTGAAATGTCACATTAACAAAACAAACAACAAAAAACACTTTGAATGTTAATAACCCTTCGCAAAACTAGAGAAAGTATCTTTTTGAAATCTATCAGATACTTTTTGAACTCACTGTATTATTAAATATACATATATATTTTTTTTCTTTTAAAATGATAGCTTCAAGTATTTAAAGTATTTTCTGACAATAAATACTACCTAATATATTTGTGCTATCCAATGTTGCCAACTTTTGGTAAGAATATCATGACATTGTATGCTTTGTTAGTTAATATGGGAATGTATGTCACTATGATCAGATAAGTGGCAAAAGTATTGATTACCTCACGTCTTGCCATTCGCAGTTGTTAGGGGTACCAGGGGCTGTGACCATGCTAAATCCACAAATAATTTTTGCACACCACCACAATCCTTTTTGTCTCCAAAACCCATAAATCTTGTACCATAAGCCTTTAGATAAACTACTTTGCTGTGTACCTTCATTCTTTCTGGTACCTTCTGTACTAGTTTCTCTCTTGTACAAAAGGTTAAGGTTTTATACACTGGAGAATTACCTAATGGTTGGCAGTCATTGCTTCACAGAGCAGACTATAATTCATATGCAAATTACCAAGTTAGAAAAAAGATTAACAAATAGTAGCATAAAAATGAAAAGATTGTAAATGATGGTTTACAATACTTTATCTACTAAAAAATAGATAAATAAATTGGTTTACAGTGAATTGGAAAAAAAAACATTTAATGTCTAAAATACTGTTCAACTAACTGGTTCATGAGTGTTAATATTAAACATGTTTGAGTTTCCAACTAGGTTAATAATGTTTTCATAAATAATTTTTAGTGGATAATTTTCTATTTCTACTCATAATTTTCTCATTAATAATACTAATATTCATGATTTCCTAAACTTTTTGGGGTTTTTTTTTCATACTGAACTGTGTATTTTCTATGGTGCATTTTTGGGGGGATTTTTTGTGGTATGCCGCAAAACTCCCAAAATTATTCTCATTAAATCATTCAAGACTGAAATGTGGGTTATCGGAACCACAAGTGGAAAACCCATGATTGGCAAGGGATAACTGTAATTGCTAAAAAAAAAGTAGACATCAAATACTCAAAGCTATAAGTACAAAAATAAAATTTTAAAAAAAGTTCATTAAACACGATATCTTTCAACCAGGGAACGAGGGAAGGGGATTCTAAATATATTTACTCATTTACAGCAAGTGTGAAAAGTATCCAATACATTTCAAAAAGTTCATTTCAACATCCTAATACAGTTTCCAAATTGACAGAATTTGGACCAGAGATTTCTGTCCATAATTTTTGAAAGTTCAATCTTGTTTCATATATATTTGTATTTCTAAAATCTTTGATCCAAATTCTGTGAATTTTGATCCTGTATAAGGATGTGAAAACAAACTTTTTGGAATGAATCGAATACTTTTTCCACTCACTTTATATAAGCATACACACTAATTCTAATACAAAGATACACATATACATCTCTGTGTGTTACCATTCACACAATTGCATATAAGGGTATTAATGACAGAAACTTTAGACATATATTGCTCAATTTAATACCTGCGTATATTTTTTTATCCATTTGTATTTATTCAAGTGGTATAAACAGCCATTTCAAGCCAAAGATGTCCTTGACATGGCTTAGAAAGGGCAACTCGCTAGTAACAATAATAAGGACCATTCTCCTTCATTCCCCTTTACTTAAGCTAAATTCATATAGATCTGGTTAGTCACTCATCATCATACACACAGCATCATATATTGGATGTGATCAATTTAAAAAATTGGAAAAAGTGACCAATTTAGCATGAACTGACATTGTAAACTGAACCATAAACTAAAAACCTATTGGGGGAGGAATTTTCATAAAACAAATGAAAACTTTTTTCTGGACATAATAAGGAGTAAATGTTTAAATTTTCAGCCCTCTAGCTCCATTGTATCATTGCATGATACATACACAGCAAGCAAGTCAGTCATACTAACTTGAAAAATGAGGAAAGTTTTGCTTGACAGTTTCTAAAAGTGCAAAAAATCTGTGGTTATATTTTTGATGTCAAAGTTGAAAAAGCTAACTTCAGGTACTCCCTGACTTACAACCGGGATCCATTCTGACCATCAGACAAATTTTCTTCTGAAATGTTTGTATACAATGCTTCACCATAAAAACCTACAGCATGGTCAATTAGAAAACGAAATGGAAAGCAAATACATATTCAAACTTCTAAAATGAAAGATAGGTACAAAATATTGATGAAAAAAAATCTTTCTCTTCAGAAAAAAGTTTTTAAAAAATGATGCATTGGAAAAATATCTATCGTATTATTCCACTATCAACATGTGTTTCATGAGTAAAAATATCGTTAATAAAATTCAAGGAAAAAAATATACAACTGGTACAATCAAGAGCAATACATATTTATGGTATTTCAATAGTATACATGCTTTTTTTGATATATAAGTATAATTTATATTCTCTTGCACTTCATCAGCTCTTATACATACACATGACCAAGCTAATTTTTATATTTACTAATATTTTTTCAAATCAAGGAGTGTAACATTCATATTTACACGGATTTTTTATATCCACATATTTCGGTCCTATGTATGGATGGTTGCTAGTCAGAGAGTAACTGTACTTGAAATGTGGAGAAAAGATACAACCACATTTCTCCTTGTCCTCAGTCAAGCAAGATGGCCATAGAGATCATTATCACTGATTAGTGAGTTTGATTCTCACTGGGTGCCCTGTTATTGTGACTTTGTGCCAAAACTAAGCTATGCTTAGTAAACCTGTGGTCTATGATGACCAAATTGTTTGAATAACTATTCTATCTCAACTGACTTTTCCCAACTTGGAAGCCTCTAGCCTGTGAGGTAGTCTATCTTAGCTTAATTCTTGAAAAATCATGCACAAATATGACTTTTCTTAAAATTGAAAAATACTAGATTTTTCCATTTTTGTCATCGGAAAATCATACGAAGGCTCCTGACATGTCAAGTACCTTATTAATTGATGTTTGAATTTTATTTTAATGAATGCATCATTGAAAATCATGTATCTAAAAATCGTAATACTGTTTATACAATCTATAATATGCTATTTCTTGCTCCTCTCTTCTTATTTTGATATCTCCACCAACCGGATGGACAACGAAGTGATAAAATGTGCCTAATAATTTTTTTTACAAAAACTTGTAAAGGTAGCTCAAAATGGAAGAAAAATCTAGTCATTTTTAGCCATAATGGGAGACAACATTTTATTCAAGTCATTTTAGAGCCTGATTTGCAACTTTATTTTTGTTTTGTTTTGGTGAACAAACCATTGGGAAATTTCTGAGTTTTGTGAGTAGCAACAACAATAACAAACAACAATAACATCAAAACATAAACATTAAATCGAAAACAGCAACAACATCAAAACAAGAACAAAAACATCAAAACAATAAAATCAAAATCAAATCAATAACATTACAATATGAACATCGAATCAAAAACACCAAAACACGAACATCAAACTGAAAGCATCAAAACACGAACATCAAATTGAAAGCATTAAAACTCGAACATCAAATTGAAAGCATAAAAATACGAACATCAAAATTAAAATCAACACCATCAAAACATTAACATCAGCAGGAAAATCAGCATCAAAACAACAGTGTCAACACAAACATCAAATCGAAAACAACATAAAAAGAATGAAAACCAAATCAAGAACATTAACATCAGTATTAAAATCAACATCAAAACAACAATGACGACAACATCAAAACATAAACATCAAATTGAAAACAACAACAATGTCAACAAGAAAAATCAAAATAATAAACAAAACAGAGCAGGAAAATCTCATTGGCGCTGCTTGTTGTTTTGCTGCATATTTTACTAAATGCTGAGAGACACACGCACACGTGTATCTAAACACACACACACGCATGCATGTGTGTATGTATATACATGCACATGCGTTATTCTGCTGGCATCAAAAGGAAGATTAGCTGCTTTGCATGCTTTCAGATTTTTTCCGGTCAATAAATTTTCCACCCACATTGACACAACAGGTGTCGTCAGAGAAGATCAAAAGCCATGTGTGCGTGTGCTTTGTATGTATGTCTATGTGAAAGGGTTTACCTTCCTCTTCTTCAACACTTATTTATATACATTTTCCTCTCAATCCTTCACAAGATACATTTACATCCATCATTCATGGCCTGGGACCGACAGAAAATCAAAGTGACTCACTCTCAATTTCTTTCCCTCTAACTCTATCAAGATAGAGAAAGGGAGAATGAAATATATAAACATTTTCCCTCATTCCAACACAGAACAATGAGAAAAACACACCAAGAAATCTATCATTACTAGCATAGTACCCCCCAAAAAATGACAGGATTATATCCATACCTCACATAAATGAATCATAATCATTATTTAAAATTATCTTTAAAAAAAAAAAGTTCTTTAATTAATCTAGAATTATCTAAAAAAATTCCAGCACAAGATTCAGGCATTGATGGTCCTAAAAAGACCATCAGAAGAAAAAAAAAAAGAAGCACTTTCTTGAAAAAATTCTAAAAACATTTTCAGATGGTGCCTAGTGGTGTACTCATGTAGATTTTCAAGGTTGTAGCCAAAAGAATGTGATCAAAAGCACTTGGACATACACAGATGGGAGAAGAATCTGTAATATACTTGGCTGGTTAGGCGGGCCATTGTGAGGCTACGCTGATTAGATTTATGCATGGATTAACACTTCAGCCTTGGATCAAAGTGTAATATCTGTGTGTTCAGCCTAGGATTCAAGTGTTGCTACCCAGCACTTCAACCTAGGATCAGAATGTAGTATCTGTGCCCATTACACACAAATATATATATATATATATATATATATATATATATATATATATATATATATATACGAGCATAGAACTTGTCAAGAATTTTTGGATTACTTATGTATAGATCGGCACCTGTACCTAGTATCAACGTATTTGTAAGTTCTACCTAGAATTAAAGTGTTGTTTCCTAGCCTTTTTTCGGTCTTTTGGCCCTAATCAAAGAGTCATATCTGTACCAAGGCATTGTCCAAGGTGTAGAATCTGCACTTAGACAACCTTTGAGCCAGAGGGGGCTGGCAAGGTGGTTTAGTCCAGGTGTGCCGGTGCATTGTCATAGCCAATGAGGGGTACTGAGGCTCAGCATTACTAAGCGCATTGAGGCCTATGGATTCATCCTAAGACCTCAAATATTTACTAAGCCCAGTTGTGGGGAAGCACTTTGTTTCAGAGTAGTGCTGTCCCATTGCACCAAGTGGAATGGGTTGGGCTTGTCCTGACGCCTCCGTGATACCAGTTGCAAGGATTGGAGCAATTTTTATGGGTGCTCCATCCCACACTAAAAACAACTTAGTGTCACATCTTGCCCTTGTGGGAGCGGAAGTAAATAGGATCCCCAGCCTAGGATCATAGTGTAGTATCTGTGAAATTTAGCAGAATAGAGAAATAAAGGGACAGTGAAGGTCACATTGTTGATTTTAAAGATAGATGCTGTAAAAACGTTTTATGTTACTTACATTCATCTAAATTCAGTGCTGTATTAGCAACAGATATAAACAAATTGATTGCTCAGATGGGAAACCCGCTTCTTTAAATTGATGAATTTACACTTCAGAACAAATATATGAGGGGATGATTGCAAAAGAACAAAATTCAAATGTGGTTTGCAAACTAGATGTCATCCTACATTTCGTTGCTGGTTCTCAAGTGTCGACACAATCCTGAGCCAGTCGACCATATGGTATGGTTCTGTATTGATTGATTTTTTTCTGGTGTTTGCAAGCATGTTTGGTGATCTTTGGAATAACTGATACACAAGGACAGAGCATTCATGAAGTTTTGTTCTCCTTTAGGGAAAACTGCCGCTGAAATAGTTATGAGGCTTCAAAAAGCTGTTGAAGTAGAAGCTTTAGGTAAAACACAAGAATACGAGTGGTATTCATGTTTCAAAAGTGGCAAAATATTACTTGAAGACCAACCATGACCTGGCTGATCTTCAACAAGCCAAAATGGCGAAAATCTTGAAAAAGCTTGCCATGCAGTCAATGGAGTGTCTGTTTGGATCATTGATATCTGAGATGACTGATTTATCTTGGAGTTCATGCCTGTGAATGTTCAGATTTGAAAATGAAAAGCTTTTTGAAAAATTTGCTCCTTGTTCCCACGACAGAAGATTTAAAATAATTAAGATTATTTGAATGTGTGCACAGATTCAAGGAAGAGAACAACGCAGAAATGACTCACAGTTTCCTTCCAAAGTTATAAAAAGAACCTTAATGTAACGTGGCAACCACCTAGGTGGGACCATGTGGCGCATGCATGTATAGACACTCTCAAGTGGAATACTCAATCCAGGAAATGAGGCGCCATTCAGTGAGCTTGTGCACTCTGTTGCATTTATAAAATATTGCATCACCCACATCTGTTAATCCCTCCCTGTCACTTGTGGCTTTTGATAGTTTAAAGAGAGGAGATCTTACACCAGGACAAGATTGAAGAGAACGCACCAAGGAAGGATGCTGGGATAAGAGTGAGAGATCCCAAGGGGAGTACTTTGAGGTCGGCTAAGGCACCATTGGCTATTTTTTTGTTGATATCAAATAACTGCTTACTTTCTGGACAGACCTCATGTCTATATACTTATATTTGGACACATTGACAAATTCATCAAAGACATATACAGGTCTTGGTCATCCACCCAATAGAAACTGTTATGTAACCAACATTTTCTAGCAACATGTCACGTTGTGGGTGATCTATTTGAAGATTGGAAAAAAAGGTGATCAATGAAAAAGTTACTTCTATCACATTTTGTCAGGTAGTGATCACTGAAAAAGTTGGAATTTTAAAGAAAACAGGCAGACACAAACTAAGGGATAAATCTAACAAACACACATGGCAAATTGAACCCCTAACTGGAAACCTATTGAGGTTTTAGAAAAAAAACAAAAATGTTCTATCTAGACATAATAAGTAGTAAATGTTCAGGTTTTCAGCCTTCTAGCTCCCTTGGTGCAGCCTGTACACATAATACATACATAGATAGCCAACCAAACCAACTTGAAAACTGAAGAAACCTATGTTGACAGTTTTGGTTGATGGTTTCTAGTAAAATCTGTATTCAAATTGTGTTTCGTGAGATTTTTGTAATGTACTAAAGTGATGAGTCATCAGGTTTATGAGTTTTATTTAAATGAAAGAAAGCGACAAGTCCTGTGTGTGCGTCTCTCATTCTTTTTGTATTTCTTGTGTTCAAGAGATAATTAATGTGAGAAGGAGAAAAAGATGCAGAAAAATTCCCTTTCATAATACAAGTCTTGGTCATTTGAAATTGACCCGAACCAATCAATGACACGGCTACAGGTTTAGGGTGAGAGGCTTGAGGGAATTTTTACAAAATTTGATGAAAAGAGAAAATAGACATGCATTCTCAAATTATTGATGAAAGGTAAACTCAAAGGCTGAATTATCATTACAATTATTACTATCATTATTATCATTATTATTATTATTTATGTACAAATATGTCCTTGTTATGTAAGTATATGTATATAAAATATGTCCTTGTTATTAAATGTCAGTAGAAAAGCAGTGGATGAGCTAATATTCATAAGCTTGAGGGAGGAGGGCTCCCTCCATTGAGGGCCTGGAGGTGGGGTAAATACTCCCCAGCCTCTAGCAAGAACCAATCTTGAAAAAAAGAGATGGAAAAAGAAGTTACAAGACAAAACAAGTAAAAGAAAAGATTCTGTTCAAACACTGCGACATTATATATACGTTTTTATCTACATTTGTTTCCAATCAAGTTTCCCAGCTAATCCCCATTGAAATGTCCAAAATAAATAATGATTGCATCCAAAATAAAATAAAACAAAAAATATTGCCTGAAATGCATTATAATTCATTGGCAAATGAGAAAGTTATATATATATATATATATATATATATATATATATATATATATATATATATATATCAATCACTCCCCCCTACCTTGACAGACTCTGCCCTCCCCAAGACCCACTGCTGCTGCTTCACCAAAGACCTGATACCTACTGGACATTCTTCCATTCAGCAGGAGGCCTCCAGCAGCCCTGACAACACAACTCACCCACAATGCATAGCTCCTGGCAGTGGACTCTGGTTCCACATGGTACATTTTAATACACACTCACACAGCACACACCACTGATGATGGGAAGAATTCCGAAACATGTATGGACTATTTAATTATAAGGATTAATAAACCTTACCACCAAACACTTCACTCCCGAGTCTGTCTTACTCTCTACAGTACACATTATATTATATATATATATATATATATATGGAGTGTTTACATTAGTTATAAATACTGTATAGTCTGCATACTTTTTTTCCTCTTTTCCTTCTGTTGCAGTTGAAAATAATGTAAAGCAATACTTTGAATGGTGTATTTTTAATCAGTATGCATTTTGATTTAGTAAGGTGCTGCTGTACAATTTAATGGAAGTAAGTATAAGCAGGGAAAAAATACTGAATTGAAATAAAACCATGAACAGTGAGGTTTTGTACAATACAGAAAATTTAGGAAGAAATTAATTCCATCAATTAAAGTATTCCTGTATTAATAAATAAATCAAAGAAAATGAAGAGAGCGAAGTATGTCAGCAGCAAGAGGGACAGAGAGAATGATAAATATGAATATATAGAAATACATTATTATTACCATAAACTGCAACTTATCCAATGCTCATTCTGGGCTTCGGTAGACAGTATCCTAATCATAATACAAGGGCATTGGACGCAGTGTAATATTCGCATAGTTTTTATTTTTTATTTAAGCATACATCTCATATACCAACTAATACTACGTCCCCAAATTTAATCACTTCTTCCTTAGTCCATGACCCACCCTTAGACAAGATTTCATTGAAATTCATTGAGAGACTTTAGACTGGACTTAGAGTGGACAGAAAGACACAGCGTAATACATATAACTCCAAGATTATCTCAGAATGTGATGTCTAGTAGAAATATTCTTTATGAGTCTGATGGATTAGGGCTGGGTAAAATGAATGGACAAGAATTCATATCCCAGCATTGTCAAGTTGAATACTGATATACGATAAGAGTCAAAGCCACAAGAGATTTCTAAAGAACTTTTTTTCAAACTAACTGAAGTTAAGATGACAAATAAAATAGATTTTTAAAAAATAGGTATATCTATGAGAATGCTACTTTTTCAACTATAACAAGAACACAGAATACACTGAATACAATAAACTAAAAATAAAGATGTAAATAGAACAAAAAATAGTTTTCTAGGGAGGTAGACACGTGAAGGAGAAAAGGGCGGGTGTGCCACAAATGTACAGAGGGAGAGTGGGGGCGGTATTGTACAGACAATTTGAAGCTAGGGAAACACTTTTCTTTGAGACAATGGTTGAATAACTTTGCTAATATTGGCAATATCTCAGATGACAGGTTTTTCAAAACCATGATTGGGATTTGGTCTGGTCCAGTTACTTTTGACAAATCAAGATCACAAATAAGTTTGGACACCTCTTCGATAGATACTCTGAGGTAAGGAATTGAGTGAGTATGGATGGGGAACTTTAGTAAAAGATGGTTGGAGTCATCCAGTCTGGGGTTTGATGCAAAGTTCTTTGCAGACAGCTTCACCTTGTCTGAGGAAGAGGGAATAACTTCAGGTCCATTGATTAAAGCAGGGATAGATTTTCCACGGTTTAGAATTCTATTGGTTTTTCACTTCAAAAGAAATCAAGCTTAAAAAATGTAGGAATATGTCAAAGATGTTCTATTATAGCAGGGGTCAGTGAACAGGGATAAAATAACCTAGCTGGAATAAAAATGGAAATTTTGGAGGCAATGGAGACTAAAAAAATATGAGGAAAGTTTACTTCGGAATATTTTTACGTATTTGTTATGATTTGTATATTGAATGCAACACTTGCCATATAGTCTAATCATTTTCAGCAATGTCTTTATTATTTCAGAACATCTTACTATGATTTGAGAAATACGTATTTGCATGCACCGAAACAACTGGCCATTATATAAAGTTGATATTCACCAGATCAGTGTCAATTAGAAGTTGTTTGGGTCATCGATTCTCAAAGTGTGACGGTTGCTTGATCTACAATAAAAAGCTATACTGGAATGAACTCATATTCTGTGACCATGAAAAGTGGCATTTTTATGATGCAATGTGCATTTCTTATCGTTTCAAAATAAAATTGGGAATTTTTTTTTGTTTCGCTGATTGTAGTTAGATGACAAAACGGCATTTAGAAAAAAATATTTTTGTTTTGATAGCCGCTATTAACAAAATTGTAAATAAACAAAGAACAGCATCTCATTATTCCAAGTTAAAACCTCCTGAAGGTTTTCATGAAACTGGATGCACCTTTTGAACAGTCATGTTCTCGTAATATTAATTTCAATTTAGGTAAGTGCACGTGGTTAAATTTTTGATTTATTCTACAGCTGAATTTATGCCTGTGGAAATATATAAAAATATTGGAAATGAATTAGTGAGTTGAAAATAACGACTTCAAGTGCACTTTATAGCTTCTTTTTGTACTGTCATGGTAGTGGAATTTAATTTCTAAACGTACCACAGGATTTCTTATACGTGACTATTTATAGCTAAAAATGTGTGGAACTCATGATTTTATTATTACTTGAGTGAGGTTGATTCACTATTTTAAGAGGATTTAGCTTGCTAGAAGCCATCACCAAAACTGTCAACATAGGTTTCTTCAGTTTTCAAGTCTGGCTGGCTGGCCATACATACAGGCTGCACCAATAGAACTTTGGTTGAGATTGAAAATTTAAAACGTTTACACATTATGTCTGAAAAAAATGTTTTTTGTTTTCTTGAAATCCTCCCTTGAAACATTTTTTTGGGGTGGTGGTGCTCAATTTGCAACGTCAGTTTATGCTAAGGTTGGTCTCTTAGTTTCTGGCAGTGATATCACTTCAGGCGCTTGTTGCCTCTTAGTTTAATTTGTATCACAAAGGGGCTGAATAAGTGGAAATGTGATGTGTGGAGTCCAAGCAGATCTGGTAAGGCCAATACTTACTAACTGACTCACTCTATGTCTAAATATTGAAGAGATTTGGATTCCTTTTGAAACAAGCTGTTTTTTGAAAATTCAGACTTCTTTAGCAATCACTGCCCAACAAAAGAGAAGTAACTTATTCAGTGATCACCGACATTCCAATTTTTCAATTGATCACTACCAACACGGCGTGTTCTCAAGAAAAGTTATGACAGTGTCTATTAGGTGGCTAACCAGACATTTTTTGCTTACTTTGAAGTCGGGAGAGGGGGGATATGATTAAACAACAATAGATTATGAGTAATACTCCAAAGAGTTCTCAATCCATTTTAAAGATTCTAAATCTCTTCAATGTTTAAACATAGAGTAATTCAGTAAGTAAGTATTGGCCTTACCAGACCTGCTTGGGCTCCACACATCATATTTCTACTTGCTCCACCCATTTGCAATATGTAAATTAGACATAGAGGCAACAAGCACCTGAGGTGATGTCACTCACTTGACCTAGTTCTATTTAACTGACGGATTAAAAGATTTTAAGATGGATTCATGCCTTTCCTAAGGGCATTAATGCAAAGTGAGCACATACAAACTCAGCTTGCAATGTCCATCCCCCATGTCGTTATCCACACAGCCATCCCCTAACTCTAGATATAGAGTGACTTCTTCAAATCAGCAACATATTGACCACTTTTAAATCAAGTTAAATTAATAGACTGCTATGTTAGTATCCATCAACATCAGCATAGTTTTCTCAATACTTTAAACGAGTCAGGTTGGTTATATATGCATGTATATATCAATGAATTGTTGCACCGATGGAGCAAGAGGGCTAAAAATTCTAACATTTACTCATTATGACGAAAGAAAAAACTTTTGTTTTTTTTAAAAGAAAAACCTAAATAGACATTAATAGAGGATTCAATTTACAATATAAATTCATGCCAAATTGGTCCCTTTGTTTGTTTCTAGCAGCATTCATGCTTGTTTTTTGAAAATTGAGAATCGGCTTTTGATTTCACTGTTGATACCTTTCACTAGAATCAAAAAATATGGCAAACTGATTTCATCAACTATGTGTCCTTTGCATTTTTGGTTCAGTCCAATATTATAAGTTGTTTTACAAACAAGTTAATCCATTATATACTGAAGAGAATCCACACCTATAGTGATTAACAATATGCAGATGTTTTCCGCTGTGCTGAGGGACAAAACTGACATTGCAAAATAGAATTTCATTGACGTTCAAATGATGAGATAAAAAGGCTGAATTAAAAAAATAATATAAAAACATAAAAAGTAATAAAAACTAAAATGGAAAATAAAAATAATTCTGTTTATGGTCAACTGAACATGAAATGCAATGTGTTTAGAAGGCTATTCTCCAAGCTCACTGCAATGCAAGTCTCTATTATCCACCTCTATGAAATGCAATGTGTTTAGAAAGCTATTCTCCAAGCTTACTGCAATGCAAGTCTCTATTATCCACGTCCATGAAATGCAATGTGTTTAGAAGGCTATTCTCCAAGCTCACTGAAATGCAAATCTCTATTATCCATGTCCATGAAATGAAACGTGTATATCCTAATATTTCATATATGCCGTCACTCTTGATGGCATGGGTAAACTAGTAATATCTATAAAACACTCCTAAGTGAGATAATCCATTAAGGAGTTAATGATCCCTATTGTCTTCACAGATGATCTTTTATTCCTTCCAGTTTCAATTGCCCAACCATGGATTAGTTTCTGATATAAGAATCTTCCTATTCCTCAGTAAACTACCTAACTGCTTTTCTGCCCTCTCTCTTCCTACCCTTTTATCAAACAACTACCAAACTTTCTTTTCAGCCCTGGCTTTTCCCTTATATTGTTACTCCAAGAGTAACATTTGAACACAGGTAAGAACAAGCAGAATAATATTATGGATTCTTGACAGTCAAGAACTAGCAAGTCCTAACCACTGGTGAAACATGTTTATCTAGTTGTAGGAAAAAGTCATAGAACTCA